>CAMPDV010000314.1:0-346405 GCA_946699065.1 Loxodes magnus
TATCGGGAAGTAGAGATTCGACAGTGAGACTATGGAACGTCAAGACAGGTACCTGTAAGACCATGAGTGGTCACACAGATTATGTATTATCTGTGGCTATATCCAGTGATTCAGAGTTCATCGTATCGGGAAGTAGAGATAATACGGTGAGACTATGGAACGTCAATACAGGTACCTGTAAGACCATGAGTGGTCACACTAGTCATGTATGATCTGTGTCTATATCCATTGATTCAGAGTTCATCGTATCGGGAAGTAATGATTATACGGTGAGACTATGGAACGTCAAGACAGGTACCTGTAAGACCATGAGTGGTCACTCTAGTTCTGTATTATCTGTGGCTATATCCAGTGATTCAGAGTTCATCGTATAGGGAAGTAGAGATGAGACGGTGAGACTATGGAACGTCAAGACAGGTACCTGTAAGACCATGAGTGGTCACACTGGTCATGTATATGCTGTGGCTATATCCAGTGATTCAGAGTTCATCGTATCGGAAAGTGATGATAAGACGGTGAGACTATGGAACGTCAATACAGGTACCTGTAAGACCATGAGTGGTCACACAAATTCTGTATGATCTGTGGCTATATCCATTGATTCAGAGTTCATCGTATCGGGAAGTAGAGATGAGACGGTGAGACTATGGAACGTCAAGACAGGTACCTGTAAGACCATGAGTGGTCACACAGATTATGTATTATCTGTGGCTATATCCAGTGATTCAGAGTTCATCGTATCGGGAAGTAGAGATTCGACAGTGAGACTATGGAACGTCAAGACAGGTACCTGTAAGACCATGAGTGGTCACACAAATTCTGTATGATCTGTGTCTATATCCATTGATTCAGAGTTCATCGTATCGGGAAGTCATGATTATACGGTGAGACTATGGAACGTCAAGACAGGTACCTGTAAGACCATGAGTGGTCACACTAGTTATGTATCATCTGTGGCTATATCCATTGATTCAGAGTTCATCGTATCGGGAAGTCATGATTATACGGTGAGACTATGGAACGTCAAGACAGGTACCTGTAAGACCATGAGTGGTCACACAAATTCTGTATGATCTGTGTCTATATCCATTGATTCAGAGTTCATCGTATCGGGAAGTCATGATAAGACGGTGAGACTATGGAACGTCAAGACAGGTACCTGTAAGACCATGAGTGGTCACACTAGTCATGTATGATCTGTGTCTATATCCATTGATTCAGAGTTCATCGTATCGGGAAGTAGAGATTCGACAGTGAGACTATGGAACGTCAAGACAGGTACCTGTAAGACCATGAGTGGTCAGACTAGTTATGTATCATCTGTGGCTATATCCAGTGATTCAGAGTTCATCGTATCGGGAAGTCATGATTATACGGTGAGACTATGGAACGTCAAGACAGGTACTTGCAAGACCATGAGTGGTCACACTAGTTATGTATATGCTGTGGCTATATCCAGTGATTCAGAGTTCATCGTATCGGGAAGTTATGATGAGACGGTGAGACTATGGGACGTCAAGACAGGTACCTGTAAGACCATGAGTGGTCACACTAGTTATGTATCATCTGTGGCTATATCCAGTGATTCAGAGTTCATCGTATCGGTAAGTCATGATTAGACGGTGAGACTATGGGACGTCAAGACAGGTACCTGTAAGACCATGAGTGGTCACACTAGTTATGTATATGATGTGGCTATATCCAGTGATTCAGAGTTCATCGTATCGGGAAGTTATGATTAGACGGTGAGACTATGGAACGTCAAGACAGGTACCTGTAAGACCATGAGTGGTCACACAGATTATGTATTATCTGTGGCTATATCCAGTGATTCAGAGTTCATCGTATCGGGAAGTAGAGATAATACGGTGAGACTATGGAACGTCAATACAGGTACCTGTAAGACCATGAGTGGTCACACAAATTCTGTATGATCTGTGTCTATATCCATTGATTCAGAGTTCATCGTATCGGGAAGTCATGATAAGACGGTGAGACTATGGAACGTCAAGACAGGTACCTGTAAGACCATGAGTGGTCACACTGGTCATGTATATGCTGTGGCTATATCCAGTGATTCAGAGTTCATCGTATCGGGAAGTAGTGATAATACGGTGAGACTATGGAACGTCAATACAGGTACCTGTAAGACCATGAGTGGTCACACAAATTCTGTATGATCTGTGGCTATATCCATTGATTCAGAGTTCATCGTATCGGGAAGTCATGATTATACGGTGAGACTATGGAACGTCAAGACAGGTACCTGTAAGACCATGAGTGGTCACACAGATTATGTATTATCTGTGGCTATATCCAGTGATTCAGAGTTCATCGTATCGGGAAGTAGAGATTCGACAGTGAGACTATGGAACGTCAAGACAGGTACCTGTAAGACCATGAGTGGTCACACAAATTCTGTATGATCTGTGTCTATATCCATTGATTCAGAGTTCATCGTATCGGGAAGTCATGATAATACGGTGAGACTATGGAACGTCAAGACAGGTACCTGTAAGACCATGAGTGGTCACTCTAGTTCTGTATTATCTGTGGCTATATCCATTGATTCAGAGTTCATCGTATCGGGAAGTAGAGATTCGACAGTGAGACTATGGAACATATAGACAGGTACCTGTAAGACCATGAGTGGTCACACAAATTCTGTAAGATCTGTGGCTATATCCATTGATTCAGAGTTCATCGTATCGGGAAGTAGAGATGAGACGGTGAGACTATGGAACGTCAAGACAGGTACCTGTAAGACCATGAGTGGTCACACTAGTTATGTATCATCTGTGGCTATATCCAGTGATTCAGAGTTCATCGTATCGGGAAGTCATGATTATACGGTGAGACTATGGAACGTCAAGACAGGTACCTGTAAGACCATGAGTGGTCACACTAGTTATGTATCATCTGTGGCTATATCCAGTGATTCAGAGTTCATCGTATCGGGAAGTCATGATTATACGGTGAGACTATGGAACGTCAAGACAGGTACCTGTAAGACCATGAGTGGTCACACTGGTCATGTATATGCTGTGGCTATATCCATTGATTCAGAGTTCATCGTATCGGGAAGTCATGATTATACGGTGAGACTATGGAACGTCAAGACAGGTACCTGTAAGACCATGAGTGGTCACACAAATTCTGTATGATCTGTGTCTATATCCATTGATTCAGAGTTCATCGTATCGGGAAGTCATGATAAGACGGTGAGACTATGGAACGTCAAGACAGGTACCTGTAAGACCATGAGTGGTCACACTGGTCATGTATATGCTGTGGCTATATCCAGTGATTCAGAGTTCATCGTATCGGGAAGTAGTGATAATACGGTGAGACTATGGAACGTCAATACAGGTACCTGTAAGACCATGAGTGGTCACACAAATTCTGTATGATCTGTGGCTATATCCATTGATTCAGAGTTCATCGTATCGGGAAGTAGAGATGAGACGGTGAGACTATGGAACGTCAAGACAGGTACCTGTAAGACCATGAGTGGTCACACAGATTATGTATTATCTGTGGCTATATCCAGTGATTCAGAGTTCATCGTATCGGGAAGTAGAGATTCGACAGTGAGACTATGGAACGTCAAGACAGGTACCTGTAAGACCATGAGTGGTCACACAAATTCTGTATGATCTGTGTCTATATCCATTGATTCAGAGTTCATCGTATCGGGAAGTCATGATAATACGGTGAGACTATGGAACGTCAAGACAGGTACCTGTAAGACCATGAGTGGTCACTCTAGTTCTGTATTATCTGTGGCTATATCCATTGATTCAGAGTTCATCGTATCGGGAAGTAGAGATTCGACAGTGAGACTATGGAACGTCAAGACAGGTACCTGTAAGACCATGAGTGGTCACACAAATTCTGTATGATCTGTGTCTATATCCATTGATTCAGAGTTCATCGTATCGGGAAGTCATGATAAGACGGTGAGACTATGGAACGTCAAGACAGGTACCTGTAAGACCATGAGTGGTCACACTAGTCATGTATGATCTGTGTCTATATCCATTGATTCAGAGTTCATCGTATCGGGAAGTAGAGATTCGACAGTGAGACTATGGAACGTCAAGACAGGTACCTGTAAGACCATGAGTGGTCACACTGGTCATGTATATGCTGTGGCTATATCCAGTGATTCAGAGTTCATCGTATCGGGAAGTAGTGATAATACGGTGAGACTATGGAACGTCAATACAGGTACCTGTAAGACCATGAGTGGTCACACTAGTTATGTATGATCTGTGTCTATATCCATTGATTCAGAGTTCATCGTATCGGGAAGTAGAGATTCGACAGTGAGACTATGGAACGTCAAGACAGGTACCTGTAAGACCATGAGTGGTCACACAAATTATGTATTATCTGTGGCTATATCCAGTGATTCAGAGTTCATCGTATCGGGAAGTGGAGATTATACGGTGAGACTATGGAACGTCAAGACAGGTACCTGTAAGACCATGAGTGGTCACACAAATTATGTATTATCTGTGGCTATATCCAGTGATTCAGAGTTCATCGTATCGGGAAGTGGAGATTATACGGTGAGACTATGGAACGTCAAGACAGGTACCTGTAAGACCATGAGTGGTCACACAAATTATGTATTATCTGTGGCTATATCCAGTGATTCAGAGTTCATCGTATCGGGAAGTGGAGATTATACGGTGAGACTATGGAACGTCAAGACAGGTACCTGTAAGACCATGAGTGGTCACACTAGTCATGTATTATCTGTGTCTATATCCATTGATTCAGAGTTCATCGTATCGGGAAGTAGTGATAATACGGTGAGACTATGGAACGTCAAGACAGGTACCTGTAAGACCATGAGTGGTCACACAAATTATGTATTATCTGTGGCTATATCCAGTGATTCAGAGTTCATCGTATCGGGAAGTAGAGATGAGACGGTGAGACTATGGAACGTCAAGACAGGTACCTGTAAGACCATGAGTGGTCACACTAGTCATGTATGATCTGTGTCTATATCCATTGATTCAGAGTTCATCGTATCGGGAAGTAGAGATTCGACGGTGAGACTATGGAACGTCAAGACAGGTACCTGTAAGACCATGAGTGGTCACACAAATTCTGTATGATCTGTGTCTATATCCATTGATTCAGAGTTCATCGTATCGGGAAGTCATGATAAGACGGTGAGACTATGGAACGTCAAGACAGGTACCTGTAAGACCATGAGTGGTCACACTAGTCATGTATGATCTGTGTCTATATCCATTGATTCAGAGTTCATCGTATCGGGAAGTAGAGATTCGACAGTGAGACTATGGAACGTCAAGACAGGTACCTGTAAGACCATGAGTGGTCACACTAGTTATGTATCATCTGTGGCTATATCCAGTGATTCAGAGTTCATCGTATCGGGAAGTCATGATTATACGGTGAGACTATGGAACGTCAAGACAGGTACCTGTAAGACTATGAGTGGTCACACTAGTTCTGTATCATCTGTGGCTATATCCAGTGATTCAGAGTTCATCGTATCGGGAAGTAGAGATTCGACAGTGAGACTATGGAACGTCAAGACAGGTACCTGTAAGACCATGAGTGGTCACACAGATTATGTATTATCTGTGTCTATATCCAGTGATTCAGAGTTCATCGTATCGGGAAGTGGAGATTATACGGTGAGACTATGGAACGTCAAGACAGGTACCTGTAAGACCATGAGTGGTCGCACTAGTTCTGTATCATCTGTGGCTATATCCAGTGATTCAGAGTTCATCGTATCGGGAAGTAGAGATTCGACAGTGAGACTATGGAACATATAGACAGGTACCTGTAAGACCATGAGTGGTCACACAAATTCTGTATGATCTGTGGCTATATCCATTGATTCAGAGTTCATCGTATCGGGAAGTAGAGATGAGACGGTGAGACTATGGAACGTCAAGACAGGTACCTGTAAGACCATGAGTGGTCGCACTAGTTATGTATTATCTGTGGCTATATCCAGTGATTCAGAGTTCATCGTATCGGGAAGTAGTGATAATACGGTGAGACTATGGAACGTCAAGACAGGTACCTGTAAGACCATGAGTGGTCACACTAGTTATGTATCATCTGTGGCTATATCCATTGATTCAGAGTTCATCGTATCGGGAAGTCATGATTATACGGTGAGACTATGGAACGTCAAGACAGGTACCTGTAAGACCAAGAGTGGTCTCACTTATTCTGTATCATCTGTGGCTATATCCAGTGATTCAGAGTTCATCGTATCGGGAAGTAGTGATAATACGGTGAGACTATGGAACGTCAAGACAGGTACCTGTAAGACCATGAGTGGTCACACAAATTCTGTAAGATCTGTGGCTATATCCAGTGATTCAGAGTTCATCGTATCGGGAAGTAGTGATAAGACGGTGAGACTATGGAACGTCAAGACAGGTACCTGTAAGACCATGAGTGGTCACACAGATTATGTATTATCTGTGGCTATATCCAGTGATTCAGAGTTCATCGTATCGGGAAGTAGAGATGAGACGGTGAGACTATGGAACGTCAAGACAGGTACCTGTAAGACCATGAGTGGTCACACAAATTCTGTAAGATCTGTGGCTATATCCAGTGATTCAGAGTTCATCGTATCGGAAAGTAGAGATGAGACGGTGAGACTATGGAACGTCAAGACAGGTACCTGTAAGACCATGAGTGGTCACACTGGTCATGTATATGCTGTGGCTATATCCAGTGATTCAGAGTTCATCGTATCGGGAAGTGGAGATTATACGGTGAGACTATGGAACGTCAATACAGGTACCTGTAAGACCATGAGTGGTCACACAAATTCTGTATGATCTGTGGCTATATCCATTGATTCAGAGTTCATCGTATCGGGAAGTAGAGATGAGACGGTGAGACTATGGAACGTCAAGACAGGTACCTGTAAGACCATGAGTGGTCACACTGGTCATGTATATGCTGTGGCTATATCCAGTGATTCAGAGTTCATCGTATCGGGAAGTTGAGATTATACGGTGAGACTATGGAACGTCAAGACAGGTACCTGTAAGACCATGAGTGGTCACACTAGTTATGTATCATCTGTGGCTATATCCAGTGATTCAGAGTTCATCGTATCGGGAAGTCATGATTATACGGTGAGACTATGGAACGTCAAGACAGGTACCTGTAAGACTATGAGTGGTCACACTAGTTATGTATCATCTGTGGCTATATCCATTGATTCAGAGTTCATCGTATCGGGAAGTCATGATTATACGGTGAGACTATTGAACGTCAAGACAGGTACCTGTAAGACCATGAGTGGTCACACTAGTCATGTATGATCTGTGTCTATATCCATTGATTCAGAGTTCATCGTATCGGGAAGTAGAGATTCGACAGTGAGACTATGGAACGTCAAGACAGGTACCTGTAAGACCATGAGTGGTCACACTAGTTATGTATCATCTGTGGCTATATCCATTGATTCAGAGTTCATCGTATCGGGAAGTGCAGATTATACGGTGAGACTATGGAACGTCAAGACAGGTACCTGTAAGACTATGAGTGGTCACACTAGTTATGTATCATCTGTGGCTATATCCATTGATTCAGAGTTCATCGTATCGGGAAGTCATGATTATACGGTGAGACTATTGAACGTCAAGACAGGTACCTGTAAGACCATGAGTGGTCACACTAGTCATGTATGATCTGTGTCTATATCCATTGATTCAGAGTTCATCGTATCGGGAAGTAGAGATTCGACAGTGAGACTATGGAACGTCAAGACAGGTACCTGTAAGACCATGAGTGGTCACACAGATTATGTATTATCTGTGGCTATATCCAGTGATTCAGAGTTCATCGTATCGGGAAGTGCAGATTATACGGTGAGACTATGGGACGTCAAGACAGGTACCTGTAAGACCATGAGTGGTCACACTAGTCATGTATGATCTGTGTCTATATCCAGTGATTCAGAGTTCATCGTATCGGGAAGTTGAGATTATACGGTGAGACTATGGAACGTCAAGACAGGTACCTGTAAGACCATGAGTGGTCACACAGATTATGTAAGATCTGAGGCTATATCCAGTGATTCAGAGTTCATCGTATCGGGAAGTAGTGATAATACGGTGAGACTATGGAACGTCAAGACAGGTACCTGTAATACCATGAGTGGTCACACTGGTCATTTATCATCTGTGGCTATATCCAGTGATTCAGAGTTCATCGTATCGGGAAGTAGAGATAATACGGTGAGACTATGGAACGTCAATACAGGTACCTGTAAGACCATGAGTGGTCACACAAATTATGTATTATCTGTGGCTATATCCAGTGATTCAGAGTTCATCGTATCGGAAAGTGATGATAAGACGGTGAGACTATGGAACGTCAAGACAGGTACTTGTAAGACCATGAGTGGTCACACTAGTCATGTATGATCTGTGTCTATATCCAGTGATTCAGAGTTCATCGTATCGGAAAGTAGAGATTATACGGTGAGACTATGGAACGTCAAGACAGGTACCTGTAAGACCATGAGTGGTCACACTGGTCATGTATATGCTGTGGCTATATCCAGTGATTCAGAGTTCATCGTATCGGGAAGTAGTGATAATACGGTGAGACTATGGAACGTCAATACAGGTACCTGTAAGACCATGAGTGGTCACACAAATTCTGTATGATCTGTGGCTATATCCATTGATTCAGAGTTCATCGTATCGGGAAGTAGAGATTCGACAGTGAGACTATGGAACATATAGACAGGTACCTGTAAGACCATGAGTGGTCACACAAATTCTGTAAGATCTGTGGCTATATCCAGTGATTCAGAGTTCATCGTATCGGGAAGTGCAGATTATACGGTGAGACTATGGGACGTCAAGACAGGTACCTGTAAGACCATGAGTGGTCACAAAAATTCTGTAAGATCTGTGGCTATATCCAGTGATTCAGAGTTCATCGTATCGGGAAGTGATGATAAGACGGTGAGACTATGGGACGTCAAGACAGGTACCTGTAAGACCATAAGTGGTCACACTAGTTCTGTATATGCTGTGGCTATATCCAGTGATTCAGAGTTCATCGTATCGGGAAGTTATGATAAAACGGTGAGACTATGGGACGTCAAGACAGGTACCTGTAAGACCATGAGTGGTCACACTAATTATGTATGATCTGTGGCTATATCCAGTGATTCAGAGTTCATCGTATCGGGAAGTAGTGATAATACGGTGAGACTATGGAACGTCAAGACAGTTACCTGTAAGACCATGAGTGGTCACACAAATTCTGTATGATCTGTGTCTATATCCATTGATTCAGAGTTCATCGTATCGGGAAGTCATGATTATACGGTGAGACTATTGAACGTCAAGACAGGTACTTGTAAGACCATGAGTGGTCACACTAGTCATGTATGATCTGTGGCTATATCCAGTGATTCAGAGTTCATCGTATCCGGAAGTAGAGATTCGACAGTGAGACTATGGAACGTCAAGACAGGTACCTGTAAGACCATGAGTGGTCACACAAATTCTGTAAGATCTGTGGCTATATCCAGTGATTCAGAGTTCATCGTATCGGGAAGTTGAGATTATACGGTGAGACTATGGAACGTCAATACAGGTACCTGTAAGACCATGAGTGGTCACACTAGTCATGTATGATCTGTGTCTATATCCATTGATTCAGAGTTCATCGTATCGGGAAGTAATGATTATACGGTGAGACTATGGAACGTCAAGACAGGTACCTGTAAGACCATGAGTGGTCACACAAATTCTGTATGATCTGTGGCTATATCCATTGATTCAGAGTTCATCGTATCGGGAAGTAGAGATTCGACAGTGAGACTATGGAACGTCAAGACAGGTACCTGTAAGACCATGAGTGGTCACACTGGTCATGTATATGCTGTGGCTATATCCAGTGATTCAGAGTTCATCGTATCGGGAAGTAGTGATAATACGGTGAGACTATGGGACGTCAAGACAGGTACCTGTAAGACCATGAGTGGTCACACTAGTTATGTATGATCTGTGGCTATATCCAGTGATTCAGAGTTCATCGTATCGGGAAGTAGAGATTCGACAGTGAGACTATGGAACGTCAAGACAGGTACCTGTAAGACCATGAGTGGTCACACTAGTTATGTATATGCTGTGGCTATATCCATTGATTCAGAGTTCATCGTATCGGGAAGTTGAGATTATACGGTGAGACTATGGAACGTCAAGACAGGTACCTGTAAGACCATGAGTGGTCACACAGATTATGTAAGATCTGAGGCTATATCCAGTGATTCAGAGTTCATCGTATCGGGAAGTAGTGATAATACGGTGAGACTATGGAACGTCAAGACAGGTACCTGTAATACCATGAGTGGTCACACTGGTCATTTATCATCTGTGGCTATATCCAGTGATTCAGAGTTCATCGTATCGGGAAGTAGAGATAATACGGTGAGACTATGGAACGTCAATACAGGTACCTGTAAGACCATGAGTGGTCACACAAATTATGTATTATCTGTGGCTATATCCAGTGATTCAGAGTTCATCGTATCGGAAAGTGATGATAAGACGGTGAGACTATGGAACGTCAAGACAGGTACCTGTAAGACCATGAGTGGTCACACTGGTCATGTATCATCTGTGGCTATATCCAGTGATTCAGAGTTCATCGTATCGGGAAGTTGAGATTATACGGTGAGACTATGGAACGTCAAGACAGGTACCTGTAAGACCATGAGTGGTCACACTGGTCATGTATATGCTGTGGCTATATCCAGTGATTCAGAGTTCATCGTATCGGGAAGTGGAGATTATACGGTGAGACTATGGAACGTCAATACAGGTACCTGTAAGACCATGAGTGGTCACACAAATTCTGTATGATCTGTGGCTATATCCATTGATTCAGAGTTCATCGTATCGGGAAGTAGAGATTCGACAGTGAGACTATGGAACGTCAAGACAGGTACCTGTAAGACCATGAGTGGTCACACAAATTCTGTAAGATCTGTGGCTATATCCAGTGATTCAGAGTTCATCGTATCGGGAAGTTGAGATTATACGGTGAGACTATGGGACGTCAAGACAGGTACCTGTAAGACCATGAGTGGTCACACTAGTTATGTATCGTCTGTGGCTATATCCAGTGATTCAGAGTTCATCGTATCGGGAAGTAGTGATAATACGGTGAGACTATGGAACGTCAAGACAGGTACCTGTAAGACCATGAGTGGTCACACTAGTTATGTATCATCTGTGGCTATATCCATTGATTCAGAGTTCATCGTATCGGGAAGTAGTGATAATACGGTGAGACTATGGGACGTCAAGACAGGTACCTGTAAGACCATGAGTGGTCACACTAGTTATGTATCATCTGTGGCTATATCCAGTGATTCAGAGTTCATCGTATCGGGAAGTAGTGATAATACGGTTAGACTATGGGACGTCAAGACAGGTACCTGTAAGACCATGAGTGGTCACACTAGTTATGTATCATCTGTGGCTATATCCAGTGATTCAGAGTTCATCGTATCGGGAAGTCATGATTATACGGTGAGACTATGGAACGTCAAGACAGGTACCTGTAAGACCATGAGTGGTCACACAGATTATGTATCATCTGTGGCTATATCCAGTGATTCAGAGTTCATCGTATCGGGAAGTGCAGATTATACGGTGAGACTATGGGACGTCAAGACAGGTACCTGTAAGACCATGAGTGGTCACACTAGTTATGTATTATCTGTGGCTATATCCAGTGATTCAGAGTTCATCGTATCGGGAAGTTATGATAAGACGGTGAGACTATGGGACGTCAAGACAGGTACCTGTAAGACCATGAGTGGTCACACTAGTTATGTATCATCTGTGGCTATATCCAGTGATTCAGAGTTCATCGTATCGGGAAGTCATGATTATACGGTGAGACTATGGAACGTCAAGACAGGTACCTGTAAGACCATGAGTGGTCACACTGGTCATGTATCATCTGTGGCTATATCCAGTGATTCAGAGTTCATCGTATCGGGAAGTAGAGATGAGACGGTGAGACTATGGAACGTCAAGACAGGTACCTGTAAGACCATGAGTGGTCACACTAGTTATGTATCATCTGTGGCTATATCCATTGATTCAGAGTTCATCGTATCGGGAAGTGCAGATTATACGGTGAGACTATGGAACGTCAAGACAGGTACCTGTAAGACTATGAGTGGTCACACTAGTTATGTATCATCTGTGGCTATATCCATTGATTCAGAGTTCATCGTATCGGGAAGTCATGATTATACGGTGAGACTATTGAACGTCAAGACAGGTACCTGTAAGACCATGAGTGGTCACACTAGTCATGTATGATCTGTGTCTATATCCATTGATTCAGAGTTCATCGTATCGGGAAGTAGAGATTCGACAGTGAGACTATGGAACGTCAAGACAGGTACCTGTAAGACCATGAGTGGTCACACAGATTATGTATTATCTGTGGCTATATCCAGTGATTCAGAGTTCATCGTATCGGGAAGTCATGATTATACGGTGAGACTATGGAACGTCAAGACAGGTACCTGTAAGACCATGAGTGGTCACACTAGTTATGTATCATCTGTGGCTATATCCATTGATTCAGAGTTCATCGTATCGGGAAGTAGTGATAATACGGTGAGACTATGGGACGTCAAGACAGGTACCTGTAAGACCATGAGTGGTCACACTAGTTATGTATCGTCTGTGGCTATATCCAGTGATTCAGAGTTCATCGTATCGGGAAGTAGTGATAATACGGTGAGACTATGGAACGTCAAGACAGGTACCTGTAAGACCATGAGTGATCACACTAGTTATGTATGATCTGTGGCTATATCCAGTGATTCAGAGTTCATCGTATCGGGAAGTGCAGATTATACGGTGAGACTATGGAACGTCAAGACAGGTACCTGTAAGACCATGAGTGGTCACACTGGTCATGTATCATCTGTGGCTATATCCATTGATTCAGAGTTCATCGTATCGGGAAGTGATGATAAGACGGTGAGACTATGGAACGTCAAGACAGGTACCTGTAAGACCATGAGTGGTCACACTGGTCATGTATCATCTGTGGCTATATCCAGTGATTCAGAGTTCATCGTATCGGGAAGTCATGATTATACGGTGAGACTATGGAACGTCAAGACAGGTACCTGTAAGACCATGAGTGGTCACACTAGTTATGTATCATCTGTGGCTATATCCAGTGATTCAGAGTTCATCGTATCGGGAAGTCATGATTATACGGTGAGACTATGGAACGTCAAGACAGGTACCTGTAAGACCATGAGTGGTCACACTAGTTATGTATCATCTGTGGCTATATCCAGTGATTCAGAGTTCATCGTATCGGGAAGTTATGATAAGACGGTGAGACTATGGGACGTCAAGACAGGTACCTGTAAGACCATGAGTGGTCACACTAGTTCTGTATATGCTGTGGCTATATCCAGTGATTCAGAGTTCATCGTATCGGGAAGTAGTGATAATACGGTGAGACTATGGAACGTCAAGACAGGTACCTGTAAGACCATGAGTGGTCACACAAATTCTGTATGATCTGTGTCTATATCCATTGATTCAGAGTTCATCGTATCGGGAAGTCATGATTATACGGTGAGACTATGGAACGTCAAGACAGGTACCTGTAAGACCATGAGTGGTCACACAAATTCTGTATGATCTGTGTCTATATCCATTGATTCAGAGTTCATCGTATCGGGAAGTGGAGATTATACGGTGAGACTATGGGACGTCAAGACAGGTACCTGTAAGACCATGAGTGGTCACACAGATTATGTATCATCTGTGGCTATATCCAGTGATTCAGAGTTCATCGTATCGGGAAGTGCAGATTATACGGTGAGACTATGGGACGTCAAGACAGGTACCTGTAAGACCATGAGTGGTCACACTAGTTATGTATTATCTGTGGCTATATCCAGTGATTCAGAGTTCATCGTATCGGGAAGTAGTGATAAGACGGTGAGACTATGGAACGTCAAGACAGGTACCTGTAAGACCATGAGTGGTCACACTAGTTCTGTATCATCTGTGGCTATATCCAGTGATTCAGAGTTCATCGTATCGGGAAGTGCAGATTATACGGTGAGACTATGGAACGTCAAGACAGGTACCTGTAAGACCATGAGTGGTCACACTAGTTATGTATCATCTGTGGCTATATCCATTGATTCAGAGTTCATCGTATCGGGAAGTAGTGATAATACGGTGAGACTATGGGACGTCAAGACAGGTACCTGTAAGACCATGAGTGGTCAGACTAGTTATGTATCATCTGTGGCTATATCCAGTGATTCAGAGTTCATCGTATCGGGAAGTTGAGATTATACGGTGAGACTATGGAACGTCAAGACAGGTACCTGTAAGACCATGAGTGGTCACACTAGTTATGTATATGCTGTGGCTATATCCAGTGATTCAGAGTTCATCGTATCGGGAAGTAGAGATGAGACGGTGAGACTATGGAACGTCAAGACAGGTACCTGTAAGACCATGAGTGGTCACACAAATTCTGTAAGATCTGTGGCTATATCCAGTGATTCAGAGTTCATCGTATCGGGAAGTGGAGATTATACGGTGAGACTATGGAACGTCAAGACAGGTACCTGTAAGACCATGAGTGGTCACACTGGTCATGTATCATCTGTGGCTATATCCAGTGATTCAGAGTTCATCGTATCGGGAAGTTGAGATTATACGGTGAGACTATGGAACGTCAAGACAGGTACCTGTAAGACCATGAGTGGTCACACTAGTTATGTATATGCTGAGGCTATATCCAGTGATTCAGAGTTCATCGTATCGGGAAGTAGAGAAGAGACGGTGAGACTATGGAACGTCAAGACAGGTACCTGTAAGACCATGAGTGGTCACACAAATTCTGTAAGATCTGTGGCTATATCCAGTGATTCAGAGTTCATCGTATCGGGAAGTGGAGATTATACGGTGAGACTATGGAACGTCAAGACAGGTACCTGTAAGACCATGAGTGGTCGCACTAGTTCTGTATCATCTGTGGCTATATCCAGTGATTCAGAGTTCATCGTATCGGGAAGTAGAGATTCGACAGTGAGACTATGGAACGTCAAGACAGGTACTTGTAAGACCATGAGTGGTCACACTAGTTATGTATTATCTGTGGCTATATCCAGTGATTCAGAGTTCATCGTATCGGGAAGTAGTGATAATACGGTGAGACTATGGAACGTCAAGACAGGTACCTGTAAGATCATGAGTGGTCACACAGATTATGTAAGATCTGAGGCTATATCCAGTGATTCAGAGTTCATCGTATCGGGAAGTAGAGATTCGACAGTGAGACTATGGAACGTCAAGACAGGTACCTGTAAGACCATGAGTGGTCACACAAATTCTGTAAGATCTGTGGCTATATCCAGTGATTCAGAGTTCATCGTATCGGGAAGTAGTGATAATACGGTGAGACTATGGAACGTCAAGACAGGTACCTGTAAGACCATGAGTGGTCACACAAATTCTGTAAGATCTGTGGCTATATCCAGTGATTCAGAGTTCATCGTATCGGGAAGTAGTGATAAGACGGTGAGACTATGGAACGTCAAGACAGGTACCTGTAAGACCATGAGTGGTCACACTAGTTATGTATCATCTGTGGCTATATCCATTGATTCAGAGTTCATCGTATCGGGAAGTAGTGATAATACGGTGAGACTATGGGACGTCAAGACAGGTACCTGTAAGACCATGAGTGGTCAGACTAGTTATGTATCATCTGTGGCTATATCCAGTGATTCAGAGTTAATCGTATCGGAAAGTGATGATAAGACGGTGAGACTATGGAACGTCAAGACAGGTACCTGTAAGACCATGAGTGGTCACACAGATTATGTAAGATCTGAGGCTATATCCAGTGATTCAGAGTTCATCGTATCGGGAAGTAGAGATAATACGGTGAGACTATGGAACGTCAAGACAGGTACCTGTAAGACCATGAGTGGTCACACTAGTTATGTATCATCTGTGGCTATATCCAGTGATTCAGAGTTCATCGTATCGGGAAGTTGAATCTATACGGTGAGACTATGGAACGTCAAGACAGGTACCTGTAATACCATGAGTGATCACACTAGTTATGTATGATCTGTGGCTATATCCAGTGATTCAGAGTTCATCGTATCGGGAAGTCATGATTATACGGTGAGACTATGGAACGTCAAGACAGGTACCTGTAAGACCATGAGTGGTCACACAGATTATGTATCATCTGTGGCTATATCCATTGATTCAGAGTTCATCGTATCGGGAAGTCATGATTATACGGTGAGACTATGGAACGTCAAGACAGGTACCTGTAAGACCATGAGTGGTCACACTGGTCATGTATCATCTGTGGCTATATCCAGTGATTCAGAGTTCATCGTATCGGGAAGTAGAGATGAGACGGTGAGACTATGGAACGTCAAGACAGGTACCTGTAAGACCATGAGTGGTCACACTAGTTATGTATCATCTGTGGCTATATCCAGTGATTCAGAGTTCATCGTATCGGAAAGTGATGATAAGACGGTGAGACTATGGAACGTCAAGACAGGTACCTGTAAGACCATGAGTGGTCACACTAGTTATGTATATGCTGTGGCTATATCCAGTGATTCAGAGTTCATCGTATCGGGAAGTTGAGATTATACGGTGAGACTATGGAACGTCAAGACAGGTACCTGTAAGACCATGAGTGGTCACACAGATTATGTAAGATCTGTGGCTATATCCAGTGATTCAGAGTTCATCGTATCGGGAAGTAGTGATAATACGGTGAGACTATGGAACGTCAAGACAGGTACCTGTAAGACCATGAGTGGTCACACTGGTCATTTATCATCTGTGGCTATATCCAGTGATTCAGAGTTCATCGTATCGGGAAGTAGTGATAAGACGGTGAGACTATGGAACGTCAAGACAGGTACCTGTAAGACCATGAGTGGTCACACAAATTATGTATTATCTGTGGCTATATCCAGTGATTCAGAGTTCATCGTATCGGAAAGTGATGATAAGACGGTGAGACTATGGAACGTCAAGACAGGTACCTGTAAGACCATGAGTGGTCACACTGGTCATGTATATGCTGTGGCTATATCCAGTGATTCAGAGTTCATCGTATCGGGAAGTAGTGATAATACGGTGAGACTATGGGACGTCAAGACAGGTACCTGTAAGACCATGAGTGGTCACACTAGTTATGTATGATCTGTGGCTATATCCAGTGATTCAGAGTTCATCGTATCGGGAAGTAGAGATTCGACAGTGAGACTATGGAACGTCAAGACAGGTACCTGTAAGACCATGAGTGGTCACACTGGTCATGTATATGCTGTGGCTATATCCAGTGATTCAGAGTTCATCGTATCGGGAAGTAGTGATAATACGGTGAGACTATGGGACGTCAAGACAGGTACCTGTAAGACCATGAGTGGTCACACTAGTTCTGTATATGCTGTGGCTATATCCAGTGATTCAGAGTTCATCGTATCGGGAAGTCATGATTATACGGTGAGACTATGGAACGTCAAGACAGGTACCTGTAAGACCATGAGTGGTCACACTGGTCATGTATATGCTGTGGCTATATCCAGTGATTCAGAGTTCATCGTATCGGGAAGTAATGATTATACGGTGAGACTATGGGACGTCAAGACAGGTACCTGTAAGACCATGAGTGGTCACACTAGTTATGTATCATCTGTGGCTATATCCATTGATTCAGAGTTCATCGTATCGGGAAGTAGTGATAATACGGTGAGACTATGGGACGTCAAGACAGGTACCTGTAAGACCATGAGTGGTCACACTAGTTATGTATCATCTGTGGCTATATCCAGTGATTCAGAGTTCATCGTATCGGGAAGTGATGATAAGACGGTGAGACTATGGAACGTCAAGACAGGTACCTGTAAGACCATGAGTGGTCACACTGGTCATGTATCATCTGTGGCTATATCCAGTGATTCAGAGTTCATCGTATCGGGAAGTAGAGATGAGACGGTGAGACTATGGAACGTCAAGACAGGTACCTGTAAGACCATGAGTGGTCACACTAATTCTGTATGATCTGTGGCTATATCCAGTGATTCAGAGTTCATCGTATCGGGAAGTTATGATAAAACGGTGAGACTATGGGACGTCAAGACAGGTACCTGTAAGACCATGAGTGGTCACACAGATTATGTATATGCTGTGGCTATATCCAGTGATTCAGAGTTCATCGTATCGGGAAGTTCAGATTATACGGTGAGACTATGGAACGTCAAGACAGGTACCTGTAAGACCATGAGTGGTCACACTGGTCATGTATCATCTGTGGCTATATCCAGTGATTCAGAGTTCATCGTATCGGGAAGTAGAGATGAGACGGTGAGACTATGGAACGTCAAGACAGGTACCTGTAAGACCATGAGTGGTCACACTAGTTATGTATCATCTGTGGCTATATCCAGTGATTCAGAGTTCATCGTATCGGGAAGTCATGATTATACGGTGAGACTATGGAACGTCAAGACAGGTACCTGTAAGACTATGAGTGGTCACACTAGTTATGTATCATCTGTGGCTATATCCATTGATTCAGAGTTCATCGTATCGGGAAGTCATGATTATACGGTGAGACTATGGGACGTCAAGACAGGTACCTGTAAGACAATGAGTGGTCACACTAGTCATGTATGATCTGTGTCTATATCCATTGATTCAGAGTTCATCGTATCGGGAAGTAGAGATTCGACAGTGAGACTATGGAACGTCAAGACAGGTACCTGTAAGACCATGAGTGGTCACACTAGTTATGTATCATCTGTGGCTATATCCATTGATTCAGAGTTCATCGTATCGGGAAGTGCAGATTATACGGTGAGACTATGGAACGTCAAGACAGGTACCTGTAAGACTATGAGTGGTCACACTAGTTATGTATCATCTGTGGCTATATCCATTGATTCAGAGTTCATCGTATCGGGAAGTCATGATTATACGGTGAGACTATTGAACGTCAAGACAGGTACCTGTAAGACCATGAGTGGTCACACTAGTCATGTATGATCTGTGTCTATATCCATTGATTCAGAGTTCATCGTATCGGGAAGTAGAGATTCGACAGTGAGACTATGGAACGTCAAGACAGGTACCTGTAAGACCATGAGTGGTCACACAGATTATGTATTATCTGTGGCTATATCCAGTGATTCAGAGTTCATCGTATCGGGAAGTCATGATTATACGGTGAGACTATGGAACGTCAAGACAGGTACCTGTAAGACCATGAGTGGTCACACAGATTATGTATCATCTGTGGCTATATCCATTGATTCAGAGTTCATCGTATCGGGAAGTCATGATTATACGGTGAGACTATGGAACGTCAAGACAGGTACCTGTAAGACCATGAGTGGTCACACTAGTCATGTATGATCTGTGTCTATATCCATTGATTCAGAGTTCATCGTATCGGGAAGTCATGATTATACGGTGAGACTATTGAACATATAGACAGGTACCTGTAAGACCATGAGTGGTCACACAAATTCTGTAAGATCTGTGGCTATATCCAGTGATTCAGAGTTCATCGTATCGGGAAGTGCAGATTATACGGTGAGACTATGGAACGTCAAGACAGGTACCTGTAAGACCATGAGTGGTCACACTAGTTCTGTATATGCTGTGGCTATATCCAGTGATTCAGAGTTCATCGTATCGGGAAGTGGAGATTATACGGTGAGACTATGGGACGTCAAGACAGGTACCTGTAAGACCATGAGTGGTCACACACATTATGTATCAGCTGTGTCTATATCCAGTGATTCAGAGTTCATCGTATCGGGAAGTCATGATTATACGGTGAGACTATGGAACGTCAAGACAGGTACCTGTAAGACCATGAGTGGTCACACAAATTCTGTATGATCTGTGTCTATATCCATTGATTCAGAGTTCATCGTATCGGAAAGTGATGATAAGACGGTGAGACTATGGAACGTCAAGACAGGTACCTGTAAGACCATGAGTGGTCACACTGGTCATGTATATGCTGTGGCTATATCCAGTGATTCAGAGTTCATCGTATCGGGAAGTCATGATTATACGGTGAGACTATGGAACGTCAAGACAGGTACCTGTAAGACCATGAGTGGTCACACTAGTTATGTATCATCTGTGGCTATATCCAGTGATTCAGAGTTCATCGTATCGGGAAGTTGAGATTATACGGTGAGACTATGGAACGTCAAGACAGGTACCTGTAAGACCATGAGTGGTCACACTAGTTCTGTATATGCTGTGGCTATATCCAGTGATTCAGAGTTCATCGTATCGGGAAGTAGTGATAATACGGTGAGACTATGGGACGTCAAGACAGGTACCTGTAAGACCATGAGTGGTCACACTAGTTCTGTATATGCTGTGGCTATATCCAGTGATTCAGAGTTCATCGTATCGGGAAGTAGTGATAATACGGTGAGACTATGGGACGTCAAGACAGGTACCTGTAAGACCATGAGTGGTCACACAGATTATGTATCTTCTGTGGCTATATCCAGTGATTCAGAGTTCATCGTATTGGGAAGTAGAGATTGCACGGTGAGACTATGGGACGTCAAGACAGGTACCTGTAAGACCATGAGTGGTCACACTAGTCAAGTATATGCTGTGGCTATATCCAGTGATTCAGAGTTCATCGTATCGGGAAGTAGAGATTATACGGTGAGACTATGGGACGTCAAGACAGGTACCTGTAAGACCATGAGTGGTCACACACATTATGTATCAGCTGTGGCTATATCCAGTGATTCAGAGTTCATCGTATCGGGAAGTAGAGATTAGACGGTGAGACTATGGGACGTCAAGACAGGTACCTGTAAGAACATGAGTGGTCACACAGATTATGTATATGCTGTGGCTATATCCAGTGATTCAGAGTTCATCGTATCGGGAAGTTATGATTATACGGTGAGACTATGGGACGTCAAGACAGGTACCTGTAAGACCATGAATGGTCACACAGATTATGTATGATCTGTGGCTATATCCAGTGATTCAGAGTTCATCGTATCGGGAAGTGCAGATTATACGGTGAGACTATGGAACGTCAAGACAGGTACCTGTAAGACCATGAGTGGTCACACTAGTTATGTATATGCTGTGGCTATATCCAGTGATTCAGAGTTCATCGTATCGGGAAGTGATGATAAGACGGTGAGACTATGGAACGTCAAGACAGGTACCTGTAAGACCATGAGTGGTCACACTAGTTATGTATTATCTGAGGCTATATCCATTGATTCAGAGTTCATCGTATCGGGAAGTCATGATTATACGGTGAGACTATGGAACGTCAAGACAGGTACCTGTAAGACCATGAGTGGTCACACAAATTCTGTATGATCTGTGTCTATATCCATTGATTCAGAGTTCATCGTATCGGGAAGTAATGATTATACGGTGAGACTATGGAACGTCAAGACAGGTACCTGTAAGACCATGAGTGGTCACACTAGTTATGTATGATCAGTGGCTATATCCAGTGATTCAGAGTTCATCGTATCGGGAAGTAGTGCTAATACGGTGAGACTATGGAACGTCAAGACAGGTACCTGTAAGACCATGAGTGGTCACACAAATTATGTATTATCTGTGGCTATATCCAGTGATTCAGAGTTCATCGTATCGGGAAGTAGTGCTAATACGGTGAGACTATGGAACGTCAAGACAGGTACCTGTAAGACCATGAGTGGTCACACTGGTCATGTATATGCTGTGGCTATATCCAGTGATTCAGAGTTCATCGTATCGGGAAGTTATGATTATACGGTGAGACTATGGGACGTCAAGACAGGTACCTGTAAGACCATGAGTGGTCACACACATTATGTATCAGCTGTGTCTATATCCAGTGATTCAGAGTTCATCGTATCGGGAAGTGCAGATTAGACGGTGAGACTATGGGACGTCAAGACAGGTACCTGTAAGACCATGAGTGGTCACACTAGTTATGTATTATCTGTGGCTATATCCAGTGATTCAGAGTTCATCGTATCGGGAAGTCATGATTATACGGTGAGACAATGGAACGTCAAGACAGGTACCTGTAAGACCATGAGTGGTCACACTAGTTATGTATATGCTGTGGCTATATCCAGTGATTCAGAGTTCATCGTATCGGGAAGTAATGATTATACGGTGAGACTATGGAACGTCAAGACAGGTACCTGTAAGACCATGAGTGGTCACACTAATTCTGTATGATCTGTGGCTATATCCAGTGATTCAGAGTTCATCGTATTGGGAAGTTATGATTATACGGTGAGACTATGGGACGTCAAGACAGGTACCTGTAAGACCATGAGTGGTTACACTAGTTATGTATTATCTGTGGCTATATCCAGTGATTCAGAGTTCATCGTATCGGGAAGTCATGATTATACGGTGAGACAATGGAACGTCAAGACAGGTACCTGTAAGACCATGAGTGGTCACACTAGTTATGTATATGCTGTGGCTATATCCAGTGATTCAGAGTTCATCGTATCGGGAAGTAATGATTATACGGTGAGACTATGGAACGTCAAGACAGGTACCTGTAAGACCATGAGTGGTCACACTAGTTATGTATTATCTGTGGCTATATCCAGTGATTCAGAGTTCATCGTATCGGGAAGTTATGATAAAACGGTGAGACTATGGGACGTCAAGACAGGTACCTGTAAGACCATGAGTGGTCACACTAATTCTGTATGATCTGTGGCTATATCCAGTCATTCAGAGTTCATCGTATTGGGAAGTTATGATTATACGGTGAGACTATGGGACGTCAAGACAGGTACCTGTAAGACCATGAGTGGTTACACTAGTTCTGTATCATCTGTGGCTATATCCAGTGATTCAGAGTTCATCGTATCGGGAAGTAATGATTATACGGTGAGACTATGGGACGTCAAGACAGGTACCTGTAAGACCATGAGTGGTCAGACTAGTTATGTATCATCTGTGGCTATATCCAGTGATTCAGAGTTCATCGTATCGGGAAGTGCAGATTATACGGTGAGACTATGGGACGTCAAGACAGGTACCTGTAAGACCATGAGTGGTCACACACATTATGTATCAGCTGTGTCTATATCCAGTGATTCAGAGTTCATCGTATCGGGAAGTGCAGATTAGACGGTGAGACTATGGGACGTCAAGACAGGTACCTGTAAGACCATGAGTGGTCACACTAATTCTGTATCATCTGTGGCTATATCCAGTGATTCAGAGTTCATCGTATCGGGAAGTAGAGATTCGACAGTGAGACTATGGGACGTCAAGACAGGTACCTGTAAGAACATGAGTGGTCACACAGATTATGTATATGCTGTGGCTATATCCAGTGATTCAGAGTTCATCGTATCGGGAAGTTATGATTATACGGTGAGACTATGGGACGTCAAGACAGGTACCTGTAAGACCATGAGTGGTCACACAGATTATGTATATGCTGTGGCTATATCCAGTGATTCAGAGTTCATCGTATCGGGAAGTTATGATTATACGGTGAGACTATGGGACGTCAAGACAGGTACCTGTAAGACCATGAATGGTCACACTAATCAAGTATATGCTGTGGCTATATCCAGTGATTCAGAGTTCATCGTATCGGGAAGTTATGATAAAACGGTGAGACTATGGGACGTCAAGACAGGTACCTGTAAGACCATGAGTGGTCACACTAATTCTGTATGATCTGTGGCTATATCCAGTGATTCAGAGTTCATCGTATCGGGAAGTTATGATAAAACGGTGAGACTATGGGACGTCAAGACAGGTACCTGTAAGACCATGAGTGGTCACACAGATTATGTATATGCTGTGGCTATATCCAGTGATTCAGAGTTCATCGTATCGGGAAGTTCAGATTAGACGGTGAGACTATGGGACGTCAAGACAGGTACCTGTAAGACCATGAGTGGTCACACAGATTATGTATATGCTGTGGCTATATCCAGTGATTCAGAGTTCATCGTATCGGGAAGTTATGATAAAACGGTGAGACTATGGGACGTCAAGACAGGTACCTGTAAGAACATGAGTGGTCACACAGATTATGTATATGCTGTGGCTATATCCAGTGATTCAGAGTTCATCGTATCGGGAAGTAGAGATTATACGGTGAGACTATGGGACGTCAAGACAGGTACCTGTAAGACCATGAGTGGTCACACACATTATGTATCAGCTGTGTCTATATCCAGTGATTCAGAGTTCATCGTATCGGGAAGTTATGATTATACGGTGAGACTATGGGACGTCAAGACAGGTACCTGAAAGACCATGAGTGGTCACACACATTATGTATATGCTGTGGCTATATCCAGTGATTCAGAGTTCATCGTATCGGGAAGTTATGATTATACGGTGAGACTATGGGACGTCAAGACAGGTACCTGTAAGACCATGAGTGGTCACACAGATTATGTATATGCTGTGGCTATATCCAGTGATTCAGAGTTCATCGTATCGGGAAGTTATGATTATACGGTGAGACTATGGGACGTCAAGACAGGTACCTGTAAGACCATGAATGGTCACACTAATCAAGTATATGCTGTGGCTATATCCAGTGATTCAGAGTTCATCGTATCGGGAAGTTATGATTATACGGTGAGACTATGGAACGTCAAGACAGGTACCTGTAAGACCATGAGTGGTCGCACTAGTTCTGTATCATCTGTGGCTATATCCAGTGATTCAGAGTTCATCGTATCGGGAAGTAGAGATGAGACGGTGAGACTATGGAACGTCAAGACAGGTACCTGTAAGACCATGAGTGGTCACACTAGTTATGTATCATCTGTGGCTATATCCAGTGATTCAGAGTTCATCGTATCGGGAAGTCATGATTATACGGTGAGACTATGGAACGTCAAGACAGGTACCTGTAAGACCATGAGTGGTCACACTAGTTATGTATCATCTGTGGCTATATCCAGTGATTCAGAGTTCATCGTATCGGGAAGTTATGATAAGACGGTGAGACTATGGGACGTCAAGACAGGTACCTGTAAGACCATGAGTGGTCACACTAGTTCTGTATATGCTGTGGCTATATCCAGTGATTCAGAGTTCATCGTATCGGGAAGTAGTGATAATACGGTGAGACTATGGGACGTCAAGACAGGTACCTGTAAGACCATGAGTGGTCACACTAATTCTGTATGATCTGTGGCTATATCCATTGATTCAGAGTTCATCGTATCGGGAAGTAGTGATAATACGGTGAGACTATGGGACGTCAAGACAGGTACCTGTAAGACCATGAGTGGTCACACTAATTCTGTAAGATCTGTGTCTATATCCATTGATTCAGAGTTCATCGTATCGGAAAGTGATGATAAGACGGTGAGACTATGGAACGTCAAGACAGGTACCTGTAAGACCATGAGTGGTCACACTGGTCATGTATATGCTGTGGCTATATCCAGTGATTCAGAGTTCATCGTATCGGGAAGTCATGATTATACGGTGAGACTATGGAACGTCAAGACAGGTACCTGTAAGACCATGAGTGGTCACACTAGTTATGTATCATCTGTGGCTATATCCAGTGATTCAGAGTTCATCGTATCGGGAAGTTGAGATTATACGGTGAGACTATGGAACGTCAAGACAGGTACCTGTAAGACCATGAGTGGTCGCACTAGTTCTGTATCATCTGTGGCTATATCCATTGATTCAGAGTTCATCGTATCGGGAAGTAGAGATTCGACAGTGAGACTATGGAACGTCAAGACAGGTACCTGTAAGACCATGAGTGGTCACACAGATTATGTATTATCTGTGGCTATATCCAGTGATTCAGAGTTCATCGTATCGGGAAGTTGAGATTATACGGTGAGACTATGGAACGTCAAGACAGGTACCTGTAAGACCATGAGTGGTCACACTAGTTATGTATATGCTGTGGCTATATCCAGTGATTCAGAGTTCATCGTATCGGGAAGTCATGATTATACGGTGAGACTATGGAACGTCAAGACAGGTACCTGTAAGACCATGAGTGGTCACACTAGTTATGTATCATCTGTGGCTATATCCAGTGATTCAGAGTTCATCGTATCGGGAAGTCATGATTATACGGTGAGACTATGGAACGTCAAGACAGGTACCTGTAAGACCATGAGTGGTCACACAAATTCTGTAAGATCTGTGGCTATATCCAGTGATTCAGAGTTCATCGTATCGGGAAGTGGAGATTATACGGTGAGACTATGGAACGTCAAGACAGGTACCTGTAAGACCATGAGTGGTCACACTGGTCATGTATCATCTGTGGCTATATCCAGTGATTCAGAGTTCATCGTATCGGGAAGTTGAGATTATACGGTGAGACTATGGAACGTCAAGACAGGTACCTGTAAGACCATGAGTGGTCGCACTAGTTCTGTATCATCTGTGGCTATATCCAGTGATTCAGAGTTCATCGTATCGGGAAGTAGAGAAGAGACGGTGAGACTATGGAACGTCAAGACAGGTACCTGTAAGACCATGAGTGGTCACACAAATTCTGTAAGATCTGTGGCTATATCCAGTGATTCAGAGTTCATCGTATCGGGAAGTCATGATTATACGGTGAGACTATGGAACGTCAAGACAGGTACCTGTAAGACCATGAGTGGTCACACTGGTCATGTATCATCTGTGGCTATATCCAGTGATTCAGAGTTCATCGTATCGGGAAGTAGAGATTCGACAGTGAGACTATGGAACGTCAAGACAGGTACTTGTAAGACCATGAGTGGTCACACTAGTTATGTATTATCTGTGGCTATATCCAGTGATTCAGAGTTCATCGTATCGGGAAGTAGTGATAATACGGTGAGACTATGGAACGTCAAGACAGGTACCTGTAAGATCATGAGTGGTCACACAGATTATGTAAGATCTGAGGCTATATCCAGTGATTCAGAGTTCATCGTATCGGGAATAGAGATTCGACAGTGAGACTATGGAACGTCAAGACAGGTACCTGTAAGACCATGAGTGGTCACACAAATTCTGTAAGATCTGTGGCTATATCCAGTGATTCAGAGTTCATCGTATCGGGAAGTCATGATTATACGGTGAGACTATGGAACGTCAAGACAGGTACCTGTAAGACCATGAGTGGTCACACAGATTATGTATCATCTGTGGCTATATCCAGTGATTCAGAGTTCATCGTATCGGGAAGTAGTGCTAATACGGTGAGACTATGGAACGTCAAGACAGGTACCTGTAAGACCATGAGTGGTCACACTAGTTATGTATCATCTGTGGCTATATCCAGTGATTCAGAGTTAATCGTATCGGAAAGTGATGATAAGACGGTGAGACTATGGAACGTCAAGACAGGTACCTGTAAGACCATGAGTGGTCACACAGATTATGTAAGATCTGAGGCTATATCCAGTGATTCAGAGTTCATCGTATCGGGAAGTAGAGATAATACGGTGAGACTATGGAACGTCAAGACAGGTACCTGTAAGACCATGAGTGGTCACACTAGTTATGTATCATCTGTGGCTATATCCAGTGATTCAGAGTTCATCGTATCGGGAAGTTGAGATTATACGGTGAGACTATGGTACGTCAAGACAGGTACCTGTAAGACCATGAGTGATCACACTAGTTATGTATGATCTGTGGCTATATCCAGTGATTCAGAGTTCATCGTATCGGGAAGTCATGATTATACGGTGAGACTATGGAACGTCAAGACAGGTACCTGTAAGACCATGAGTGGTCACACAGATTATGTATCATCTGTGGCTATATCCATTGATTCAGAGTTCATCGTATCGGGAAGTCATGATTATACGGTGAGACTATGGAACGTCAAGACAGGTACCTGTAAGACCATGAGTGGTCACACTGGTCATGTATCATCTGTGGCTATATCCAGTGATTCAGAGTTCATCGTATCGGGAAGTAGAGATAATACGGTGAGACTATGGAACGTCAATACAGGTACCTGTAAGACCATGAGTGGTCACACAAATTATGTATTATCTGTGGCTATATCCAGTGATTCAGAGTTCATCGTATCGGGAAGTTGAGATTATACGGTGAGACTATGGAACGTCAAGACAGGTACCTGTAAGACCATGAGTGATCACACTAGTTATGTATGATCTGTGGCTATATCCAGTGATTCAGAGTTCATCGTATCGGGAAGTCATGATTATACGGTGAGACTATGGAACGTCAAGACAGGTACCTGTAAGACCATGAGTGGTCACACAGATTATGTATCATCTGTGGCTATATCCATTGATTCAGAGTTCATCGTATCGGGAAGTCATGATTATACGGTGAGACTATGGAACGTCAAGACAGGTACCTGTAAGACCATGAGTGGTCACACTGGTCATTTATCATCTGTGGCTATATCCAGTGATTCAGAGTTCATCGTATCGGGAAGTAGTGATAATACGGTGAGACTATGGAACGTCAATACAGGTACCTGTAAGACCATGAGTGGTCACACAAATTATGTATTATCTGTGGCTATATCCAGTGATTCAGAGTTCATCGTATCGGAAAGTGATGATTATACGGTGAGACTATGGGACGTCAAGACAGGTACCTGTAAGACCATGAGTGGTCACACTAGTTATGTATATGCTGTGGCTATATCCAGTGATTCAGAGTTCATCGTATCGGGAAGTAGTGATAATACGGTGAGACTATGGGACGTCAAGACAGGTACCTGTAAGACCATGAGTGGTCACACTAGTTCTGTATATGCTGTGGCTATATCCAGTGATTCAGAGTTCATCGTATCGGGAAGTCATGATTATACGGTGAGACTATGGAACGTCAAGACAGGTACCTGTAAGACCATGAGTGGTCACACTGGTCATGTATATGCTGTGGCTATATCCAGTGATTCAGAGTTCATCGTATCGGGAAGTAATGATTATACGGTGAGACTATGGGACGTCAAGACAGGTACCTGTAAGACCATGAGTGGTCACACTAGTTATGTATCATCTGTGGCTATATCCATTGATTCAGAGTTCATCGTATCGGGAAGTAGTGATAATACGGTGAGACTATGGGACGTCAAGACAGGTACCTGTAAGACCATGAGTGGTCACACTAGTTATGTATCATCTGTGGCTATATCCAGTGATTCAGAGTTCATCGTATCGGGAAGTGATGATAAGACGGTGAGACTATGGAACGTCAAGACAGGTACCTGTAAGACCATGAGTGGTCACACTGGTCATGTATCATCTGTGGCTATATCCAGTGATTCAGAGTTCATCGTATCGGGAAGTCATGATTATACGGTGAGACTATGGAACGTCAAGACAGGTACCTGTAAGACCATGAGTGGTCACACTAGTTATGTATATGCTGTGGCTATATCCAGTGATTCAGAGTTCATCGTATCGGGAAGTAGTGCTAATACGGTGAGACTATGGAACGTCAAGACAGGTACCTGTAAGACCATGAGTGGTCACACAAATTCTGTAAGATCTGTGGCTATATCCAGTGATTCAGAGTTCATCGTATCGGAAAGTAGTGATAATACGGTGAGACTATGGAACGTCAAGACAGGTACCTGTAAGACCATGAGTGGTCACACAGATTATGTATCATCTGTGGCTATATCCATTGATTCAGAGTTCATCGTATCGGGAAGTGATGATAAGACGGTGAGACTATGGAACGTCAAGACAGGTACCTGTAAGACCATGAGTGGTCACACTGGTCATGTATATGCTGTGGCTATATCCAGTGATTCAGAGTTCATCGTATCGGGAAGTGGAGATTATACGGTGAGACTATGGAACGTCAAGACAGGTACCTGTAAGACCATGAGTGGTCACACTAGTTATGTATCATCTGTGGCTATATCCAGTGATTCAGAGTTCATCGTATCGGGAAGTCATGATTATACGGTGAGACTATGGAACGTCAAGACAGGTACCTGTAAGACCATGAGTGGTCACACTAGTTATGTATCATCTGTGGCTATATCCAGTGATTCAGAGTTCATCGTATCGGGAAGTTATGATAAGACGGTGAGACTATGGGACGTCAAGACAGGTACCTGTAAGACCATGAGTGATCACACTAGTTCTGTATATGCTGTGGCTATATCCAGTGATTCAGAGTTCATCGTATCGGGAAGTAGTGATAATACGGTGAGACTATGGAACGTCAAGACAGGTACCTGTAAGACCATGAGTGGTCACACAAATTCTGTATGATCTGTGGCTATATCCATTGATTCAGAGTTCATCGTATCGGGAAGTCATGATTATACGGTGAGACTATGGAACGTCAAGACAGGTACCTGTAAGACCATGAGTGGTCACACAAATTCTGTATGATCTGTGTCTATATCCATTGATTCAGAGTTCATCGTATCGGGAAGTGGAGATTATACGGTGAGACTATGGGACGTCAAGACAGGTACCTGTAAGACCATGAGTGGTCACACAGATTATGTATCATCTGTGGCTATATCCAGTGATTCAGAGTTCATCGTATCGGGAAGTGCAGATTATACGGTGAGACTATGGGACGTCAAGACAGGTACCTGTAAGACCATGAGTGGTCACACTAGTTATGTATCATCTGTGGCTATATCCATTGATTCAGAGTTCATCGTATCGGGAAGTCATGATTATACGGTGAGACTATGGAACGTCAAGACAGGTACCTGTAAGACCATGAGTGGTCACACTAGTTCTGTATCATCTGTGGCTATATCCAGTGATTCAGAGTTCATCGTATCGGGAAGTGCAGATTATACGGTGAGACTATGGAACGTCAAGACAGGTACCTGTAAGACCATGAGTGGTCACACTAGTTATGTATATGCTGTGGCTATATCCAGTGATTCAGAGTTCATCGTATCGGGAAGTTGAGATTATACGGTGAGACTATGGAACGTCAAGACAGGTACCTGTAAGACCATGAGTGGTCACACTAGTTATGTATATGCTGTGGCTATATCCAGTGATTCAGAGTTCATCGTATCGGGAAGTAGTGCTAATACGGTGAGACTATGGGACGTCAAGACAGGTACCTGTAAGACCATGAGTGGTCACACTAGTTATGTATCATCTGTGGCTATATCCAGTGATTCAGAGTTCATCGTATCGGGAAGAAGAGATTATACGGTGAGACTATGGAACGTCAAGACAGGTACCTGTAAGACCATGAGTGGTCACACTAGTTATGTATATGCTGTGGCTATATCCAGTGATTCAGAGTTCATCGTATCGGGAAGTCATGATTATACGGTGAGACTATGGAACGTCAAGACAGGTACCTGTAAGACCATGAGTGATTACACTAGTTATGTATATGCTGTGGCTATATCCAGTGATTCAGAGTTCATCGTATCGGGAAGTAATGATTATACGGTGAGACTATGGAACGTCAAGACAGGTACCTGTAAGACCATGAGTGGTCACACTAGTTATGTATATGCTGTGGCTATATCCAGTGATTCAGAGTTCATCGTATCGGAAAGTGATGATAAGACGGTGAGACTATGGAACGTCAAGACAGGTACCTGTAAGACCATGAGTGGTCACACTAGTTATGTATATGCTGTGGCTATATCCAGTGATTCAGAGTTCATCGTATCGGAAAGTGATGATAAGACGGTGAGACTATGGAACGTCAAGACAGGTACCTGTAAGACCATGAGTGGTCACACTAGTTATGTATTATCTGAGGCTATATCCATTGATTCAGAGTTCATCGTATCGGGAAGTCATGATTATACGGTGAGACTATGGAACGTCAAGACAGGTACTTGTAAGACCATGAGTGGTCGCACTAGTTCTGTATCATCTGTGGCTATATCCAGTGATTCAGAGTTCATCGTATCGGGAAGTAGAGATGAGACGGTGAGACTATGGAACGTCAAGACAGGTACCTGTAAGACCAAGAGTGGTCTCACTTATTCTGTATCATCTGTGGCTATATCCAGTGATTCAGAGTTCATCGTATCGGGAAGTAGTGATAATACGGTGAGACTATGGGACGTCAAGACAGGTACCTGTAAGACCATGAGTGGTCACACTGGTTATGTAAGATCTGTGGCTATATCCAGTGATTCAGAGTTCATCGTATCGGGAAGTAGTGATAATACGGTGAGACTATGGAACGTCAAGACAGGTACCTGTAAGACCATGAGTGGTCACACTAGTTATGTATCATCTGTGGCTATATCCATTGATTCAGAGTTCATCGTATCGGGAAGTAGTGATAATACGGTGAGACTATGGGACGTCAAGACAGGTACCTGTAAGACCATGAGTGGTCACACTAGTTCTGTATATGCTGTGGCTATATCCAGTGATTCAGAGTTCATCGTATCGGGAAGTAGTGCTAATACGGTGAGACTATGGGACGTCAAGACAGGTACCTGTAAGACCATGAGTGGTCACACTAGTTATGTATCATCTGTGGCTATATCCAGTGATTCAGAGTTCATCGTATCGGGAAGTAGTGATAATACGGTGAGACTATGGAACGTCAAGACAGGTACCTGTAAGACCATGAGTGATCACACTAGTTATGTATGATCTGTGGCTATATCCAGTGATTCAGAGTTCATCGTATCGGGAAGTTGAGATTATACGGTGAGACTATGGAACGTCAAGACAGGTACCTGTAAGACCATGAGTGATCACACTAGTTATGTATGATCTGTGGCTATATCCAGTGATTCAGAGTTCATCGTATCGGGAAGTCATGATTATACGGTGAGACTATGGAACGTCAAGACAGGTACCTGTAAGACCATGAGTGGTCACACAGATTATGTATCATCTGTGGCTATATCCATTGATTCAGAGTTCATCGTATCGGGAAGTCATGATTATACGGTGAGACTATGGAACGTCAAGACAGGTACCTGTAAGACCATGAGTGATCACACTAGTTATGTATGATCTGTGGCTATATCCAGTGATTCAGAGTTCATCGTATCGGGAAGTAGTGCTAATACGGTGAGACTATGGGACGTCAAGACAGGTACCTGTAAGACCATGAGTGGTCACACTAGTTATGTATCATCTGTGGCTATATCCAGTGATTCAGAGTTCATCGTATCGGGAAGTAGTGATAATACGGTGAGACTATGGAACGTCAAGACAGGTACCTGTAAGACCATGAGTGATCACACTAGTTATGTATGATCTGTGGCTATATCCAGTGATTCAGAGTTCATCGTATCGGGAAGTTGAGATTATACGGTGAGACTATGGAACGTCAAGACAGGTACCTGTAAGACCATGAGTGATCACACTAGTTATGTATGATCTGTGGCTATATCCAGTGATTCAGAGTTCATCGTATCGGGAAGTCATGATTATACGGTGAGACTATGGAACGTCAAGACAGGTACCTGTAAGACCATGAGTGGTCACACAGATTATGTATCATCTGTGGCTATATCCATTGATTCAGAGTTCATCGTATCGGGAAGTCATGATTATACGGTGAGACTATGGAACGTCAAGACAGGTACCTGTAAGACCATGAGTGATCACACTAGTTATGTATGATCTGTGGCTATATCCAGTGATTCAGAGTTCATCGTATCGGGAAGTAGTGCTAATACGGTGAGACTATGGGACGTCAAGACAGGTACCTGTAAGACCATGAGTGGTCACACTAGTTATGTATCATCTGTGGCTATATCCATTGATTCAGAGTTCATCGTATCGGGAAGTCATGATTATACGGTGAGACTATGGAACGTCAAGACAGGTACCTGTAAGACCATGAGTGGTCACACTAGTTCTGTATCATCTGTGGCTATATCCAGTGATTCAGAGTTCATCGTATCGGGAAGTGCAGATTATACGGTGAGACTATGGGACGTCAAGACAGGTACCTGTAAGACCATGAGTGGTCACACTAGTTATGTATATGCTGTGGCTATATCCAGTGATTCAGAGTTCATCGTATCGGGAAGTTGAGATTATACGGTGAGACTATGGAACGTCAAGACAGGTACCTGTAAGACCATGAGTGGTCACACAGATTCTATAAGATCTGTGGCTATATCCAGTCATTCAGAGTTCATCGTATCGGGAAGTCATGATTATACGGTGAGACTATGGAACGTCAAGACAGGTACCTGTAAGACCATGAGTGGTCACATTAATTCTGTAAGATCTGTGGCTATATCCAGTGATTCAGAGTTCATCGTATCGGGAAGTCATGATTATACGGTGAGACTATGGAACGTCAAGACAGGTACCTGTAAGACCATGAGTGGTCACACTAGTTATGTATATGCTGTGGCTATATCCAGTGATTCAGAGTTCATCGTATCCGGAAGTAGAGATTCGACAGTGAGACTATGGAACGTCAAGACAGGTACCTGTAAGACCATGAGTGGTCACACTAGTTATGTATATGCTGTGGCTATATCCAGTGATTCAGAGTTCATCGTATCCGGAAGTAGAGATTCGACAGTGAGACTATGGAACGTCAAGACAGGTACCTGTAAGACCATGAGTGGTCACACAAATTCTGTAAGATCTGTGGCTATATCCAGTGATTCAGAGTTCATCGTATCGGGAAGTTGAGATTATACGGTGAGACTATGGAACGTCAAGACAGGTACCTGTAAGACCATGAGTGGTCACACTAGTTATGTATCATCTGTGGCTATATCCAGTGATTCAGAGTTCATCGTATCGGGAAGTTGAGATTATACGGTGAGACTATGGAACGTCAAGACAGGTACCTGTAAGACCATGAGTGGTCAGACTAGTTATGTATGATCTGTGGCTATATCCAGTGATTCAGAGTTCATCGTATCGGGAAGTAATGATTATACGGTGAGACTATGGAACGTCAAGACAGGTACCTGTAAGACCATGAGTGGTCACACTAGTTATGTATCATCTGTGGCTATATCCAGTGATTCAGAGTTCATCGTATCGGGAAGTAGTGATAATACGGTTAGACTATGGGACGTCAAGACAGGTACCTGTAAGACCATGAGTGGTCACACAGATTATGTATCATCTGTGGCTATATCCAGTGATTCAGAGTTCATCGTATCGGGAAGTGCAGATTATACGGTGAGACTATGGGACGTCAAGACAGGTACCTGTAAGACCATGAGTGGTCACACTAGTTATGTATTATCTGTGGCTATATCCAGTGATTCAGAGTTCATCGTATCGGGAAGTAGTGATAAGACGGTGAGACTATGGAACGTCAAGACAGGTACCTGTAAGACCATGAGTGGTCACACTAGTTCTGTATCATCTGTGGCTATATCCAGTGATTCAGAGTTCATCGTATCGGGAAGTGCAGATTATACGGTGAGACTATGGAACGTCAAGACAGGTACCTGTAAGACCATGAGTGGTCACACTAGTTATGTATATGCTGTGGCTATATCCAGTGATTCAGAGTTCATCGTATCGGGAAGTTGAGATTATACGGTGAGACTATGGAACGTCAAGACAGGTACCTGTAAGACCATGAGTGGTCACACAGATTCAATAAGATCTGTGTCTATATCCATTGATTCAGAGTTCATCGTATCGGGAAGTCATGATTATACGGTGAGACTATGGAACGTCAAGACAGGTACTTGTAAGACCATGAGTGGTCGCACTAGTTCTGTATCATCTGTGGCTATATCCAGTGATTCAGAGTTCATCGTATCGGGAAGTAGAGATGAGACGGTGAGACTATGGAACGTCAAGACAGGTACCTGTAAGACCATGAGTGGTCACACTAGTTATGTATATGCTGTGGCTATATCCAGTGATTCAGAGTTCATCGTATCGGGAAGTCATGATTATACGGTGAGACTATGGAACGTCAAGACAGGTACCTGTAAGACCATGAGTGATTACACTAGTTATGTATATGCTGTGGCTATATCCAGTGATTCAGAGTTCATCGTATCGGGAAGTAATGATTATACGGTGAGACTATGGAACGTCAAGACAGGTACCTGTAAGACCATGAGTGGTCACACTAGTTATGTATATGCTGTGGCTATATCCAGTGATTCAGAGTTCATCGTATCGGAAAGTGATGATAAGACGGTGAGACTATGGAACGTCAAGACAGGTACCTGTAAGACCATGAGTGGTCACACTAGTTATGTATTATCTGAGGCTATATCCATTGATTCAGAGTTCATCGTATCGGGAAGTCATGATTATACGGTGAGACTATGGAACGTCAAGACAGGTACTTGTAAGACCATGAGTGGTCGCACTAGTTCTGTATCATCTGTGGCTATATCCAGTGATTCAGAGTTCATCGTATCGGGAAGTAGAGATGAGACGGTGAGACTATGGAACGTCAAGACAGGTACCTGTAAGACCAAGAGTGGTCTCACTTATTCTGTATCATCTGTGGCTATATCCAGTGATTCAGAGTTCATCGTATCGGGAAGTAGTGATAATACGGTGAGACTATGGGACGTCAAGACAGGTACCTGTAAGACCATGAGTGGTCACACTGGTTATGTAAGATCTGTGGCTATATCCAGTGATTCAGAGTTCATCGTATCGGGAAGTAGTGATAATACGGTGAGACTATGGAACGTCAAGACAGGTACCTGTAAGACCATGAGTGGTCACACTAGTTATGTATCATCTGTGGCTATATCCATTGATTCAGAGTTCATCGTATCGGGAAGTAGTGATAATACGGTGAGACTATGGGACGTCAAGACAGGTACCTGTAAGACCATGAGTGGTCAGACTAGTTATGTATATGCTGTGGCTATATCCAGTGATTCAGAGTTCATCGTATCGGGAAGTAATGATTATACGGTGAGACTATGGAACGTCAAGACAGGTACCTGTAAGACCATGAGTGGTCACACTAGTTATGTATATGCTGTGGCTATATCCAGTGATTCAGAGTTCATCGTATCGGGAAGTAGTGCTAATACGGTGAGACTATGGGACGTCAAGACAGGTACCTGTAAGACCATGAGTGGTCACACTAGTTATGTATCATCTGTGGCTATATCCAGTGATTCAGAGTTCATCGTATCGGGAAGTAGTGATAATACGGTGAGACTATGGGACGTCAAGACAGGTACCTGTAAGACCATGAGTGGTCACACTGGTTATGTAAGATCTGTGGCTATATCCAGTGATTCAGAGTTCATCGTATCGGGAAGTTGAGATTATACGGTGAGACTATGGAACGTCAAGACAGGTACCTGTAAGACCATGAGTGATCACACTAGTTATGTATGATCTGTGGCTATATCCAGTGATTCAGAGTTCATCGTATCGGGAAGTCATGATTATACGGTGAGACTATGGAACGTCAAGACAGGTACCTGTAAGACCATGAGTGGTCACACAGATTATGTATCATCTGTGGCTATATCCATTGATTCAGAGTTCATCGTATCGGGAAGTCATGATTATACGGTGAGACTATGGAACGTCAAGACAGGTACCTGTAAGACCATGAGTGGTCACACTAGTTATGTATCGTCTGTGGCTATATCCAGTGATTCAGAGTTCATCGTATCGGGAAGTAGAGATGAGACGGTGAGACTATGGAACGTCAAGACAGGTACCTGTAAGACCATGAGTGGTCACACTAGTTATGTATCATCTGTGGCTATATCCAGTGATTCAGAGTTCATCGTATCGGAAAGTGATGATAAGACGGTGAGACTATGGAACGTCAAGACAGGTACCTGTAAGACCATGAGTGGTCACACTAGTTATGTATATGCTGTGGCTATATCCAGTGATTCAGAGTTCATCGTATCGGGAAGTAGAGATTCGACAGTGAGACTATGGAACGTCAAGACAGGTACCTGTAAGACCATGAGTGGTCACACAAATTCTGTATGATCTGTGTCTATATCCAGTGATTCAGAGTTCATCGTATCGGGAAGTCATGATTATACGGTGAGACTATGGAACGTCAAGACAGGTACTTGTAAGACCATGAGTGGTCGCACTAGTTCTGTATCATCTGTGGCTATATCCAGTGATTCAGAGTTCATCGTATCGGGAAGTAGTGCTAATACGGTGAGACTATGGAACGTCAAGACAGGTACCTGTAAGACCATGAGTGATTACACTAGTTATGTATATGCTGTGGCTATATCCAGTGATTCAGAGTTCATCGTATCGGGAAGTAATGATTATACGGTGAGACTATGGAACGTCAAGACAGGTACCTGTAAGACCATGAGTGGTCACACTAGTTATGTATATGCTGTGGCTATATCCAGTGATTCAGAGTTCATCGTATCGGGAAGTGATGATAAGACGGTGAGACTATGGAACGTCAAGACAGGTACCTGTAAGACCATGAGTGGTCACACTAGTTATGTATATGCTGTGGCTATATCCAGTGATTCAGAGTTCATCGTATCGGGAAGTGATGATAAGACGGTGAGACTATGGAACGTCAAGACAGGTACCTGTAAGACCATGAGTGGTCACACTAGTTATGTATTATCTGAGGCTATATCCATTGATTCAGAGTTCATCGTATCGGGAAGTCATGATTATACGGTGAGACTATGGAACGTCAAGACAGGTACCTGTAAGACCATGAGTGGTCACACAAATTCTGTATGATCTGTGTCTATATCCATTGATTCAGAGTTCATCGTATCGGGAAGTAGTGATAATACGGTGAGACTATGGAACGTCAAGACAGGTACCTGTAAGACCATGAGTGGTCACACTAGTTATGTATGATCTGTGGCTATATCCATTGATTCAGAGTTCATCGTATCGGGAAGTCATGATTATACGGTGAGACTATGGAACGTCAAGACAGGTACCTGTAAGACCATGAGTGGTCACACAAATTCTGTATGATCTGTGTCTATATCCATTGATTTAGAGTTCATCGTATCGGGAAGTCATGATTATACGGTGAGACTATGGAACGTCAAGACAGGTACCTGTAAGACCATGAGTGGTCACACTAGTTATGTATTATCTGTGGCTATATCCAGTGATTCAGAGTTCATCGTATCGGGAAGTAGAGAAGAGACGGTGAGACTATGGAACGTCAAGACAGGTACCTGTAAGACCATGAGTGGTCACACAAATTCTGTATGATCTGTGTCTATATCCATTGATTCAGAGTTCATCGTATCGGGAAGTAATGATTATACGGTGAGACTATGGAACGTCAAGACAGGTACCTGTAAGACCATGAGTGGTCACACTAGTTATGTATGATCAGTGGCTATATCCAGTGATTCAGAGTTCATCGTATCGGGAAGTAGTGCTAATACGGTGAGACTATGGAACGTCAAGACAGGTACCTGTAAGACCATGAGTGGTCACACTGGTCATGTATATGCTGTGGCTATATCCAGTGATTCAGAGTTCATCGTATCGGGAAGTAGTGATAATACGGTGAGACTATGGAACGTCAAGACAGGTACCTGTAAGACCATGAGTGGTCACACTAGTTATGTATCATCTGTGGCTATATCCAGTGATTCAGAGTTCATCGTATCGGGAAGTCATGATTATACGGTGAGACTATGGAACGTCAAGACAGGTACCTGTAAGACCATGAGTGGTCACACTAGTTATGTATTATCTGAGGCTATATCCATTGATTCAGAGTTCATCGTATCGGAAAGTGATGATAAGACGGTGAGACTATGGAACGTCAAGACAGGTACCTGTAAGACCATGAGTGGTCACACTAGTTATGTATATGCTGTGGCTATATCCAGTGATTCAGAGTTCATCGTATCGGGAAGTAGTGCTAATACGGTGAGACTATGGAACGTCAAGACAGGTACCTGTAAGACCATGAGTGGTCACACTGGTCATGTATCATCTGTGGCTATATCCAGTGATTCAGAGTTCATCGTATCGGGAAGTAATGATTATACGGTGAGACTATGGAACGTCAAGACAGGTACCTGTAAGACCATGAGTGGTCACACTAGTTATGTATATGCTGTGGCTATATCCAGTGATTCAGAGTTCATCGTATCGGGAAGTAGTGATAATACGGTGAGACTATGGAACGTCAAGACAGGTACCTGTAAGACCATGAGTGGTCACACAAATTATGTATTATCTGTGGCTATATCCAGTGATTCAGAGTTCATCGTATCGGGAAGTAATGATTATACGGTGAGACTATGGGACGTCAAGACAGGCACCTGTAAGACCATGAGTGGTTACACTAGTTCTGTATTATCTGTGGCTATATCCAGTGATTCAGAGTTCATCGTATCGGAAAGTGATGATAAGACGGTGAGACTATGGAACGTCAAGACAGGTACCTGTAAGACCATGAGTGGTCACACTGGTCATGTATATGCTGTGGCTATATCCAGTGATTCAGAGTTCATCGTATCGGGAAGTGATGATAAGACGGTGAGACTATGGAACGTCAAGACAGGTACCTGTAAGACCATGAGTGGTCACACTAGTTATGTATATGCTGTGGCTATATCCAGTGATTCAGAGTTCATCGTATCGGGAAGTGATGATAAGACGGTGAGACTATGGAACGTCAAGACAGGTACCTGTAAGACCATGAGTGGTCACACTAGTTATGTATTATCTGAGGCTATATCCATTGATTCAGAGTTCATCGTATCGGGAAGTCATGATTATACGGTGAGACTATGGAACGTCAAGACAGGTACCTGTAAGACCATGAGTGGTCACACAAATTCTGTATGATCTGTGTCTATATCCATTGATTCAGAGTTCATCGTATCGGGAAGTAGTGATAATACGGTGAGACTATGGAACGTCAAGACAGGTACCTGTAAGACCATGAGTGGTCACACTAGTTATGTATGATCTGTGTCTATATCCATTGATTCAGAGTTCATCGTATCGGGAAGTCATGATTATACGGTGAGACTATGGAACGTCAAGACAGGTACCTGTAAGACCATGAGTGGTCACACAAATTCTGTATGATCTGTGTCTATATCCATTGATTCAGAGTTCATCGTATCGGGAAGTCATGATTATACGGTGAGACTATGGGACGTCAAGACAGGTACCTGTAAGACTATGAGTGGTCACACTAGTTATGTATGATATGTGGCTATATCCATTGATTCAGAGTTCATCGTATCGGGAAGTAGAGATGAGACGGTGAGACTATGGAACGTCAAGACAGGTACCTGTAAGACCATGAGTGGTTACACTAGTTCTGTATATGCTGTGGCTATATCCAGTGATTCAGAGTTCATCGTATCGGAAAGTGATGATAAGACGGTGAGACTATGGAACGTCAAGACAGGTACCTGTAAGACCATGAGTGGTTACACTAGTTCTGTATATGCTGTGGCTATATCCAGTGATTCAGAGTTCATCGTATCGGAAAGTGATGATAAGACGGTGAGACTATGGAACGTCAAGACAGGTACCTGTAAGACCATGAGTGGTCACACAAATTCTGTATGATCTGTGTCTATATCCATTGATTCAGAGTTCATCGTATCGGGAAGTAGTGATAATACGGTGAGACTATGGAACGTCAAGACAGGTACCTGTAAGACCATGAGTGGTCACACAAATTATGTATTATCTGTGGCTATATCCAGTGATTCAGAGTTCATCGTATCGGGAAGTAATGATTATACGGTGAGACTATGGGACGTCAAGACAGGCACCTGTAAGACCATGAGTGGTTACACTAGTTCTGTATTATCTGTGGCTATATCCAGTGATTCAGAGTTCATCGTATCGGAAAGTGATGATAAGACGGTGAGACTATGGAACGTCAAGACAGGTACCTGTAAGACCATGAGTGGTCACACTAGTTATGTATATGCTGTGGCTATATCCAGTGATTCAGAGTTCATCGTATCGGGAAGTGATGATAAGACGGTGAGACTATGGAACGTCAAGACAGGTACCTGTAAGACCATGAGTGGTCACACTAGTTATGTATATGCTGTGGCTATATCCAGTGATTCAGAGTTCATCGTATCGGGAAGTGATGATAAGACGGTGAGACTATGGAACGTCAAGACAGGTACCTGTAAGACCATGAGTGGTCACACTAGTTATGTATTATCTGAGGCTATATCCATTGATTCAGAGTTCATCGTATCGGGAAGTAGTGCTAATACGGTGAGACTATGGAACGTCAAGACAGGTACCTGTAAGACCATGAGTGGTCACACTAGTTATGTATTATCTGAGGCTATATCCATTGATTCAGAGTTCATCGTATCGGGAAGTCATGATTATACGGTGAGACTATGGAACGTCAAGACAGGTACCTGTAAGACCATGAGTGGTCACACAAATTCTGTATGATCTGTGTCTATATCCATTGATTCAGAGTTCATCGTATCGGGAAGTAATGATTATACGGTGAGACTATGGAACGTCAAGACAGGTACCTGTAAGACCATGAGTGGTCACACTAGTTATGTATGATCAGTGGCTATATCCAGTGATTCAGAGTTCATCGTATCGGGAAGTAGTGCTAATACGGTGAGACTATGGAACGTCAAGACAGGTACCTGTAAGACCATGAGTGGTCACACTGGTCATGTATATGCTGTGGCTATATCCAGTGATTCAGAGTTCATCGTATCGGGAAGTAGTGATAATACGGTGAGACTATGGAACGTCAAGACAGGTACCTGTAAGACCATGAGTGGTCACACTAGTTATGTATCATCTGTGGCTATATCCAGTGATTCAGAGTTCATCGTATCGGGAAGTAGTGCTAATACGGTGAGACTATGGAACGTCAAGACAGGTACCTGTAAGACCATGAGTGGTCACACTAGTTATGTATTATCTGAGGCTATATCCATTGATTCAGAGTTCATCGTATCGGGAAGTCATGATTATACGGTGAGACTATGGAACGTCAAGACAGGTACCTGTAAGACCATGAGTGGTCACACAAATTCTGTATGATCTGTGTCTATATCCATTGATTCAGAGTTCATCGTATCGGGAAGTAATGATTATACGGTGAGACTATGGAACGTCAAGACAGGTACCTGTAAGACCATGAGTGGTCACACTAGTTATGTATGATCAGTGGCTATATCCAGTGATTCAGAGTTCATCGTATCGGGAAGTAGTGCTAATACGGTGAGACTATGGAACGTCAAGACAGGTACCTGTAAGACCATGAGTGGTCACACTGGTCATGTATATGCTGTGGCTATATCCAGTGATTCAGAGTTCATCGTATCGGGAAGTAGTGATAATACGGTGAGACTATGGAACGTCAAGACAGGTACCTGTAAGACCATGAGTGGTCACACTAGTTATGTATCATCTGTGGCTATATCCAGTGATTCAGAGTTCATCGTATCGGGAAGTAGTGCTAATACGGTGAGACTATGGAACGTCAAGACAGGTACCTGTAAGACCATGAGTGGTCACACTAGTTATGTATTATCTGAGGCTATATCCATTGATTCAGAGTTCATCGTATCGGGAAGTCATGATTATACGGTGAGACTATGGAACGTCAAGACAGGTACCTGTAAGACCATGAGTGGTCACACAAATTCTGTATGATCTGTGTCTATATCCATTGATTCAGAGTTCATCGTATCGGGAAGTAATGATTATACGGTGAGACTATGGAACGTCAAGACAGGTACCTGTAAGACCATGAGTGGTCACACTGGTCATGTATATGCTGTGGCTATATCCAGTGATTCAGAGTTCATCGTATCGGGAAGTAGTGATAATACGGTGAGACTATGGAACGTCAAGACAGGTACCTGTAAGACCATGAGTGGTCACACTAGTTATGTATATGCTGTGGCTATATCCAGTGATTCAGAGTTCATCGTATCGGGAAGTAGTGCTAATACGGTGAGACTATGGAACGTCAAGACAGGTACCTGTAAGACCATGAGTGGTCACACTAGTTATGTATTATCTGAGGCTATATCCATTGATTCAGAGTTCATCGTATCGGGAAGTGATGATAAGACGGTGAGACTATGGAACGTCAAGACAGGTACCTGTAAGACCATGAGTGGTCACACAAATTCTGTATGATCTGTGTCTATATCCAGTGATTCAGAGTTCATCGTATCGGGAAGTAGTGATAATACGGTGAGACTATGGAACGTCAAGACAGGTACCTGTAAGACCATGAGTGGTCACACTAGTTATGTATATGCTGTGGCTATATCCAGTGATTCAGAGTTCATCGTATCGGGAAGTAGTGCTAATACGGTGAGACTATGGAACGTCAAGACAGGTACCTGTAAGACCATGAGTGGTCACACTAGTTATGTATTATCTGAGGCTATATCCATTGATTCAGAGTTCATCGTATCGGGAAGTGATGATAAGACGGTGAGACTATGGAACGTCAAGACAGGTACCTGTAAGACCATGAGTGGTCACACAAATTCTGTATGATCTGTGTCTATATCCATTGATTCAGAGTTCATCGTATCGGGAAGTAATGATTATACGGTGAGACTATGGAACGTCAAGACAGGTACCTGTAAGACCATGAGTGGTCACACTAGTTATGTATGATCAGTGGCTATATCCAGTGATTCAGAGTTCATCGTATCGGGAAGTAGTGCTAATACGGTGAGACTATGGAACGTCAAGACAGGTACCTGTAAGACCATGAGTGGTCACACTGGTCATGTATATGCTGTGGCTATATCCAGTGATTCAGAGTTCATCGTATCGGGAAGTAGTGATAATACGGTGAGACTATGGAACGTCAAGACAGGTACCTGTAAGACCATGAGTGGTCACACTAGTTATGTATATGCTGTGGCTATATCCAGTGATTCAGAGTTCATCGTATCGGGAAGTAGTGCTAATACGGTGAGACTATGGAACGTCAAGACAGGTACCTGTAAGACCATGAGTGGTCACACTAGTTATGTATTATCTGAGGCTATATCCATTGATTCAGAGTTCATCGTATCGGGAAGTGATGATAAGACGGTGAGACTATGGAACGTCAAGACAGGTACCTGTAAGACCATGAGTGGTCACACAAATTCTGTATGATCTGTGTCTATATCCATTGATTCAGAGTTCATCGTATCGGGAAGTAATGATTATACGGTGAGACTATGGAACGTCAAGACAGGTACCTGTAAGACCATGAGTGGTCACACTAGTTATGTATGATCAGTGGCTATATCCAGTGATTCAGAGTTCATCGTATCGGGAAGTAGTGCTAATACGGTGAGACTATGGAACGTCAAGACAGGTACCTGTAAGACCATGAGTGGTCACACTGGTCATGTATATGCTGTGGCTATATCCAGTGATTCAGAGTTCATCGTATCGGGAAGTAGTGATAATACGGTGAGACTATGGAACGTCAAGACAGGTACCTGTAAGACCATGAGTGGTCACACTAGTTATGTATCATCTGTGGCTATATCCAGTGATTCAGAGTTCATCGTATCGGGAAGTAGTGCTAATACGGTGAGACTATGGAACGTCAAGACAGGTACCTGTAAGACCATGAGTGGTCACACTAGTTATGTATTATCTGAGGCTATATCCATTGATTCAGAGTTCATCGTATCGGGAAGTCATGATTATACGGTGAGACTATGGAACGTCAAGACAGGTACCTGTAAGACCATGAGTGGTCACACAAATTCTGTATGATCTGTGTCTATATCCATTGATTCAGAGTTCATCGTATCGGGAAGTAATGATTATACGGTGAGACTATGGAACGTCAAGACAGGTACCTGTAAGACCATGAGTGGTCACACTAGTTATGTATGATCAGTGGCTATATCCAGTGATTCAGAGTTCATCGTATCGGGAAGTAGTGCTAATACGGTGAGACTATGGAACGTCAAGACAGGTACCTGTAAGACCATGAGTGGTCACACTGGTCATGTATATGCTGTGGCTATATCCAGTGATTCAGAGTTCATCGTATCGGGAAGTAGTGATAATACGGTGAGACTATGGAACGTCAAGACAGGTACCTGTAAGACCATGAGTGGTCACACTAGTTATGTATCATCTGTGGCTATATCCAGTGATTCAGAGTTCATCGTATCGGGAAGTAGTGCTAATACGGTGAGACTATGGAACGTCAAGACAGGTACCTGTAAGACCATGAGTGGTCACACTAGTTATGTATTATCTGAGGCTATATCCATTGATTCAGAGTTCATCGTATCGGGAAGTCATGATTATACGGTGAGACTATGGAACGTCAAGACAGGTACCTGTAAGACCATGAGTGGTCACACTAGTTATGTATATGCTGTGGCTATATCCAGTGATTCAGAGTTCATCGTATCCGGAAGTAGAGATTCGACAGTGAGACTATGGAACGTCAAGACAGGTACCTGTAAGACCATGAGTGGTCACACTAGTTATGTATATGCTGTGGCTATATCCAGTGATTCAGAGTTCATCGTATCGGGAAGTAGTGCTAATACGGTGAGACTATGGAACGTCAAGACAGGTACCTGTAAGACCATGAGTGGTCACACTAGTTATGTATCATCTGTGGCTATATCCAGTGATTCAGAGTTCATCGTATCGGGAAGTAGTGCTAATACGGTGAGACTATGGAACGTCAAGACAGGTACCTGTAAGACCATGAGTGGTCACACTAGTTATGTATTATCTGAGGCTATATCCATTGATTCAGAGTTCATCGTATCGGGAAGTCATGATTATACGGTGAGACTATGGAACGTCAAGACAGGTACCTGTAAGACCATGAGTGGTCACACAAATTCTGTATGATCTGTGTCTATATCCATTGATTCAGAGTTCATCGTATCGGGAAGTAATGATTATACGGTGAGACTATGGAACGTCAAGACAGGTACCTGTAAGACCATGAGTGGTCACACTAGTTATGTATGATCAGTGGCTATATCCAGTGATTCAGAGTTCATCGTATCGGGAAGTTGAGATTATACGGTGAGACTATGGGACGTCAAGACAGGTACCTGTAAGACCATGAGTGGTCACACTAGTTATGTATGATATGTGGCTATATCCAGTGATTCAGAGTTCATCGTATCGGGAAGTAGAGATGAGACGGTGAGACTATGGAACGTCAAGACAGGTACCTGTAAGACCATGAGTGGTCACACAAATTATGTATTATCTGTGGCTATATCCAGTGATTCAGAGTTCATCGTATCGGGAAGTAGTGCTAATACGGTGAGACTATGGAACGTCAAGACAGGTACCTGTAAGACCATGAGTGGTCACACTGGTCATGTATATGCTGTGGCTATATCCAGTGATTCAGAGTTCATCGTATCGGGAAGTAGTGATAATACGGTGAGACTATGGAACGTCAAGACAGGTACCTGTAAGACCATGAGTGGTCACACTAGTTATGTATATGCTGTGGCTATATCCAGTGATTCAGAGTTCATCGTATCGGGAAGTAGTGCTAATACGGTGAGACTATGGAACGTCAAGACAGGTACCTGTAAGACCATGAGTGGTCACACTAGTTATGTATTATCTGAGGCTATATCCATTGATTCAGAGTTCATCGTATCGGGAAGTGATGATAAGACGGTGAGACTATGGAACGTCAAGACAGGTACCTGTAAGACCATGAGTGGTCACACAAATTCTGTATGATCTGTGTCTATATCCATTGATTCAGAGTTCATCGTATCGGGAAGTAATGATTATACGGTGAGACTATGGAACGTCAAGACAGGTACCTGTAAGACCATGAGTGGTCACACTAGTTATGTATGATCAGTGGCTATATCCAGTGATTCAGAGTTCATCGTATCGGGAAGTAGTGCTAATACGGTGAGACTATGGAACGTCAAGACAGGTACCTGTAAGACCATGAGTGGTCACACTGGTCATGTATATGCTGTGGCTATATCCAGTGATTCAGAGTTCATCGTATCGGGAAGTAGTGATAATACGGTGAGACTATGGAACGTCAAGACAGGTACCTGTAAGACCATGAGTGGTCACACTAGTTATGTATCATCTGTGGCTATATCCAGTGATTCAGAGTTCATCGTATCGGGAAGTAGTGCTAATACGGTGAGACTATGGAACGTCAAGACAGGTACCTGTAAGACCATGAGTGGTCACACTAGTTATGTATTATCTGAGGCTATATCCATTGATTCAGAGTTCATCGTATCGGGAAGTCATGATTATACGGTGAGACTATGGAACGTCAAGACAGGTACCTGTAAGACCATGAGTGGTCACACAAATTCTGTATGATCTGTGTCTATATCCATTGATTCAGAGTTCATCGTATCGGGAAGTAATGATTATACGGTGAGACTATGGAACGTCAAGACAGGTACCTGTAAGACCATGAGTGGTCACACTAGTTATGTATGATCAGTGGCTATATCCAGTGATTCAGAGTTCATCGTATCGGGAAGTAGTGCTAATACGGTGAGACTATGGAACGTCAAGACAGGTACCTGTAAGACCATGAGTGGTCACACTGGTCATGTATATGCTGTGGCTATATCCAGTGATTCAGAGTTCATCGTATCGGGAAGTAGTGATAATACGGTGAGACTATGGAACGTCAAGACAGGTACCTGTAAGACCATGAGTGGTCACACTAGTTATGTATCATCTGTGGCTATATCCAGTGATTCAGAGTTCATCGTATCGGGAAGTAGTGCTAATACGGTGAGACTATGGAACGTCAAGACAGGTACCTGTAAGACCATGAGTGGTCACACTAGTTATGTATTATCTGAGGCTATATCCATTGATTCAGAGTTCATCGTATCGGGAAGTCATGATTATACGGTGAGACTATGGAACGTCAAGACAGGTACCTGTAAGACCATGAGTGGTCACACTAGTTATGTATATGCTGTGGCTATATCCAGTGATTCAGAGTTCATCGTATCCGGAAGTAGAGATTCGACAGTGAGACTATGGAACGTCAAGACAGGTACCTGTAAGACCATGAGTGGTCACACTAGTTATGTATATGCTGTGGCTATATCCAGTGATTCAGAGTTCATCGTATCGGGAAGTAGTGCTAATACGGTGAGACTATGGAACGTCAAGACAGGTACCTGTAAGACCATGAGTGGTCACACTAGTTATGTATCATCTGTGGCTATATCCAGTGATTCAGAGTTCATCGTATCGGGAAGTAGTGCTAATACGGTGAGACTATGGAACGTCAAGACAGGTACCTGTAAGACCATGAGTGGTCACACTAGTTATGTATTATCTGAGGCTATATCCATTGATTCAGAGTTCATCGTATCGGGAAGTCATGATTAGACGGTGAGACTATGGAACGTCAAGACAGGTACCTGTAAGACCATGAGTGGTCACACAAATTCTGTATGATCTGTGTCTATATCCATTGATTCAGAGTTCATCGTATCGGGAAGTAATGATTATACGGTGAGACTATGGAACGTCAAGACAGGTACCTGTAAGACCATGAGTGGTCACACTAGTTATGTATGATCAGTGGCTATATCCAGTGATTCAGAGTTCATCGTATCGGGAAGTTGAGATTATACGGTGAGACTATGGGACGTCAAGACAGGTACCTGTAAGACCATGAGTGGTCACACTAGTTATGTATGATATGTGGCTATATCCAGTGATTCAGAGTTCATCGTATCGGGAAGTAGAGATGAGACGGTGAGACTATGGAACGTCAAGACAGGTACCTGTAAGACCATGAGTGGTCACACAAATTATGTATTATCTGTGGCTATATCCAGTGATTCAGAGTTCATCGTATCGGGAAGTAGTGCTAATACGGTGAGACTATGGAACGTCAAGACAGGTACCTGTAAGACCATGAGTGGTCACACTGGTCATGTATATGCTGTGGCTATATCCAGTGATTCAGAGTTCATCGTATCGGGAAGTAGTGATAATACGGTGAGACTATGGAACGTCAAGACAGGTACCTGTAAGACCATGAGTGGTCACACTAGTTATGTATATGCTGTGGCTATATCCAGTGATTCAGAGTTCATCGTATCGGGAAGTAGTGCTAATACGGTGAGACTATGGAACGTCAAGACAGGTACCTGTAAGACCATGAGTGGTCACACTAGTTATGTATTATCTGAGGCTATATCCATTGATTCAGAGTTCATCGTATCGGGAAGTGATGATAAGACGGTGAGACTATGGAACGTCAAGACAGGTACCTGTAAGACCATGAGTGGTCACACAAATTCTGTATGATCTGTGTCTATATCCATTGATTCAGAGTTCATCGTATCGGGAAGTAATGATTATACGGTGAGACTATGGAACGTCAAGACAGGTACCTGTAAGACCATGAGTGGTCACACTAGTTATGTATGATCAGTGGCTATATCCAGTGATTCAGAGTTCATCGTATCGGGAAGTAGTGCTAATACGGTGAGACTATGGAACGTCAAGACAGGTACCTGTAAGACCATGAGTGGTCACACTGGTCATGTATATGCTGTGGCTATATCCAGTGATTCAGAGTTCATCGTATCGGGAAGTAGTGATAATACGGTGAGACTATGGAACGTCAAGACAGGTACCTGTAAGACCATGAGTGGTCACACTAGTTATGTATATGCTGTGGCTATATCCAGTGATTCAGAGTTCATCGTATCGGGAAGTAGTGCTAATACGGTGAGACTATGGAACGTCAAGACAGGTACCTGTAAGACCATGAGTGGTCACACTAGTTATGTATTATCTGAGGCTATATCCATTGATTCAGAGTTCATCGTATCGGGAAGTGATGATAAGACGGTGAGACTATGGAACGTCAAGACAGGTACCTGTAAGACCATGAGTGGTCACACAAATTCTGTATGATCTGTGTCTATATCCATTGATTCAGAGTTCATCGTATCGGGAAGTAATGATTATACGGTGAGACTATGGAACGTCAAGACAGGTACCTGTAAGACCATGAGTGGTCACACTAGTTATGTATGATCAGTGGCTATATCCAGTGATTCAGAGTTCATCGTATCGGGAAGTAGTGCTAATACGGTGAGACTATGGAACGTCAAGACAGGTACCTGTAAGACCATGAGTGGTCACACTGGTCATGTATATGCTGTGGCTATATCCAGTGATTCAGAGTTCATCGTATCGGGAAGTAGTGATAATACGGTGAGACTATGGAACGTCAAGACAGGTACCTGTAAGACCATGAGTGGTCACACTAGTTATGTATCATCTGTGGCTATATCCAGTGATTCAGAGTTCATCGTATCGGGAAGTAGTGCTAATACGGTGAGACTATGGAACGTCAAGACAGGTACCTGTAAGACCATGAGTGGTCACACTAGTTATGTATTATCTGAGGCTATATCCATTGATTCAGAGTTCATCGTATCGGGAAGTCATGATTATACGGTGAGACTATGGAACGTCAAGACAGGTACCTGTAAGACCATGAGTGGTCACACAAATTCTGTATGATCTGTGTCTATATCCATTGATTCAGAGTTCATCGTATCGGGAAGTAATGATTATACGGTGAGACTATGGAACGTCAAGACAGGTACCTGTAAGACCATGAGTGGTCACACTAGTTATGTATGATCAGTGGCTATATCCAGTGATTCAGAGTTCATCGTATCGGGAAGTAGTGCTAATACGGTGAGACTATGGAACGTCAAGACAGGTACCTGTAAGACCATGAGTGGTCACACTGGTCATGTATATGCTGTGGCTATATCCAGTGATTCAGAGTTCATCGTATCGGGAAGTAGTGATAATACGGTGAGACTATGGAACGTCAAGACAGGTACCTGTAAGACCATGAGTGGTCACACAGATTCTATAAGATCTGTGGCTATATCCAGTCATTCAGAGTTCATCGTATCGGGAAGTCATGATTATACGGTGAGACAATGGAACGTCAAGACAGGTACCTGTAAGACCATGAGTGGTCACATTAATTCTGTAAGATCTGTGGCTATATCCAGTGATTCAGAGTTCATCGTATCGGGAAGTCATGATTATACGGTGAGACTATGGAACGTCAAGACAGGTACCTGTAAGACCATGAGTGGTCACACTAGTTATGTATATGCTGTGGCTATATCCAGTGATTCAGAGTTCATCGTATCCGGAAGTAGAGATTCGACAGTGAGACTATGGAACGTCAAGACAGGTACCTGTAAGACCATGAGTGGTCACACAAATTCTGTAAGATCTGTGGCTATATCCAGTGATTCAGAGTTCATCGTATCGGGGAGTTGAGATTATACGGTGAGACTATGGAACGTCAAGACAGGTACCTGTAAGACCATGAGTGGTCACACTAGTTATGTATCATCTGTGGCTATATCCAGTGATTCAGAGTTCATCGTATCGGAAAGTGATGATAAGACGGTGAGACTATGGAACGTCAAGACAGGTACCTGTAAGACCATGAGTGGTTACACTAGTTCTGTATATGCTGTGGCTATATCCAGTGATTCAGAGTTCATCGTATCGGAAAGTGATGATAAGACGGTGAGACTATGGAACGTCAAGACAGGTACCTGTAAGACCATGAGTGGTTACACTAGTTCTGTATCATCTGTGGCTATATCCAGTGATTCAGAGTTCATCGTATCGGGAAGTCATGATTATACGGTGAGACTATGGAACGTCAAGACAGGTACCTGTAAGACCATGAGTGGTCACACTGGTTATGTATGATCTGTGGCTATATCCATTGATTCAGAGTTCATCGTATCGGGAAGTCATGATTATACGGTGAGACTATGGAACGTCAAGACAGGTACTTGTAAGACCATGAGTGGTCGCACTAGTTCTGTATCATCTGTGGCTATATCCAGTGATTCAGAGTTCATCGTATCGGGAAGTCATGATTATACGGTGAGACTATGGAACGTCAAGACAGGTACCTGTAAGACCATGAGTGGTCACACAAATTCTGTATGATCTGTGTCTATATCCATTGATTCAGAGTTCATCGTATCGGGAAGTCATGATTATACGGTGAGACTATGGAACGTCAAGACAGGTACTTGTAAGACCATGAGTGGTCGCACTAGTTCTGTATCATCTGTGGCTATATCCAGTGATTCAGAGTTCATCGTATCGGGAAGTAGAGATGAGACGGTGAGACTATGGAACGTCAAGACAGGTACCTGTAAGACCATGAGTGGTCACACTAGTTATGTATATGCTGTGGCTATATCCAGTGATTCAGAGTTCATCGTATCGGGAAGTAGAGATTCGACAGTGAGACTATGGAACGTCAAGACAGGTACCTGTAAGACCATGAGTGGTCACACTAGTTATGTATTATCTGTGGCTATATCCAGTGATTCAGAGTTCATCGTATCGGGAAGTAGAGATGAGACGGTGAGACTATGGGACGTCAAGACAGGTACCTGTAAGACCATGAGTGGTTACACTAGTTATGTATGATCAGTGGCTATATCCAGTGATTCAGAGTTCATCGTATCGGGAAGTTGAGATTATACGGTGAGACTATGGAACGTCAAGACAGGTACCTGTAAGACCATGAGTGGTCACACTAGTTATGTATGATCAGTGGCTATATCCAGTGATTCAGAGTTCATCGTATCGGGAAGTAGTGCTAATACGGTGAGACTATGGAACGTCAAGACAGGTACCTGTAAGACCATGAGTGGTCACACTAGTTATGTATATGCTGTGGCTATATCCAGTGATTCAGAGTTCATCGTATCGGGAAGTAATGATTATACGGTGAGACTATGGAACGTCAAGACAGGTACCTGTAAGACCATGAGTGGTCACACTAGTTATGTATGATCAGTGGCTATATCCAGTGATTCAGAGTTCATCGTATCCGGAAGTAGAGATTCGACAGTGAGACTATGGAACGTCAAGACAGGTACCTGTAAGACCATGAGTGGTCACACAAATTCTGTAAGATCTGTGGCTATATCCAGTGATTCAGAGTTCATCGTATCGGGGAGTTGAGATTATACGGTGAGACTATGGAACGTCAAGACAGGTACCTGTAAGACCATGAGTGGTCACACTAGTTATGTATCATCTGTGGCTATATCCAGTGATTCAGAGTTCATCGTATCGGAAAGTGATGATAAGACGGTGAGACTATGGAACGTCAAGACAGGTACCTGTAAGACCATGAGTGGTCACACAAATTATGTATTATCTGTGGCTATATCCAGTGATTCAGAGTTCATCGTATCGGGAAGTCATGATTATACGGTGAGACTATGGAACGTCAAGACAGGTACCTGTAAGACCATGAGTGGTCACACAAATTCTGTAAGATCTGTGGCTATATCCAGTGATTCAGAGTTCATCGTATCGGGAAGTAGTGCTAATACGTTGAGACTATGGAACGTCAAGACAGGTACCTGTAAGACCATGAGTGGTCACACTAGTTATGTATCATCTGTGGCTATATCCAGTGATTCAGAGTTCATCGTATCGGGAAGTGATGATAATACGGTGAGACTATGGAACGTCAAGACAGGTACCTGTAAGACCATGAGTGGTCACACAAATTATGTATTATCTGTGGCTATATCCAGTGATTCAGAGTTCATCGTATCGGGAAGTCATGATTATACGGTGAGACTATGGAACGTCAAGACAGGTACCTGTAAGACCATGAGTGGTCACACAAATTCTGTATGATCTGTGTCTATATCCATTGATTCAGAGTTCATCGTATCGGGAAGTGATGATAAGACGGTGAGACTATGGAACATCAAGACAGGTACCTGTAAGACCATGAGTGGTCACACTAGTTATGTATATGCTGTGGCTATATCCAGTGATTCAGAGTTCATCGTATCGGGAAGTAATGATTATACGGTGAGACTATGGAACGTCAAGACAGGTACCTGTAAGACCATGAGTGGTCACACTAGTTATGTATATGCTGTGGCTATATCCAGTGATTCAGAGTTCATCGTATCGGGAAGTAGAGATTCGACAGTGAGACTATGGAACGTCAAGACAGGTACCTGTAAGACCATGAGTGGTCACACTAGTTATGTATTATCTGTGGCTATATCCAGTGATTCAGAGTTCATCGTATCGGGAAGTAGTGCTAATACGGTGAGACTATGGAACGTCAAGACAGGTACCTGTAAGACCATGAGTGGTCACACTAGTTATGTATTATCTGTGTCTATATCCATTGATTCAGAGTTCATCGTATCGGGAAGTAGAGATTCGACAGTGAGACTATGGAACGTCAAGACAGGTACCTGTAAGACCATGAGTGGTCACACTAGTTATGTATATGCTGTGGCTATATCCAGTGATTCAGAGTTCATCGTATCGGGAAGTCATGATTATACGGTGAGACTATGGAACGTCAAGACAGGTACTTGCAAGACCATGAGTGGTCGCACTAGTTCTGTATCATCTGTGGCTATATCCAGTGATTCAGAGTTCATCGTATCGGGAAGTAGAGATTCGACAGTGAGACTATGGAACGTCAAGACAGGTACCTGTAAGACCATGAGTGGTTACACTAGTTATGTATATGCTGTGGCTATATCCAGTGATTCAGAGTTCATCGTATCGGGAAGTAATGATTATACGGTGAGACTATGGAACGTCAAGACAGGTACCTGTAAGACCATGAGTGGTCACACTAGTTATGTATGATCAGTGGCTATATCCAGTGATTCAGAGTTCATCGTATCGGGAAGTTGAGATTATACGGTGAGACTATGGGACGTCAAGACAGGTACCTGTAAGACTATGAGTGGTCACACTAGTTATGTATGATATGTGGCTATATCCAGTGATTCAGAGTTCATCGTATCGGGAAGTAGAGATGAGACGGTGAGACTATGGAACGTCAAGACAGGTACCTGTAAGACCATGAGTGGTCACACTAGTTATGTATCATCTGTGGCTATATCCAGTGATTCAGAGTTCATCGTATCGGAAAGTGATGATAAGACGGTGAGACTATGGAACGTCAAGACAGGTACCTGTAAGACCATGAGTGGTCACACTAGTTATGTATATGCTGTGGCTATATCCAGTGATTCAGAGTTCATCGTATCGGGAAGTAGTGATAATACGGTGAGACAATGGAACGTCAAGACAGGTACCTGTAAGACCATGAGTGGTTACACTAGTTCTGTATCATCTGTGGCTATATCCAGTGATTCAGAGTTCATCGTATCGGAAAGTGATGATAAGACGGTGAGACTATGGAACGTCAAGACAGGTACCTGTAAGACCATGAGTGGTTACACTAGTTCTGTATCATCTGTGGCTATATCCAGTGATTCAGAGTTCATCGTATCGGGAAGTCATGATTATACGGTGAGACTATGGAACGTCAAGACAGGTACCTGTAAGACCATGAGTGGTCACACTGGTTATGTATGATCTGTGGCTATATCCATTGATTCAGAGTTCATCGTATCGGGAAGTCATGATTATACGGTGAGACTATGGAACGTCAAGACAGGTACTTGTAAGACCATGAGTGGTCACACTAGTTATGTATTATCTGTGGCTATATCCAGTGATTCAGAGTTCATCGTATCGGGAAGTCATGATTATACGGTGAGACTATGGAACGTCAAGACAGGTACCTGTAAGACCATGAGTGGTCAAACTAGTTATGTATATGCTGTGGCTATATCCAGTGATTCAGAGTTCATCGTATCGGGAAGTAATGATTATACGGTGAGACTATGGAACGTCAAGACAGGTACCTGTAAGACCATGAGTGGTCACACTAGTTATGTATATGCTGTGGCTATATCCAGTGATTCAGAGTTCATCGTATCGGGAAGTAGAGATTCGACAGTGAGACTATGGAACGTCAAGACAGGTACCTGTAAGACCATGAGTGGTCACACTAGTTATGTATTATCTGTGGCTATATCCAGTGATTCAGAGTTCATCGTATCGGGAAGTAGTGCTAATACGGTGAGACTATGGAACGTCAAGACAGGTACCTGTAAGACCATGAGTGGTCACACTAGTTATGTATTATCTGAGGCTATATCCATTGATTCAGAGTTCATCGTATCGGGAAGTCATGATTATACGGTGAGACTATGGAACGTCAAGACAGGTACCTGTAAGACCATGAGTGGTCACACAAATTCTGTATGATCTGTGTCTATATCCATTGATTCAGAGTTCATCGTATCGGGAAGTCATGATTATACGGTGAGACTATGGAACGTCAAGACAGGTACCTGTAAGACCATGAGTGGTCACACTAGTTATGTATGATCTGTGGCTATATCCAGTGATTCAGAGTTCATCGTATCGGGAAGTCATGATTATACGGTGAGACTATGGGACGTCAAGACAGGTACCTGTAAGACCATGAGTGGTCACACTAGTTATGTATGATATGTGGCTATATCCAGTGATTCAGAGTTCATCGTATCGGGAAGTAGAGATAAGACGGTGAGACTATGGGACGTCAAGACAGGTACCTGTAAGACCATGAGTGGTCACACTAGTTATGTATCATCTGTGGCTATATCCAGTGATTCAGAGTTCATCGTATCGGGAAGTCATGATTATACGGTGAGACTATGGGACGTCAAGACAGGTACCTGTAAGACCATGAGTGGTCACACTAGTTATGTATGATCTGTGGCTATATCCAGTGATTCAGAGTTCATCGTATCGGGAAGTGGAGATTATACGGTGAGACTATGGGACGTCAAGACAGGTACCTGTAAGACCATGAGTGGTCACACTAGTTATGTATGATATGTGGCTATATCCAGTGATTCAGAGTTCATCGTATCGGGAAGTAGTGCTAATACGGTGAGACTATGGAACGTCAAGACAGGTACCTGTAAGACCATGAGTGGTTACACTAGTTCTGTATCATCTGTGGCTATATCCAGTGATTCAGAGTTCATCGTATCGGGAAGTAATGATTATACGGTGAGACTATGGAACGTCAAGACAGGTACCTGTAAGACCATGAGTGGTCACACAAATTCTGTATGATCTGTGGCTATATCCAGTGATTCAGAGTTCATCGTATCGGGAAGTGATGATAAGACGGTGAGACTATGGAACGTCAAGACAGGTACCTGTAAGACCATGAGTGGTCACACTAGTTATGTATCATCTGTGGCTATATCCAGTGATTCAGAGTTCATCGTATCGGCAAGTGATGATAATACGGTGAGACTATGGAACGTCAAGACAGGAACCTGCAAGACCATGAGTGGTCACACTAGTCATGTATGATCTGTGTCTATATCCATTGATTCAGAGTTCATCGTATCGGGAAGTGATGATGAGACGGTGAGACTATGGAACGTCAAGACAGGTACCTGTAAGACCATGAGTGGTCACACTGGTCATGTATATGCTGTGGCTATATCCAGTGATTCAGAGTTCATCGTATCGGGAAGTAGTGCTAATACGGTGAGACTATGGAACGTCAAGACAGGTACCTGTAAGACCATGAGTGGTCACACTAGTTATGTATTCTCTGTGTCTATATCCATTGATTCAGAGTTCATCGTATCGGGAAGTCATGATTATACGGTGAGACTATGGAACATCAAGACAGGTACCTGTAAGACCATGAGTGGTCACACTAGTTATGTATATGCTGTGGCTATATCCAGTGATTCAGAGTTCATCGTATCGGGAAGTAATGATTATACGGTGAGACTATGGAACGTCAAGACAGGTACCTGTAAGACCATGAGTGGTCACACTAGTTATGTATGATCAGTGGCTATATCCAGTGATTCAGAGTTCATCGTATCGGGAAGTTGAGATTATACGGTGAGACTATGGGACGTCAAGACAGGTACCTGTAAGACCATGAGTGGTCACACTAGTTATGTATGATATGTGGCTATATCCAGTGATTCAGAGTTCATCGTATCGGGAAGTAGAGATGAGACGGTGAGACTATGGAACGTCAAGACAGGTACCTGTAAGACCATGAGTGGTTACACTAGTTCTGTATCATCTGTGGCTATATCCAGTGATTCAGAGTTCATCGTATCGGGAAGTAATGATTATACGGTGAGACTATGGAACGTCAAGACAGGTACCTGTAAGACCATGAGTGGTCACACAAATTCTGTATGATCTGTGGCTATATCCAGTGATTCAGAGTTCATCGTATCGGGAAGTGATGATAAGACGGTGAGACTATGGAACGTCAAGACAGGTACCTGTAAGACCATGAGTGGTCACACTTATTCTGTATATGCTGTGGCTATATCCAGTGATTCAGAGTTCATCGTATCGGGAAGTCATGATTATACGGTGAGACTATGGAACGTCAAGACAGGAACCTGCAAGACCATGAGTGGTCACACTAGTCATGTATGATCTGTGTCTATATCCATTGATTCAGAGTTCATCGTATCGGGAAGTGATGATGAGACGGTGAGACTATGGAACGTCAAGACAGGTACCTGTAAGACCATGAGTGGTCACACTGGTCATGTATATGCTGTGGCTATATCCAGTGATTCAGAGTTCATCGTATCGGGAAGTAGTGCTAATACGGTGAGACTACGGAACGTCAAGACAGGTACCTGTAAGACCATGAGTGGTCACACTGGTCATGTATATGCTGTGGCTATATCCAGTGATTCAGAGTTCATCGTATCGGGAAGTAGTGATAATACGGTGAGACTATGGAACGTCAAGACAGGTACCTGTAAGACCATGAGTGGTCACACAGATTCTATAAGATCTGTGGCTATATCCAGTCATTCAGAGTTCATCGTATCGGGAAGTCATGATTATACGGTGAGACTATGGAACGTCAAGACAGGTACCTGTAAGACCATGAGTGGTCACATTAATTCTGTAAGATCTGTGGCTATATCCAGTGATTCAGAGTTCATCGTATCGGGAAGTCATGATTATACGGTGAGACTATGGAACGTCAAGACAGGTACCTGTAAGACCATGAGTGGTCACACTAGTTATGTATATGCTGTGGCTATATCCAGTGATTCAGAGTTCATCGTATCCGGAAGTAGAGATTCGACAGTGAGACTATGGAACGTCAAGACAGGTACCTGTAAGACCATGAGTGGTCACACTAGTTATGTATATGCTGTGGCTATATCCAGTGATTCAGAGTTCATCGTATCCGGAAGTAGAGATTCGACAGTGAGACTATGGAACGTCAAGACAGGTACCTGTAAGACCATGAGTGGTCACACAAATTCTGTAAGATCTGTGGCTATATCCAGTGATTCAGAGTTCATCGTATCGGGAAGTTGAGATTATACGGTGAGACTATGGAACGTCAAGACAGGTACCTGTAAGACCATGAGTGGTCACACTAGTTATGTATCATCTGTGGCTATATCCAGTGATTCAGAGTTCATCGTATCGGGAAGTTGAGATTATACGGTGAGACTATGGAACGTCAAGACAGGTACCTGTAAGACCATGAGTGGTCAGACTAGTTATGTATGATATGTGGCTATATCCAGTGATTCAGAGTTCATCGTATCGGGAAGTAATGATTATACGGTGAGACTATGGAACGTCAAGACAGGTACCTGTAAGACCATGAGTGGTCACACTAGTTATGTATCATCTGTGGCTATATCCAGTGATTCAGAGTTCATCGTATCGGGAAGTAGTGATAATACGGTTAGACTATGGGACGTCAAGACAGGTACCTGTAAGACCATGAGTGGTTACACTAGTTATGTATCATCTGTGGCTATATCCAGTGATTCAGAGTTCATCGTATCGGGAAGTGATGATGAGACGGTGAGACTATGGAACGTCAAGACAGGTACCTGTAAGACCATGAGTGGTCACACTAGTTATGTATGATCTGTGGCTATATCCAGTGATTCAGAGTTCATCGTATCGGGAAGTCATGATTATACGGTGAGACTATGGAACGTCAAGACAGGTACCTGTAAGACCATGAGTGGTCACACTAGTTATGTATGATCTGTGGCTATATCCAGTGATTCAGAGTTCATCGTATCGGGAAGTCATGATTATACGGTGAGACTATGGAACGTCAAGACAGGTACCTGTAAGACCATGAGTGGTCACACAAATTATGTATTATCTGTGGCTATATCCATTGATTCAGAGTTCATCGTATCGGAAAGTGATGATAAGACGGTGAGACTATGGGACGTCAAGACAGGTACCTGTAATACCATGAGTGGTCACACTAGTTATGTATCATCTGTGGCTATATCCAGTGATTCAGAGTTCATCGTATCGGGAAGTGGAGATGAGACGGTGAGACTATGGGACGTCAAGACAGGTACCTGTAAGACCATGAGTGGTCACACAGATTATGTATCATCTGTGGCTATATCCATTGATTCAGAGTTCATCGTATCGGAAAGTGATGATAAGACGGTGAGACTATGGGACGTCAAGACAGGTACCTGTAATACCATGAGTGGTCACACTAGTTATGTATCATCTGTGGCTATATCCAGTGATTCAGAGTTCATCGTATCGGGAAGTAGAGATGAGACGGTGAGACTATGGAACGTCAAGACAGGTACCTGTAAGACCATGAGTGGTCACATTAATTCTGTAAGATCTGTGGCTATATCCAGTGATTCAGAGTTCATCGTATTGGGAAGTAGTGATAATACGGTGAGACTATGGAACGTCAAGACAGGTACCTGTAAGACCATGAGTGGTCACTCTTATTTTGTATATGCTGTGGCTATATCCAGTGATTCAGAGTTCATCGTATCGGGAAGTGGAGATGAGACGGTGAGACTATGGAACGTCAAGACAGGTACCTGTAAGACCATGAGTGGTCACACTAGTTATGTATGATCTGTGGCTATATCCAGTGATTCAGAGTTCATCGTATCGGGAAGTCATGATTATACGGTGAGACTATGGAACGTCAAGACAGGTACCTGTAAGACCATGAGTGGTCACACTAGTTATGTATATGCTGTGGCTATATCCAGTGATTCAGAGTTCATCGTATCGGGAAGTAGAGATAAGACGGTGAGACTATGGGACGTCAAGACAGGTACCTGTAAGACCATGAGTGGTCACACTAGTTATGTATCATCTGTGGCTATATCCAGTGATTCAGAGTTCATCGTATCGGGAAGTCATGATTATACGGTGAGACTATGGGACGTCAAGACAGGTACCTGTAAGACCATGAGTGGTCACACTAGTTATGTATGATCTGTGGCTATATCCAGTGATTCAGAGTTCATCGTATCGGGAAGTGGAGATTATACGGTGAGACTATGGGACGTCAAGACAGGTACCTGTAAGACCATGAGTGGTCACACTAGTTATGTATGATATGTGGCTATATCCAGTGATTCAGAGTTCATCGTATCGGGAAGTAGTGATAATACGGTGAGACTATGGAACGTCAAGACAGGTACCTGTAAGACCATGAGTGGTCACACTGGTCATGTATATGCTGTGGCTATATCCAGTGATTCAGAGTTCATCGTATCGGGAAGTCATGATTATACGGTGAGACTATGGGACGTCAAGACAGGTACCTGTAAGACCATGAGTGGTCACACTAGTTATGTATGATATGTGGCTATATCCAGTGATTCAGAGTTCATCGTATCGGGAAGTCATGATTATACGGTGAGACTATGGAACGTCAAGACAGGTACCTGTAAGACCATGAGTGGTCACACTAGTTATGTATATGCTGTGGCTATATCCAGTGATTCAGAGTTCATCGTATCGGGAAGTAATGATTATACGGTGAGACTATGGAACGTCAAGACAGGTACCTGTAAGACCATGAGTGGTCACACTAGTTATGTATATGCTGTGGCTATATCCAGTGATTCAGAGTTCATCGTATCGGGAAGTAGAGATTCGACAGTGAGACTATGGAACGTCAAGACAGGTACCTGTAAGACCATGAGTGGTCACACTAGTTATGTATTATCTGTGGCTATATCCAGTGATTCAGAGTTCATCGTATCGGGAAGTAGTGCTAATACGGTGAGACTATGGGACGTCAAGACAGGTACCTGTAAGACCATGAGTGGTCACACTAGTTATGTATTATCTGAGGCTATATCCATTGATTCAGAGTTCATCGTATCGGGAAGTCATGATTATACGGTGAGACTATGGAACGTCAAGACAGGTACCTGTAAGACCATGAGTGGTCACACAAATTCTGTATGATCTGTGTCTATATCCATTGATTCAGAGTTCATCGTATCGGGAAGTCATGATTATACGGTGAGACTATGGAACGTCAAGACAGGTACCTGTAAGACCATGAGTGGTCACACTAGTTATGTATGATATGTGGCTATATCCAGTGATTCAGAGTTCATCGTATCGGGAAGTAGTGATAATACGGTGAGACTATGGAACGTCAAGACAGGTACCTGTAAGACCATGAGTGGTCACACTGGTCATGTATATGCTGTGGCTATATCCAGTGATTCAGAGTTCATCGTATCGGGAAGTCATGATTATACGGTGAGACTATGGGACGTCAAGACAGGTACCTGTAAGACCATGAGTGGTCACACTAGTTATGTATGATATGTGGCTATATCCAGTGATTCAGAGTTCATCGTATCGGGAAGTCATGATTATACGGTGAGACTATGGAACGTCAAGACAGGTACCTGTAAGACCATGAGTGGTCACACTAGTTATGTATATGCTGTGGCTATATCCAGTGATTCAGAGTTCATCGTATCGGGAAGTAATGATTATACGGTGAGACTATGGAACGTCAAGACAGGTACCTGTAAGACCATGAGTGGTCACACTAGTTATGTATATGCTGTGGCTATATCCAGTGATTCAGAGTTCATCGTATCGGGAAGTAGAGATTCGACAGTGAGACTATGGAACGTCAAGACAGGTACCTGTAAGACCATGAGTGGTCACACTAGTTATGTATTATCTGTGGCTATATCCAGTGATTCAGAGTTCATCGTATCGGGAAGTAGTGCTAATACGGTGAGACTATGGGACGTCAAGACAGGTACCTGTAAGACCATGAGTGGTCACACTAGTTATGTATTATCTGAGGCTATATCCATTGATTCAGAGTTCATCGTATCGGGAAGTCATGATTATACGGTGAGACTATGGAACGTCAAGACAGGTACCTGTAAGACCATGAGTGGTCACACAAATTCTGTATGATCTGTGTCTATATCCATTGATTCAGAGTTCATCGTATCGGGAAGTCATGATTATACGGTGAGACTATGGAACGTCAAGACAGGTACCTGTAAGACCATGAGTGGTCACACTAGTTATGTATCATCTGTGGCTATATCCAGTGATTCAGAGTTCATCGTATCGGGAAGTTGAGATTATACGGTGAGACTATGGGACGTCAAGACAGGTACCTGTAAGACCATGAGTGGTTACACTAGTTATGTATATGCTGTGGCTATATCCAGTGATTCAGAGTTCATCGTATCGGGAAGTAATGATTATACGGTGAGACTATGGAACGTCAAGACAGGTACCTGTAAGACCATGAGTGGTCACACTAGTTATGTATGATCAGTGGCTATATCCAGTGATTCAGAGTTCATCGTATCGGGAAGTTGAGATTATACGGTGAGACTATGGGACGTCAAGACAGGTACCTGTAAGACTATGAGTGGTCACACTAGTTATGTATGATATGTGGCTATATCCAGTGATTCAGAGTTCATCGTATCGGGAAGTAGAGATGAGACGGTGAGACTATGGAACGTCAAGACAGGTACCTGTAAGACCATGAGTGGTTACACTAGTTCTGTATATGCTGTGGCTATATCCAGTGATTCAGAGTTCATCGTATCGGAAAGTGATGATAAGACGGTGAGACTATGGAACGTCAAGACAGGTACCTGTAAGACCATGAGTGGTCACACTAGTTATGTATATGCTGTGGCTATATCCAGTGATTCAGAGTTCATCGTATCGGGAAGTAGTGATAATACGGTGAGACAATGGAACGTCAAGACAGGTACCTGTAAGACCATGAGTGGTCACACTAGTTATGTATCATCTGTGGCTATATCCAGTGATTCAGAGTTCATCGTATCGGGAAGTAGAGATAATACGGTGAGACTATGGAACGTCAAGACAGGTACCTGTAAGACCATGAGTGGTCACACAAATTCTGTAAGATCTGCGACTATATCCAGTGATTCAGAGTTCATCGTATCGGGAAGTAATGATTATACGGTGAGACTATGGGACGTCAAGACAGGTACCTGTAAGACCATGAGTGGTCACACTAGTTATGTATATGCTGTGGCTATATCCAGTGATTCAGAGTTCATCGTATCGGGAAGTAGTGCTAATACGGTGAGACTATGGAACGTCAAGACAGGTACCTGTAAGACCATGAGTGGTCACACAAATTCTGTAAGATCTGTGGCTATATCCAGTGATTCAGAGTTCATCGTATCGGAAAGTAGTGATAATACGGTGAGACTATGGAACGTCAAGACAGGTACCTGTAAGACCATGAGTGGTCACACTAGTTATGTATCATCTGTGGCTATATCCAGTGATTCAGAGTTCATCGTATCGGAAAGTCATGATTATACGGTGAGACTATGGAACGTCAAGACAGGTACCTGTAAGACCATGAGTGGTCACACTAGTTATGTATTATCTGTGGCTATATCCAGTGATTCAGAGTTCATCGTATCGGGAAGTCATGATTATACGGTGAGACTATGGAACGTCAAGACAGGTACCTGTAAGACCATGAGTGGTCACACAAATTCTGTAAGATCTGCGACTATATCCAGTGATTCAGAGTTCATCGTATCGGGAAGTAATGATTATACGGTGAGACTATGGAACGTCAAGACAGGTACCTGTAAGACCATGAGTGGTCACACTAGTTATGTATATGCTGTGGCTATATCCAGTGATTCAGAGTTCATCGTATCGGGAAGTAGAGATTCGACAGTGAGACTATGGAACGTCAAGACAGGTACCTGTAAGACCATGAGTGGTCACACTAGTTATGTATTATCTGTGGCTATATCCAGTGATTCAGAGTTCATCGTATCGGGAAGTAGTGCTAATACGGTGAGACTATGGAACGTCAAGACAGGTACCTGTAAGACCATGAGTGGTCACACTAGTTATGTATTATCTGAGGCTATATCCATTGATTCAGAGTTCATCGTATCGGGAAGTCATGATTATACGGTGAGACTATGGAACGTCAAGACAGGTACCTGTAAGACCATGAGTGGTCACACAAATTCTGTATGATCTGTGTCTATATCCATTGATTCAGAGTTCATCGTATCGGGAAGTGATGATAAGACGGTGAGACTATGGAACGTCAAGACAGGTACCTGTAAGACCATGAGTGGTCACACTAGTTATGTATCATCTGTGGCTATATCCAGTGATTCAGAGTTCATCGTATCGGGAAGTTGAGATTATACGGTGAGACTATGGGACGTCAAGACAGGTACCTGTAAGACCATGAGTGGTTACACTAGTTATGTATATGCTGTGGCTATATCCAGTGATTCAGAGTTCATCGTATCGGAAAGTGATGATTATACGGTGAGACTATGGAACGTCAAGACAGGTACCTGTAAGACCATGAGTGGTCACACTAGTTATGTATTATCTGTGGCTATATCCAGTGATTCAGAGTTCATCGTATCGGGAAGTAGAGATAATACGGTGAGACTATGGAACGTCAAGACAGGTACCTGTAAGACCATGAGTGGTTACACTAGTTATGTATATGCTGTGGCTATATCCAGTGATTCAGAGTTCATCGTATCGGGAAGTAATGATTATACGGTGAGACTATGGAACGTCAAGACAGGTACCTGTAAGACCATGAGTGGTCACACTAGTTATGTATGATCAGTGGCTATATCCAGTGATTCAGAGTTCATCGTATCGGGAAGTTGAGATTATACGGTGAGACTATGGGACGTCAAGACAGGTACCTGTAAGACTATGAGTGGTCACACTAGTTATGTATGATATGTGGCTATATCCAGTGATTCAGAGTTCATCGTATCGGGAAGTAGAGATGAGACGGTGAGACTATGGAACGTCAAGACAGGTACCTGTAAGACCATGAGTGGTTACACTAGTTCTGTATCATCTGTGGCTATATCCAGTGATTCAGAGTTCATCGTATCGGGAAGTAATGATTATACGGTGAGACTATGGAACGTCAAGACAGGTACCTGTAAGACCATGAGTGGTCACACTAGTTATGTATGATATGTGGCTATATCCAGTGATTCAGAGTTCATCGTATCGGGAAGTCATGATTATACGGTGAGACTATGGAACGTCAAGACAGGTACCTGTAAGACCATGAGTGGTCACACTAGTTATGTATATGCTGTGGCTATATCCAGTGATTCAGAGTTCATCGTATCGGGAAGTAATGATTATACGGTGAGACTATGGAACGTCAAGACAGGTACCTGTAAGACCATGAGTGGTCACACTAGTTATGTATATGCTGTGGCTATATCCAGTGATTCAGAGTTCATCGTATCGGGAAGTAGAGATTCGACAGTGAGACTATGGAACGTCAAGACAGGTACCTGTAAGACCATGAGTGGTCACACTAGTTATGTATTATCTGTGGCTATATCCAGTGATTCAGAGTTCATCGTATCGGGAAGTAGTGCTAATACGGTGAGACTATGGAACGTCAAGACAGGTACCTGTAAGACCATGAGTGGTCACACTAGTTATGTATTATCTGTGGCTATATCCAGTGATTCAGAGTTCATCGTATCGGGAAGTAGAGATGAGACGGTGAGACTATGGAACGTCAAGACAGGTACCTGTAAGACCATGAGTGGTTACACAAATTCTGTAAGATCTGTGGCTATATCCAGTGATTCAGAGTTCATCGTATCGGGAAGTCATGATTATACGGTGAGACTATGGAACGTCAAGACAGGTACCTGTAAGACCATGAGTGGTCACACAAATTCTGTATGATCTGTGTCTATATCCATTGATTCAGAGTTCATCGTATCGGGAAGTCATGATTATACGGTGAGACTATGGAACGTCAAGACAGGTACCTGTAAGACCATGAGTGGTCACACTAGTTATGTATCATCTGTGGCTATATCCAGTGATTCAGAGTTCATCGTATCGGGAAGTAGAGATAATACGGTGAGACTATGGAACGTCAAGACAGGTACCTGTAAGACCATGAGTGGTTACACTAGTTATGTATATGCTGTGGCTATATCCAGTGATTCAGAGTTCATCGTATCGGGAAGTAATGATTATACGGTGAGACTATGGAACGTCAAGACAGGTACCTGTAAGACCATGAGTGGTCACACTAGTTATGTATGATCAGTGGCTATATCCAGTGATTCAGAGTTCATCGTATCGGGAAGTTGAGATTATACGGTGAGACTATGGGACGTCAAGACAGGTACCTGTAAGACTATGAGTGGTCACACTAGTTATGTATGATATGTGGCTATATCCAGTGATTCAGAGTTCATCGTATCGGGAAGTAGAGATGAGACGGTGAGACTATGGAACGTCAAGACAGGTACCTGTAAGACCATGAGTGGTTACACTAGTTCTGTATATGCTGTGGCTATATCCAGTGATTCAGAGTTCATCGTATCGGAAAGTGATGATAAGACGGTGAGACTATGGAACGTCAAGACAGGTACCTGTAAGACCATGAGTGGTCACACTAGTTATGTATATGCTGTGGCTATATCCAGTGATTCAGAGTTCATCGTATCGGGAAGTAGTGATAATACGGTGAGACAATGGAACGTCAAGACAGGTACCTGTAAGACCATGAGTGGTCACACTAGTTATGTATCATCTGTGGCTATATCCAGTGATTCAGAGTTCATCGTATCGGGAAGTAGAGATAATACGGTGAGACTATGGAACGTCAAGACAGGTACCTGTAAGACCATGAGTGGTCACACAAATTCTGTAAGATCTGCGACTATATCCAGTGATTCAGAGTTCATCGTATCGGGAAGTAATGATTATACGGTGAGACTATGGGACGTCAAGACAGGTACCTGTAAGACCATGAGTGGTCACACTAGTTATGTATATGCTGTGGCTATATCCAGTGATTCAGAGTTCATCGTATCGGGAAGTAGTGCTAATACGGTGAGACTATGGAACGTCAAGACAGGTACCTGTAAGACCATGAGTGGTCACACAAATTCTGTAAGATCTGTGGCTATATCCAGTGATTCAGAGTTCATCGTATCGGAAAGTAGTGATAATACGGTGAGACTATGGAACGTCAAGACAGGTACCTGTAAGACCATGAGTGGTCACACTAGTTATGTATCATCTGTGGCTATATCCAGTGATTCAGAGTTCATCGTATCGGAAAGTCATGATTATACGGTGAGACTATGGAACGTCAAGACAGGTACCTGTAAGACCATGAGTGGTCACACTAGTTATGTATGATATGTGGCTATATCCAGTGATTCAGAGTTCATCGTATCGGGAAGTCATGATTATACGGTGAGACTATGGAACGTCAAGACAGGTAACTGTAAGACCATGAGTGGTCACACTAGTTATGTATATGCTGTGGCTATATCCAGTGATTCAGAGTTCATCGTATCGGGAAGTAATGATTATACGGTGAGACTATGGAACGTCAAGACAGGTACCTGTAAGACCATGAGTGGTCACACTAGTTATGTATATGCTGTGGCTATATCCAGTGATTCAGAGTTCATCGTATCGGGAAGTAGAGATTCGACAGTGAGACTATGGAACGTCAAGACAGGTACCTGTAAGACCATGAGTGGTCACACTAGTTATGTATTATCTGTGGCTATATCCAGTGATTCAGAGTTCATCGTATCGGGAAGTAGTGCTAATACGGTGAGACTATGGAACGTCAAGACAGGTACCTGTAAGACCATGAGTGGTCACACTAGTTAAGTATTATCTGAGGCTATATCCATTGATTCAGAGTTCATCGTATCGGGAAGTCATGATTATACGGTGAGACTATGGAACGTCAAGACAGGTACCTGTAAGACCATGAGTGGTCACACTAATTCTGTATGATCTGTGGCTATATCCAGTGATTCAGAGTTCATCGTATCGGGAAGTGATGATAAGACGGTGAGACTATGGAACGTCAAGACAGGTACCTGTAAGACCATGAGTGGTCACACTAGTTATGTATCATCTGTGGCTATATCCAGTGATTCAGAGTTCATCGTATCGGGAAGTAGAGATAATACGGTGAGACTATGGAACGTCAAGACAGGTACCTGTAAGACCATGAGTGGTCACACAAATTCTGTAAGATCTGCGACTATATCCAGTGATTCAGAGTTCATCGTATCGGGAAGTAATGATTATACGGTGAGACTATGGGACGTCAAGACAGGTACCTGTAAGACCATGAGTGGTCACACTAGTTATGTATATGCTGTGGCTATATCCAGTGATTCAGAGTTCATCGTATCGGGAAGTAGTGCTAATACGGTGAGACTATGGAACGTCAAGACAGGTACCTGTAAGACCATGAGTGGTCACACAAATTCTGTAAGATCTGTGGCTATATCCAGTGATTCAGAGTTCATCGTATCGGAAAGTAGTGATAATACGGTGAGACTATGGAACGTCAAGACAGGTACCTGTAAGACCATGAGTGGTCACACTAGTTATGTATCATCTGTGGCTATATCCAGTGATTCAGAGTTCATCGTATCGGAAAGTCATGATTATACGGTGAGACTATGGAACGTCAAGACAGGTACCTGTAAGACCATGAGTGGTCACACTAGTTATGTATGATATGTGGCTATATCCAGTGATTCAGAGTTCATCGTATCGGGAAGTCATGATTATACGGTGAGACTATGGAACGTCAAGACAGGTAACTGTAAGACCATGAGTGGTCACACTAGTTATGTATATGCTGTGGCTATATCCAGTGATTCAGAGTTCATCGTATCGGGAAGTAATGATTATACGGTGAGACTATGGAACGTCAAGACAGGTACCTGTAAGACCATGAGTGGTCACACTAGTTATGTATATGCTGTGGCTATATCCAGTGATTCAGAGTTCATCGTATCGGGAAGTAGAGATTCGACAGTGAGACTATGGAACGTCAAGACAGGTACCTGTAAGACCATGAGTGGTCACACTAGTTATGTATTATCTGTGGCTATATCCAGTGATTCAGAGTTCATCGTATCGGGAAGTAGTGCTAATACGGTGAGACTATGGAACGTCAAGACAGGTACCTGTAAGACCATGAGTGGTCACACTAGTTATGTATTATCTGAGGCTATATCCATTGATTCAGAGTTCATCGTATCGGGAAGTCATGATTATACGGTGAGACTATGGAACGTCAAGACAGGTACCTGTAAGACCATGAGTGGTCACACTAATTCTGTATGATCTGTGGCTATATCCAGTGATTCAGAGTTCATCGTATCGGGAAGTGATGATAAGACGGTGAGACTATGGAACGTCAAGACAGGTACCTGTAAGACCATGAGTGGTCACACTAGTTATGTATCATCTGTGGCTATATCCAGTGATTCAGAGTTCATCGTATCGGGAAGTTGAGATTATACGGTGAGACTATGGGACGTCAAGACAGGTACCTGTAAGACCATGAGTGGTTACACTAGTTATGTATATGCTGTGGCTATATCCAGTGATTCAGAGTTCATCGTATCGGGAAGTCATGATTATACGGTGAGACTATGGGACGTCAAGACAGGTACCTGTAAGACCATGAGTGGTTACACTAGTTATGTATATGCTGTGGCTATATCCAGTGATTCAGAGTTCATCGTATCGGGAAGTAATGATTATACGGTGAGACTATGGAACGTCAAGACAGGTACCTGTAAGACCATGAGTGGTCACACTAGTTATGTATGATCAGTGGCTATATCCAGTGATTCAGAGTTCATCGTATCGGGAAGTTGAGATTATACGGTGAGACTATGGGACGTCAAGACAGGTACCTGTAAGACTATGAGTGGTCACACTAGTTATGTATGATATGTGGCTATATCCAGTGATTCAGAGTTCATCGTATCGGGAAGTAGAGATGAGACGGTGAGACTATGGAACGTCAAGACAGGTACCTGTAAGACCATGAGTGGTCGCACTAGTTCTGTATCATCTGTGGCTATATCCAGTGATTCAGAGTTCATCGTATCGGGAAGTAGAGATGAGACGGTGAGACTATGGAACGTCAAGACAGGTACCTGTAAGACCATGAGTGGTTACACTAGTTCTGTATCATCTGTGGCTATATCCAGTGATTCAGAGTTCATCGTATCGGGAAGTAATGATTATACGGTGAGACTATGGAACGTCAAGACAGGTACCTGTAAGACCATGAGTGGTCACACTAGTTATGTATCATCTGTGGCTATATCCAGTGATTCAGAGTTCATCGTATCGGCAAGTGATGATAAGACGGTGAGACTATGGAACGTCAAGACAGGTACCTGTAAGACCATGAGTGGTCACACTAGTTATGTATCATCTGTGGCTATATCCAGTGATTCAGAGTTCATCGTATCGGGAAGTAGTGATAAGACGGTGAGACTATGGAACGTCAAGACAGGAACCTGCAAGACCATGAGTGGTCACACTAGTCATGTATGATCTGTGTCTATATCCATTGATTCAGAGTTCATCGTATCGGGAAGTGATGATGAGACGGTGAGACTATGGAACGTCAAGACAGGTACCTGTAAGACCATGAGTGGTCACACAAATTCTGTAAGATCTGCGACTATATCCAGTGATTCAGAGTTCATCGTATCGGGAAGTAATGATTATACGGTGAGACTATGGGACGTCAAGACAGGTACCTGTAAGACCATGAGTGGTCACACTAGTTATGTATGATCTGTGTCTATATCCATTGATTCAGAGTTCATCGTATCGGGAAGTCATGATTATACGGTGAGACTATGGAACATCAAGACAGGTACCTGTAAGACCATGAGTGGTCACACTAGTTATGTATATGCTGTGGCTATATCCAGTGATTCAGAGTTCATCGTATCGGGAAGTAATGATTATACGGTGAGACTATGGAACGTCAAGACAGGTACCTGTAAGACCATGAGTGGTCACACTAGTTATGTATGATCAGTGGCTATATCCAGTGATTCAGAGTTCATCGTATCGGGAAGTTGAGATTATACGGTGAGACTATGGGACGTCAAGACAGGTACCTGTAAGACCATGAGTGGTCACACTAGTTATGTATGATATGTGGCTATATCCAGTGATTCAGAGTTCATCGTATCGGGAAGTAGAGATGAGACGGTGAGACTATGGAACGTCAAGACAGGTACCTGTAAGACCATGAGTGGTTACACTAGTTCTGTATCATCTGTGGCTATATCCAGTGATTCAGAGTTCATCGTATCGGGAAGTAATGATTATACGGTGAGACTATGGAACGTCAAGACAGGTACCTGTAAGACCATGAGTGGTCACACAAATTCTGTATGATCTGTGGCTATATCCAGTGATTCAGAGTTCATCGTATCGGGAAGTGATGATAAGACGGTGAGACTATGGAACGTCAAGACAGGTACCTGTAAGACCATGAGTGGTCACACTTATTCTGTATATGCTGTGGCTATATCCAGTGATTCAGAGTTCATCGTATCGGGAAGTCATGATTATACGGTGAGACTATGGAACGTCAAGACAGGTACCTGTAAGACCATGAGTGGTCACACAGATTATGTATCATCTGTGGCTATATCCAGTGATTCAGAGTTCATCGTATCGGGAAGTCATGATTATACGGTGAGACTACGGAACGTCAAGACAGGTACCTGTAAGACCATGAGTGGTCACACTGGTCATGTATATGCTGTGGCTATATCCAGTGATTCAGAGTTCATCGTATCGGGAAGTAGTGCTAATACGGTGAGACTACGGAACGTCAAGACAGGTACCTGTAAGACCATGAGTGGTCACACTGGTCATGTATATGCTGTGGCTATATCCAGTGATTCAGAGTTCATCGTATCGGGAAGTAGTGATAATACGGTGAGACTATGGAACGTCAAGACAGGTACCTGTAAGACCATGAGTGGTCAAACAGATTCTATAAGATCTGTGGCTATATCCAGTCATTCAGAGTTCATCGTATCGGGAAGTCATGATTATACGGTGAGACAATGGAACGTCAAGACAGGTACCTGTAAGACCATGAGTGGTCACATTAATTCTGTAAGATCTGTGGCTATATCCAGTGATTCAGAGTTCATCGTATCGGGAAGTCATGATTATACGGTGAGACTATGGAACGTCAAGACAGGTACCTGTAAGACCATGAGTGGTCACACTAGTTATGTATATGCTGTGGCTATATCCAGTGATTCAGAGTTCATCGTATCCGGAAGTAGAGATTCGACAGTGAGACTATGGAACGTCAAGACAGGTACCTGTAATACCATGAGTGGTCACACTAGTTATGTATCATCTGTGGCTATATCCAGTGATTCAGAGTTCATCGTATCGGGAAGTTGAGATTATACGGTGAGACTATGGAACGTCAAGACAGGTACCTGTAAGACCATGAGTGGTCACACTAGTTATGTATCATCTGTGGCTATATCCAGTGATTCAGAGTTCATCGTATCGGAAAGTGATGATAAGACGGTGAGACTATGGAACGTCAAGACAGGTACCTGTAAGACCATGAGTGGTCACTCTTATTTTGTATATGCTGTGGCTATATCCAGTGATTCAGAGTTCATCGTATCGGGAAGTCATGATTATACGGTGAGACTATGGAACGTCAAGACAGGTACCTGTAAGACCATGAGTGGTCACACTAGTTATGTATCATCTGTGGCTATATCCAGTGATTCAGAGTTCATCGTATCGGGAAGTAGTGATAATACGGTTAGACTATGGGACGTCAAGACAGGTACCTGTAAGACCATGAGTGGTCACACTAGTTATGTATCATCTGTGGCTATATCCAGTGATTCAGAGTTCATCGTATCGGGAAGTAGAGATGAGACGGTGAGACTATGGAACGTCAAGACAGGTACCTGTAAGACCATGAGTGGTCACACTAATTCTGTATGATCTGTGGCTATATCCAGTGATTCAGAGTTCATCGTATCGGGAAGTGCAGATTAGACGGTGAGACTATGGGACGTCAAGACAGGTACCTGTAAGATCATGAGTGGTCACACTAATTCTGTAAGATCTGTGGCTATATCCAGTGATTCAGAGTTCATCGTATCGGGAAGTTCAGATTAGACGGTGAGACTATGGGACGTCAAGACAGGTACCTGTAAGACCATGAGTGGTCACACTAATTCTGTAAGATCTGTGGCTATATCCAGTGATTCAGAGTTCATCGTATCGGGAAGTTCAGATAAGACGGTGAGACTATGGGACGTCAAGACAGGTACCTGTAAGACCATGAGTGGTCACACTAATTCTGTATGATCTGTGGCTATATCCAGTGATTCAGATTTCATCGTATCGGGAAGTTATGATAAAACGGTGAGACTATGGGACGTCAAGACAGGTACCTGTAAGACCATGAGTGGTCACACTAATTCTGTATGATCTGTGCTATATCAAGTGATTCAGAGTTCATCGTATCGGGAAGTTCAGATTAGACGGTGAGACTATGGGACGTCAAGACAGGTACCTGTAAGACCATGAGTGGTCACACTGGTCATGTATATGCTGTGGCTATATCCAGTGATTCAGAGTTCATCGTATCGGGAAGTCATGATTATACGGTGAGACTACGGAACGTCAAGACAGGTACCTGTAAGACCATGAGTGGTCACACTGGTCATGTATATGCTGTGGCTATATCCAGTGATTCAGAGTTCATCGTATCGGGAAGTAGTGCTAATACGGTGAGACTACGGAACGTCAAGACAGGTACCTGTAAGACCATGAGTGGTCACACTGGTCATGTATATGCTGTGGCTATATCCAGTGATTCAGAGTTCATCGTATCGGGAAGTAGTGATAATACGGTGAGACTATGGAACGTCAAGACAGGTACCTGTAAGACCATGAGTGGTCACACAGATTCTATAAGATCTGTGGCTATATCCAGTCATTCAGAGTTCATCGTATCGGGAAGTCATGATTATACGGTGAGACAATGGAACGTCAAGACAGGTACCTGTAAGACCATGAGTGGTCACATTAATTCTGTAAGATCTGTGGCTATATCCAGTGATTCAGAGTTCATCGTATCGGGAAGTCATGATTATACGGTGAGACTATGGAACGTCAAGACAGGTACCTGTAAGACCATGAGTGGTCACACTAGTTATGTATATGCTGTGGCTATATCCAGTGATTCAGAGTTCATCGTATCCGGAAGTAGAGATTCGACAGTGAGACTATGGAACGTCAAGACAGGTACCTGTAAGACCATGAGTGGTCACAAATTCTGTAAGATCTGTGGCTATATCCAGTGATTCAGAGTTCATCGTATCGGGAAGTTGAGATTATACGGTGAGACTATGGAACGTCAAGACAGGTACCTGTAAGACCATGAGTGGTCACACTAGTTATGTATCATCTGTGGCTATATCCAGTGATTCAGAGTTCATCGTATCGGAAAGTGATGATAAGACGGTGAGACTATGGAACGTCAAGACAGGTACCTGTAAGACCATGAGTGGTCAGACTAGTTATGTATGATATGTGGCTATATCCAGTGATTCAGAGTTCATCGTATCGGGAAGTAATGATTATACGGTGAGACTATGGAACGTCAAGACAGGTACCTGTAAGACCATGAGTGGTCACACTAGTTATGTATCATCTGTGGCTATATCCAGTGATTCAGAGTTCATCGTATCGGGAAGTAGTGATAATACGGTTAGACTATGGGACGTCAAGACAGGTACCTGTAAGACCATGAGTGGTCACACTAGTTATGTATCATCTGTGGCTATATCCAGTGATTCAGAGTTCATCGTATCGGGAAGTAGAGATGAGACGGTGAGACTATGGAACGTCAAGACAGGTACCTGTAAGACCATGAGTGGTTACACTAGTTATGTATCATCTGTGGCTATATCCAGTGATTCAGAGTTCATCGTATCGGGAAGTGATGATGAGACGGTGAGACTATGGAACGTCAAGACAGGTACCTGTAAGACCATGAGTGGTCACACTAGTTATGTATGATCTGTGGCTATATCCAGTGATTCAGAGTTCATCGTATCGGGAAGTCATGATTATACGGTGAGACTATGGGACGTCAAGACAGGTACCTGTAAGACCATGAGTGGTCACACAAATTATGTATTATCTGTGGCTATATCCATTGATTCAGAGTTCATCGTATCGGAAAGTGATGATAAGACGGTGAGACTATGGGACGTCAAGACAGGTACCTGTAATACCATGAGTGGTCACACTAGTTATGTATATGCTGTGGCTATATCCAGTGATTCAGAGTTCATCGTATCGGGAAGTAATGATTATACGGTGAGACTATGGAACGTCAAGACAGGTACCTGTAAGACCATGAGTGGTCACACAGATTATGTATCATCTGTGGCTATATCCAGTGATTCAGAGTTCATCGTATCGGGAAGTCATGATTATACGGTGAGACTACGGAACGTCAAGACAGGTACCTGTAAGACCATGAGTGGTCACACTGGTCATGTATATGCTGTGGCTATATCCAGTGATTCAGAGTTCATCGTATCGGGAAGTAGAGATGAGACGGTGAGACTATGGAACGTCAAGACAGGTACCTGTAAGACCATGAGTGGTCACACTGGTCATGTATATGCTGTGGCTATATCCAGTGATTCAGAGTTCATCGTATTGGGAAGTAGTGATAATACGGTGAGACTATGGAACGTCAAGACAGGTACCTGTAAGACCATGAGTGGTCACTCTTATTTTGTATATGCTGTGGCTATATCCAGTGATTCAGAGTTCATCGTATCGGGAAGTCATGATTATACGGTGAGACTATGGGACGTCAAGACAGGTACCTGTAAGACCATGAGTGGTCACACTTATTCTGTATATGCTGTGGCTATATCCAGTGATTCAGAGTTCATCGTATCGGGAAGTCATGATTATACGGTGAGACTATGGAACGTCAAGACAGGTAACTGTAAGACCATGAGTGGTCACACTAGTCATGTATATGCTGTGGCTATATCCAGTGATTCAGAGTTCATCGTATCGGGAAGTGATGATAAGACGGTGAGACTATGGAACGTCAAGACAGGTACCTGTAAGACCATGAGTGGTCACTCTTATTCTGTATATGCTGTGGCTATATCCAGTGATTCAGAGTTCATCGTATCGGGAAGTAGAGATGAGACGGTGAGACTATGGAACGTCAAGACAGGTACCTGTAAGACCATGAGTGGTCACACTGGTCATGTATATGCTGTGGCTATATCCAGTGATTCAGAGTTCATCGTATTGGGAAGTAGTGATAATACGGTGAGACTATGGAACGTCAAGACAGGTACCTGTAAGACCATGAGTGGTCACTCTTATTTTGTATATGCTGTGGCTATATCCAGTGATTCAGAGTTCATCGTATCGGGAAGTCATGATTATACGGTGAGACTATGGGACGTCAAGACAGGTACCTGTAAGACCATGAGTGGTCACACTAGTTATGTATGATATGTGGCTATATCCAGTGATTCAGAGTTCATCGTATCGGGAAGTAGAGATAAGACGGTGAGACTATGGGACGTCAAGACAGGTACCTGTAAGACCATGAGTGGTCACACTAGTTATGTATCATCTGTGGCTATATCCAGTGATTCAGAGTTCATCGTATCGGGAAGTCATGATTATACGGTGAGACTATGGAACGTCAAGACAGGTACCTGTAAGACCATGAGTGGTCACTCTTATTTTGTATATGCTGTGGCTATATCCAGTGATTCAGAGTTCATCGTATCGGGAAGTCATGATTATACGGTGAGACTATGGGACGTCAAGACAGGTACCTGTAAGACCATGAGTGGTCACACTAGTTATGTATGATATGTGGCTATATCCAGTGATTCAGAGTTCATCGTATCGGGAAGTAGAGATAAGACGGTGAGACTATGGGACGTCAAGACAGGTACCTGTAAGACCATGAGTGGTCACACTAGTTATGTATCATCTGTGGCTATATCCAGTGATTCAGAGTTCATCGTATCGGGAAGTCATGATTATACGGTGAGACTATGGAACGTCAAGACAGGTACCTGTAAGACCATGAGTGGTCACACTGGTCATGTATATGCTGTGGCTATATCCAGTGATTCAGAGTTCATCGTATCGGGAAGTCATGATTATACGGTGAGACTATGGGACGTCAAGACAGGTACCTGTAAGACCATGAGTGGTCACACTAGTTATGTATGATCTGTGGCTATATCCAGTGATTCAGAGTTCATCGTATCGGGAAGTGGAGATTATACGGTGAGACTATGGGACGTCAAGACAGGTACCTGTAAGACCATGAGTGGTCACTCTTATTTTGTATATGCTGTGGCTATATCCAGTGATTCAGAGTTCATCGTATCGGGAAGTCATGATTATACGGTGAGACTATGGGACGTCAAGACAGGTACCTGTAAGACCATGAGTGGTCACACTAGTTATGTATGATATGTGGCTATATCCAGTGATTCAGAGTTCATCGTATCGGGAAGTAGAGATAAGACGGTGAGACTATGGGACGTCAAGACAGGTACCTGTAAGACCATGAGTGGTCACACTAGTTATGTATATGCTGTGGCTATATCCAGTGATTCAGAGTTCATCGTATCGGGAAGTAATGATTATACGGTGAGACTATGGAACGTCAAGACAGGTACCTGTAAGACCATGAGTGGTCACACTAGTTATGTATATGCTGTGGCTATATCCAGTGATTCAGAGTTCATCGTATCGGGAAGTAGAGATTCGACAGTGAGACTATGGAACGTCAAGACAGGTACCTGTAAGACCATGAGTGGTCACACTAGTTATGTATTATCTGTGGCTATATCCAGTGATTCAGAGTTCATCGTATCGGGAAGTAGTGCTAATACGGTGAGACTATGGAACGTCAAGACAGGTACCTGTAAGACCATGAGTGGTCACACTAGTTATGTATTATCTGAGGCTATATCCATTGATTCAGAGTTCATCGTATCGGGAAGTCATGATTATACGGTGAGACTATGGAACGTCAAGACAGGTACCTGTAAGACCATGAGTGGTCACACAAATTCTGTATGATCTGTGTCTATATCCATTGATTCAGAGTTCATCGTATCGGGAAGTGATGATAAGACGGTGAGACTATGGAACGTCAAGACAGGTACCTGTAAGACCATGAGTGGTCACACTAGTTATGTATCATCTGTGGCTATATCCAGTGATTCAGAGTTCATCGTATCGGGAAGTTGAGATTATACGGTGAGACTATGGGACGTCAAGACAGGTACCTGTAAGACCATGAGTGGTCACACTAGTTATGTATCATCTGTGGCTATATCCAGTGATTCAGAGTTCATCGTATCGGGAAGTCATGATTATACGGTGAGACTATGGGACGTCAAGACAGGTACCTGTAAGACCATGAGTGGTCACACTAGTTATGTATGATATGTGGCTATATCCAGTGATTCAGAGTTCATCGTATCGGGAAGTAGAGATTATACGGTGAGACTATGGGACGTCAAGACAGGTACCTGTAAGACCATGAGTGGTCACACTAGTTATGTATGATCTGTGGCTATATCCAGTGATTCAGAGTTCATCGTATCGGGAAGTAGTGATAATACGGTGAGACTATGGAACGTCAAGACAGGTACCTGTAAGACCATGAGTGGTCACTCTTATTTTGTATATGCTGTGGCTATATCCAGTGATTCAGAGTTCATCGTATCGGGAAGTCATGATTATACGGTGAGACTATGGGACGTCAAGACAGGTACCTGTAAGACCATGAGTGGTCACACTAGTTATGTATGATATGTGGCTATATCCAGTGATTCAGAGTTCATCGTATCGGGAAGTAGAGATAAGACGGCGAGACTATGGGACGTCAAGACAGGTACCTGTAAGACCATGAGTGGTCACACTAGTTATGTATCATCTGTGGCTATATCCAGTGATTCAGAGTTCATCGTATCGGGAAGTCATGATTATACGGTGAGACTATGGGACGTCAAGACAGGTACCTGTAAGACCATGAGTGGTCACACTAGTTATGTATGATATGTGGCTATATCCAGTGATTCAGAGTTCATCGTATCGGGAAGTGGAGATTATACGGTGAGACTATGGGACGTCAAGACAGGTACCTGTAAGACCATGAGTGGTCACTCTTATTCTGTATATGCTGTGGCTATATCCAGTGATTCAGAGTTCATCGTATCGGGAAGTCATGATTATACGGTGAGACTATGGGACGTCAAGACAGGTACCTGTAAGACCATGAGTGGTCACACTGGTCATGTATATGCTGTGGCTATATCCAGTGATTCAGAGTTCATCGTATCGGGAAGTCATGATTATACGGTGAGACTATGGGACGTCAAGACAGGTACCTGTAAGACCATGAGTGGTCACACTAGTTATGTATGATCTGTGGCTATATCCAGTGATTCAGAGTTCATCGTATCGGGAAGTGATGATAATACGGTGAGACTATTGAACGTCAAGACAGGTACCTGTAAGACCATGAGTGGTCACACTAGTTATGTATGATCAGTGGCTATATCCAGTGATTCAGAGTTCATCGTATCGGGAAGTAGAGATTATACGGTGAGACTATGGGACGTCAAGACAGGTACCTGTAAGACCATGAGTGGTCACACTAGTTATGTATGATATGTGGCTATATCCAGTGATTCAGAGTTCATCGTATCGGGAAGTTGAGATTATACGGTGAGACTATGGGACGTCAAGACAGGTACCTGTAATACCATGAGTGGTCACACTAGTTATGTATCATCTGTGGCTATATCCAGTGATTCAGAGTTCATCGTATCGGGAAGTAGAGATTATACGGTGAGACTATGGGACGTCAAGACAGGTACCTGTAAGACTATGAGTGGTCACACTAGTTATGTATGATATGTGGCTATATCCAGTGATTCAGAGTTCATCGTATCGGGAAGTAGTGATAATACGGTGAGACTATGGGACGTCAAGACAGGTACCTGTAAGACTATGAGTGGTCACACTAGTTATGTATGATCTGTGGCTATATCCAGTGATTCAGAGTTCATCGTATCGGAAAGTGATGATAAGACGGTGAGACTATGGAACGTCAAGACAGGTACCTGTAAGACCATGAGTGGTCACACTAGTTATGTATGATCTGTGGCTATATCCAGTGATTCAGAGTTCATCGTATCGGGAAGTAGAGATGAGACGGTGAGACTATGGAACGTCAAGACAGGTACCTGTAAGGCCATGAGTGGTCACACTAGTTATGTATGATATGTGGCTATATCCAGTGATTCAGAGTTCATCGTATCGGGAAGTAGTGATAATACGGTGAGACTATGGAACGTCAAGACAGGTACCTGTAAGACCATGAGTGGTCACACTGGTCATGTATATGCTGTGGCTATATCCAGTGATTCAGAGTTCATCGCATCGGGAAGTGATGATGAGACGGTGAGACTATGGAACGTCAAGACAGGTACCTGTAAGACCATGAGTGGTCACACAAATTCTGTATGATCTGTGGCTATATCCAGTGATTCAGATTTCATCGCATCGGGAAGTGATGATGAGACGGTGAGACTATGGAACGTCAAGACAGGTACCTGTAAGACCATGAGTGGTCACACTAGTTATGTATCATCTGTGGCTATATCCAGTGATTCAGAGTTCATCGTATCGGGAAGTCATGATTATACGGTGAGACTATGGGACGTCAAGACAGGTACCTGTAAGACCATGAGTGGTCACACTGGTCATGTATATGCTGTGGCTATATCCAGTGATTCAGAGTTCATCGTATCGGGAAGTGATGATAAGACGGTGAGACTATGGAACGTCAAGACAGGTACCTGTAAGACCATGAGTGGTCACACTGGTCATGTATATGCTGTGGCTATATCCAGTGATTCAGAGTTCATCGTATCGGGAAGTAGAGATAAGACGGTGAGACTATGGAACGTCAAGACAGGTACCTGTAAGACCATGAAAGGTCACACTGGTCATGTATATGCTGTGGCTATATCCAGTGATTCAGAGTTCATCGCATCGGGAAGTAGAGATAATACGGTGAGACTATGGAACGTCAAGACAGGTACCTGTAAGACCATGAGTGGTCACACTAGTTATGTATGATCTGTGGCTATATCCAGTGATTCAGAGTTCATCGTATCGGGAAGTCATGATTATACGGTGAGACTATGGGACGTCAAGACAGGTACCTGTAATACCATGAGTGGTCACACTAGTTATGTATCATCTGTGGCTATATCCAGTGATTCAGAGTTCATCGTATCGGGAAGTAGAGATGAGACGGTGAGACTATGGAACGTCAAGACAGGTACCTGTAAGACTATGAGTGGTCACACTAGTTATGTATGATATGTGGCTATATCCAGTGATTCAGAGTTCATCGTATCGGAAAGTGATGATAAGACGGTGAGACTATGGGACGTCAAGACAGGTACCTGTAAGACCATGAGTGGTCACACTAGTTATGTATGATCTGTGGCTATATCCAGTGATTCAGAGTTCATCGTATCGGGAAGTAGAGATGAGACGGTGAGACTATGGAACGTCAAGACAGGTACCTGTAAGACCATGAGTGGTCACACAAATTCTGTATGATCTGTGGCTATATCCAGTGATTCAGAGTTCATCGTATCGGGAAGTAGTGATAATACGGTGAGACTATGGAACGTCAAGACAGGTACCTGTAAGACCATGAGTGGTCACACTGGTCATGTATATGCTGTGGCTATATCCAGTGATTCAGAGTTCATCGCATCGGGAAGTGATGATGAGACGGTGAGACTATGGAACGTCAAGACAGGTACCTGTAAGACCATGAGTGGTCACACAAATTCTGTAAGATCTGTGGCTATATCCAGTGATTCAGAGTTCATCGTATCGGGAAGTGATGATGAGACGGTGAGACTATGGAACGTCAAGACAGGTACCTGTAAGACCATGAGTGGTCACACAGATTCTATAAGATCTGTGGCTATATCCAGTGATTCAGAGTTCATCGTATCGGGAAGTTGAGATTATACGGTGAGACTATGGGACGTCAAGACAGGTACCTGTAAGACTATGAGTGGTCACACTAGTTATGTATGATATGTGGCTATATCCAGTGATTCAGAGTTCATCGTATCGGGAAGTAGAGATTATACGGTGAGACTATGGGACGTCAAGACAGGTACCTGTAATACCATGAGTGGTCACACTAGTTATGTATCATCTGTGGCTATATCCAGTGATTCAGAGTTCATCGTATCGGGAAGTAGAGATTATACGGTGAGACTATGGGACGTCAAGACAGGTACCTGTAAGACTATGAGTGGTCACACTAGTTATGTATGATATGTGGCTATATCCAGTGATTCAGAGTTCATCGTATCGGGAAGTAGAGATTATACGGTGAGACTATGGGACGTCAAGACAGGTACCTGTAAGACTATGAGTGGTCACACTAGTTATGTATGATATGTGACTATATCCAGTGATTCAGAGTTCATCGTATCGGGAAGTTGAGATAAGACGGTGAGACTATGGGACGTCAAGACAGGTACCTGTAATACCATGAGTGGTCACACTAGTTATGTATCATCTGTGGCTATATCCAGTGATTCAGATTTCATCGTATCGGGAAGTGGAGATGAGACGGTGAGACTATGGGACGTCAAGACAGGTACCTGTAAGACTATGAGTGGTCACACTAGTTATGTATGATATGTGGCTATATCCAGTGATTCAGAGTTCATCGTATCGGGAAGTAGTGATAATACGGTGAGACTATGGGACGTCAAGACAGGTACCTGTAAGACCATGAGTGGTCACACTAGTTATGTATCATCTGTGGCTATATCCAGTGATTCAGAGTTCATCGTATCGGGAAGTCATGATTATACGGTGAGACTATGGGACGTCAAGACAGGTACCTGTAAGACCATGAGTGGTCACACTGGTCATGTATATGCTGTGGCTATATCCAGTGATTCAGAGTTCATCGTATCGGGAAGTGATGATTATACGGTGAGACTATGGAACGTCAAGACAGGTACCTGTAAGACCATGAGTGGTCACACTAGTTATGTATGATATGTGGCTATATCCAGTGATTCAGAGTTCATCGTATCGGGAAGTAGAGATAAGACGGTGAGACTATGGAACGTCAAGACAGGTACCTGTAAGACCATGAGTGGTCACACTGGTCATGTATATGCTGTGGCTATATCCAGTGATTCAGAGTTCATCGCATCGGGAAGTAGTGCTAATACGGTGAGACTATGGAACGTCAAGACAGGTACCTGTAAGACCATGAGTGGTCACACTAGTTATGTATGATCTGTGGCTATATCCAGTGATTCAGAGTTCATCGTATCGGGAAGTTGAGATAAGACGGTGAGACTATGGGACGTCAAGACAGGTACCTGTAATACCATGAGTGGTCACACTAGTTATGTATCATCTGTGGCTATATCCAGTGATTCAGAGTTCATCGTATCGGGAAGTAGAGATGAGACGGTGAGACTATGGAACGTCAAGACAGGTACCTGTAAGACTATGAGTGGTCACACTAGTTATGTATGATATGTGGCTATATCCAGTGATTCAGAGTTCATCGTATCGGAAAGTGATGATAAGACGGTGAGACTATGGGACGTCAAGACAGGTACCTGTAAGACCATGAGTGGTCACACTAGTTATGTATGATCTGTGGCTATATCCAGTGATTCAGAGTTCATCGTATCGGGAAGTAGAGATGAGACGGTGAGACTATGGAACGTCAAGACAGGTACCTGTAAGACCATGAGTGGTCACACAAATTCTGTATGATCTGTGGCTATATCCAGTGATTCAGAGTTCATCGTATCGGGAAGTAGAGATGAGACGGTGAGACTATGGGACGTCAAGACAGGTACCTGTAATACCATGAGTGGTCACACTAGTTATGTATCATCTGTGGCTATATCCAGTGATTCAGAGTTCATCGTATCGGGAAGTAGAGATGAGACGGTGAGACTATGGAACGTCAAGACAGGTACCTGTAAGACCATGAGTGGTCACACAAATTCTGTATGATCTGTGGCTATATCCAGTGATTCAGAGTTCATCGTATCGGGAAGTAGAGATGAGACGGTGAGACTATGGAACGTCAAGACAGGTACCTGTAAGACTATGAGTGGTCACACTAGTTATGTATGATATGTGGCTATATCCAGTGATTCAGAGTTCATCGTATCGGAAAGTGATGATAAGACGGTGAGACTATGGGACGTCAAGACAGGTACCTGTAAGACCATGAGTGGTCACACTAGTTATGTATGATCTGTGGCTATATCCAGTGATTCAGAGTTCATCGTATCGGGAAGTAGAGATGAGACGGTGAGACTATGGAACGTCAAGACAGGTACCTGTAAGACCATGAGTGGTCACACTGGTCATGTATATGCTGTGGCTATATCCAGTGATTCAGAGTTCATCGTATCGGGAAGTCATGATTATACGGTGAGACTATGGGACGTCAAGACAGGTACCTGTAAGACCATGAGTGGTCACACTAGTTATGTATGATCTGTGGCTATATCCAGTGATTCAGAGTTCATCGTATCGGGAAGTCATGATTATACGGTGAGACTATGGGACGTCAAGACAGGTACCTGTAAGACCATGAGTGGTCACACTAGTTATGTATTATCTGTGGCTATATCCAGTGATTCAGAGTTCATCGCATCGGGAAGTAGAGATAATACGGTGAGACTATGGAACGTCAAGACAGGTACCTGTAAGACCATGAGTGGTCACACTGGTCATGTATATGCTGTGGCTATATCCAGTGATTCAGAGTTCATCGTATCGGGAAGTGCAGATTATACGGTGAGACTATGGGACGTCAAGACAGGTACCTGTAAGACCATGAGTGGTCACACTGGTCATGTATATGCTGTGGCTATATCCAGTGATTCAGAGTTCATCGTATCGGGAAGTTGAGATTATACGGTGAGACTATGGGACGTCAAGACAGGTACCTGTAAGACTATGAGTGGTCACACTAGTTATGTATGATATGTGGCTATATCCAGTGATTCAGAGTTCATCGTATCGGGAAGTAGAGATAAGACGGTGAGACTATGGGACGTCAAGACAGGTACCTGTAAGACCATGAGTGGTCACACTGGTCATGTATATGCTGTGGCTATATCCAGTGATTCAGAGTTCATCGTATCGGGAAGTCATGATTATACGGTGAGACTATGGGACGTCAAGACAGGTACCTGTAAGACCATGAGTGGTCACACTGGTCATGTATATGCTGTGGCTATATCCAGTGATTCAGAGTTCATCGTATCGGGAAGTAGTGATAATACGGTGAGACTATGGAACGTCAAGACAGGTACCTGTAAGACCATGAGTGGTCACACAAATTCTGTATGATCTGTGGCTATATCCAGTGATTCAGAGTTCATCGTATCGGGAAGTAGAGATGAGACGGTGAGACTATGGAACGTCAAGACAGGTACCTGTAAGACCATGAGTGGTCACACAAATTCTGTATATGCTGTGGCTATATCCAGTGATTCAGAGTTCATCGTATCGGGAAGTAGAGATGAGACGGTGAGACTATGGAACGTCAAGACAGGTACCTGTAAGACCATGAGTGGTCACACTAGTTATGTATGATCTGTGGCTATATCCAGTGATTCAGAGTTCATCGTATCGGGAAGTAGAGATGAGACGGTGAGACTATGGAACGTCAAGACAGGTACCTGTAAGACCATGAGTGGTCACACAAATTCTGTATGATCTGTGGCTATATCCAGTGATTCAGATTTCATCGTATCGGGAAGTGGAGATGAGACGGTGAGACTATGGAACGTCAAGACAGGTACCTGTAAGACCATGAGTGGTCACACTAGTTATGTATGATATGTGGCTATATCCAGTGATTCAGAGTTCATCGTATCGGGAAGTAGTGATAAGACGGTGAGACTATGGAACGTCAAGACAGGTACCTGTAAGACCATGAGTGGTCACACTGGTCATGTATATGCTGTGGCTATATCCAGTGATTCAGAGTTCATCGTATCGGGAAGTGATGATAAGACGGTGAGACTATGGAACGTCAAGACAGGTACCTGTAAGACCATGAGTGGTCACACTGGTCATGTATATGCTGTGGCTATATCCAGTGATTCAGAGTTCATCGTATCGGGAAGTGATGATGAGACGGTGAGACTATGGAACGTCAAGACAGGTACCTGTAAGACCATGAGTGGTCACACTGGTCATGTATATGCTGTGGCTATATCCAGTGATTCAGAGTTCATCGTATCGGGAAGTGCAGATTATACGGTGAGACTATGGGACGTCAAGACAGGTACCTGTAAGACCATGAGTGGTCACACTGGTCATGTATATGCTGTGGCTATATCCAGTGATTCAGAGTTCATCGTATCGGGAAGTTGAGATTATACGGTGAGACTATGGGACGTCAAGACAGGTACCTGTAAGACTATGAGTGGTCACACTAGTTATGTATGATATGTGGCTATATCCAGTGATTCAGAGTTCATCGTATCGGGAAGTAGAGATAAGACGGTGAGACTATGGGACGTCAAGACAGGTACCTGTAAGACCATGAGTGGTCACACTAGTTATGTATGATATGTGGCTATATCCAGTGATTCAGAGTTCATCGTATCGGGAAGTAGTGATAAGACGGTGAGACTATGGAACGTCAAGACAGGTACCTGTAAGACCATGAGTGGTCACACTGGTCATGTATATGCTGTGGCTATATCCAGTGATTCAGAGTTCATCGTATCGGGAAGTGATGATAAGACGGTGAGACTATGGAACGTCAAGACAGGTACCTGTAAGACCATGAGTGGTCACACTGGTCATGTATATGCTGTGGCTATATCCAGTGATTCAGAGTTCATCGTATCGGGAAGTAGAGATAATACGGTGAGACTATGGAACGTCAAGACAGGTACCTGTAAGACCATGAGTGGTCACACTAATTCTGTATGATCTGTGGCTATATCCAGTGATTCAGAGTTCATCGTATCGGGAAGTAGAGATGAGACGGTGAGACTATGGAACGTCAAGACAGGTACCTGTAAGACCATGAGTGGTCACACTGGTCATGTATATGCTGTGGCTATATCCAGTGATTCAGAGTTCATCGTATCGGGAAGTTGAGATTATACGGTGAGACTATGGGACGTCAAGACAGGTACCTGTAAGACTATGAGTGGTCACACTAGTTATGTATGATATGTGGCTATATCCAGTGATTCAGAGTTCATCGTATCGGGAAGTAGAGATAAGACGGTGAGACTATGGGACGTCAAGACAGGTACCTGTAAGACCATGAGTGGTCACACTAGTTATGTATCATCTGTGGCTATATCCAGTGATTCAGAGTTCATCGTATCGGGAAGTCATGATTATACGGTGAGACTATGGGACGTCAAGACAGGTACCTGTAAGACTATGAGTGGTCACACTAGTTATGTATGATATGTGGCTATATCCAGTGATTCAGAGTTCATCGTATCGGGAAGTGGAGATTATACGGTGAGACTATGGGACGTCAAGACAGGTACCTGTAAGACCATGAGTGGTCAAACTAGTTATGTATCATCTGTGGCTATATCCAGTGATTCAGAGTTCATCGTATCGGGAAGTAATGATTATACGGTGAGACTATGGGACGTCAAGACAGGTACCTGTAAGACCATGAGTGGTCACACTGGTCATGTATATGCTGTGGCTATATCCAGTGATTCAGAGTTCATCGTATCGGGAAGTCATGATTATACGGTGAGACTATGGAACGTCAAGACAGGTACCTGTAAGACTATGAGTGGTCACACTAGTTATGTATGATATGTGGCTATATCCAGTGATTCAGAGTTCATCGTATCGGGAAGTGGAGATTATACGGTGAGACTATGGGACGTCAAGACAGGTACCTGTAAGACCATGAGTGGTCACACTAGTTATGTATATGCTGTGGCTATATCCAGTGATTCAGAGTTCATCGTATCGGGAAGTTGAGATTATACGGTGAGACTATGGAACGTCAAGACAGGTACCTGTAAGACCATGAGTGGTCACACTGGTCATGTATATGCTGTGGCTATATCCAGTGATTCAGAGTTCATCGTATCGGGAAGTTGAGATTATACGGTGAGACTATGGAACGTCAAGACAGGTACCTGTAAGACCATGAGTGGTCACACTAATTCTGTATGATCTGTGGCTATATCCAGTGATTCAGAGTTCATCGTATCGGGAAGTAGAGATGAGACGGTGAGACTATGGAACGTCAAGACAGGTACCTGTAAGACCATGAGTGGTCACACTGGTCATGTATATGCTGTGGCTATATCCAGTGATTCAGAGTTCATCGTATCGGGAAGTTGAGATTATACGGTGAGACTATGGGACGTCAAGACAGGTACCTGTAAGACTATGAGTGGTCACACTAGTTATGTATGATATGTGGCTATATCCAGTGATTCAGAGTTCATCGTATCGGGAAGTAGAGATAAGACGGTGAGACTATGGGACGTCAAGACAGGTACCTGTAAGACCATGAGTGGTCACACTAGTTATGTATCATCTGTGGCTATATCCAGTGATTCAGAGTTCATCGTATCGGGAAGTCATGATTATACGGTGAGACTATGGGACGTCAAGACAGGTACCTGTAAGACTATGAGTGGTCACACTAGTTATGTATGATATGTGGCTATATCCAGTGATTCAGAGTTCATCGTATCGGGAAGTGGAGATTATACGGTGAGACTATGGGACGTCAAGACAGGTACCTGTAAGACCATGAGTGGTCAAACTAGTTATGTATCATCTGTGGCTATATCCAGTGATTCAGAGTTCATCGTATCGGGAAGTAATGATTATACGGTGAGACTATGGGACGTCAAGACAGGTACCTGTAAGACCATGAGTGGTCACACTGGTCATGTATATGCTGTGGCTATATCCAGTGATTCAGAGTTCATCGTATCGGGAAGTCATGATTATACGGTGAGACTATGGAACGTCAAGACAGGTACCTGTAAGACTATGAGTGGTCACACTAGTTATGTATGATATGTGGCTATATCCAGTGATTCAGAGTTCATCGTATCGGGAAGTGGAGATTATACGGTGAGACTATGGGACGTCAAGACAGGTACCTGTAAGACCATGAGTGGTCACACTAGTTATGTATATGCTGTGGCTATATCCAGTGATTCAGAGTTCATCGTATCGGGAAGTTGAGATTATACGGTGAGACTATGGAACGTCAAGACAGGTACCTGTAAGACCATGAGTGGTCACACTGGTCATGTATATGCTGTGGCTATATCCAGTGATTCAGAGTTCATCGTATCGGGAAGTTGAGATTATACGGTGAGACTATGGAACGTCAAGACAGGTACCTGTAAGACCATGAGTGGTCACACTGGTCATGTATATGCTGTGGCTATATCCAGTGATTCAGAGTTCATCGTATCGGGAAGTTGAGATTATACGGTGAGACTATGGGACGTCAAGACAGGTACCTGTAATACCATGAGTGGTCACACTAGTTATGTATCATCTGTGGCTATATCCAGTGATTCAGAGTTCATTGTATTGGGAAGTAGTGATAATACGGTGAGACTATGGAACGTCAAGACAGGTACCTGTAAGACCATGAGTGGTCACACTAGTTATGTATGATCTGTGGCTATATCCAGTGATTCAGAGTTCATCGTATCGGGAAGTAGAGATGAGACGGTGAGACTATGGAACGTCAAGACAGGTACCTGTAAGACTATGAGTGGTCACACTGGTCATGTATATGCTGTGGCTATATCCAGTGATTCAGAGTTCATCGTATCGGGAAGTAGTGATAATACGGTGAGACTATGGAACGTCAAGACAGGTACCTGTAAGACCATGAGTGGTCACACAAATTCTGTATGATCTGTGGCTATATCCAGTGATTCAGAGTTCATCGTATCGGGAAGTAGAGATGAGACGGTGAGACTATGGAACGTCAAGACAGGTACCTGTAAGACCATGAGTGGTCACACAAATTCTGTATATGCTGTGGCTATATCCAGTGATTCAGAGTTCATCGTATCGGGAAGTAATGATTATACGGTGAGACTATGGGACGTCAAGACAGGTACCTGTAAGACCATGAGTGGTTACACTAGTTCTGTATATGCTGTGGCTATATCCAGTGATTCAGAGTTCATCGTATCGGGAAGTGATGATGAGACGGTGAGACTATGGAACGTCAAGACAGGTACCTGTAAGACCATGAGTGGTCACACTGGTCATGTATATGCTGTGGCTATATCCAGTGATTCAGAGTTCATCGTATCGGGAAGTGCAGATTATACGGTGAGACTATGGGACGTCAAGACAGGTACCTGTAAGACCATGAGTGGTCACACTGGTCATGTATATGCTGTGGCTATATCCAGTGATTCAGAGTTCATCGTATCGGGAAGTTGAGATTATACGGTGAGACTATGGGACGTCAAGACAGGTACCTGTAAGACTATGAGTGGTCACACTAGTTATGTATGATATGTGGCTATATCCAGTGATTCAGAGTTCATCGTATCGGGAAGTAGAGATAAGACGGTGAGACTATGGGACGTCAAGACAGGTACCTGTAAGACCATGAGTGGTCACACTAGTTATGTATGATATGTGGCTATATCCAGTGATTCAGAGTTCATCGTATCGGGAAGTAGTGATAAGACGGTGAGACTATGGAACGTCAAGACAGGTACCTGTAAGACCATGAGTGGTCACACTGGTCATGTATATGCTGTGGCTATATCCAGTGATTCAGAGTTCATCGTATCGGGAAGTGATGATAAGACGGTGAGACTATGGAACGTCAAGACAGGTACCTGTAAGACCATGAGTGGTCACACTGGTCATGTATATGCTGTGGCTATATCCAGTGATTCAGAGTTCATCGTATCGGGAAGTAGAGATAATACGGTGAGACTATGGAACGTCAAGACAGGTACCTGTAAGACCATGAGTGGTCACACTAATTCTGTATGATCTGTGGCTATATCCAGTGATTCAGAGTTCATCGTATCGGGAAGTAGAGATGAGACGGTGAGACTATGGAACGTCAAGACAGGTACCTGTAAGACCATGAGTGGTCACACTGGTCATGTATATGCTGTGGCTATATCCAGTGATTCAGAGTTCATCGTATCGGGAAGTTGAGATTATACGGTGAGACTATGGGACGTCAAGACAGGTACCTGTAAGACTATGAGTGGTCACACTAGTTATGTATGATATGTGGCTATATCCAGTGATTCAGAGTTCATCGTATCGGGAAGTAGAGATAAGACGGTGAGACTATGGGACGTCAAGACAGGTACCTGTAAGACCATGAGTGGTCACACTAGTTATGTATCATCTGTGGCTATATCCAGTGATTCAGAGTTCATCGTATCGGGAAGTCATGATTATACGGTGAGACTATGGGACGTCAAGACAGGTACCTGTAAGACTATGAGTGGTCACACTAGTTATGTATGATATGTGGCTATATCCAGTGATTCAGAGTTCATCGTATCGGGAAGTGGAGATTATACGGTGAGACTATGGGACGTCAAGACAGGTACCTGTAAGACCATGAGTGGTCAAACTAGTTATGTATCATCTGTGGCTATATCCAGTGATTCAGAGTTCATCGTATCGGGAAGTAATGATTATACGGTGAGACTATGGGACGTCAAGACAGGTACCTGTAAGACCATGAGTGGTCACACTGGTCATGTATATGCTGTGGCTATATCCAGTGATTCAGAGTTCATCGTATCGGGAAGTCATGATTATACGGTGAGACTATGGAACGTCAAGACAGGTACCTGTAAGACTATGAGTGGTCACACTAGTTATGTATGATATGTGGCTATATCCAGTGATTCAGAGTTCATCGTATCGGGAAGTGGAGATTATACGGTGAGACTATGGGACGTCAAGACAGGTACCTGTAAGACCATGAGTGGTCACACTAGTTATGTATATGCTGTGGCTATATCCAGTGATTCAGAGTTCATCGTATCGGGAAGTTGAGATTATACGGTGAGACTATGGAACGTCAAGACAGGTACCTGTAAGACCATGAGTGGTCACACTGGTCATGTATATGCTGTGGCTATATCCAGTGATTCAGAGTTCATCGTATCGGGAAGTTGAGATTATACGGTGAGACTATGGAACGTCAAGACAGGTACCTGTAAGACCATGAGTGGTCACACTAATTCTGTATGATCTGTGGCTATATCCAGTGATTCAGAGTTCATCGTATCGGGAAGTAGAGATGAGACGGTGAGACTATGGAACGTCAAGACAGGTACCTGTAAGACCATGAGTGGTCACACTGGTCATGTATATGCTGTGGCTATATCCAGTGATTCAGAGTTCATCGTATCGGGAAGTTGAGATTATACGGTGAGACTATGGGACGTCAAGACAGGTACCTGTAAGACTATGAGTGGTCACACTAGTTATGTATGATATGTGGCTATATCCAGTGATTCAGAGTTCATCGTATCGGGAAGTAGAGATAAGACGGTGAGACTATGGGACGTCAAGACAGGTACCTGTAAGACCATGAGTGGTAACACAGATTCTATAAGATCTGTGGCTATATCCAGTGATTCAGAGTTCATCGTATCGGGAAGTCATGATTATACGGTGAGACTATGGGACGTCAAGACAGGTACCTGTAAGACTATGAGTGGTCACACTAGTTATGTATGATATGTGGCTATATCCAGTGATTCAGAGTTCATCGTATCGGGAAGTGGAGATTATACGGTGAGACTATGGGACGTCAAGACAGGTACCTGTAAGACCATGAGTGGTCAAACTAGTTATGTATCATCTGTGGCTATATCCAGTGATTCAGAGTTCATCGTATCGGGAAGTAATGATTATACGGTGAGACTATGGGACGTCAAGACAGGTACCTGTAAGACCATGAGTGGTCACACTGGTCATGTATATGCTGTGGCTATATCCAGTGATTCAGAGTTCATCGTATCGGGAAGTCATGATTATACGGTGAGACTATGGAACGTCAAGACAGGTACCTGTAAGACTATGAGTGGTCACACTAGTTATGTATGATATGTGGCTATATCCAGTGATTCAGAGTTCATCGTATCGGGAAGTGGAGATTATACGGTGAGACTATGGGACGTCAAGACAGGTACCTGTAAGACCATGAGTGGTCACACTAGTTATGTATATGCTGTGGCTATATCCAGTGATTCAGAGTTCATCGTATCGGGAAGTTGAGATTATACGGTGAGACTATGGAACGTCAAGACAGGTACCTGTAAGACCATGAGTGGTCACACTGGTCATGTATATGCTGTGGCTATATCCAGTGATTCAGAGTTCATCGTATCGGGAAGTTGAGATTATACGGTGAGACTATGGAACGTCAAGACAGGTACCTGTAAGACCATGAGTGGTCACACTGGTCATGTATATGCTGTGGCTATATCCAGTGATTCAGAGTTCATCGTATCGGGAAGTTGAGATTATACGGTGAGACTATGGGACGTCAAGACAGGTACCTGTAATACCATGAGTGGTCACACTAGTTATGTATCATCTGTGGCTATATCCAGTGATTCAGAGTTCATTGTATTGGGAAGTAGTGATAATACGGTGAGACTATGGAACGTCAAGACAGGTACCTGTAAGACCATGAGTGGTCACACTAGTTATGTATGATCTGTGGCTATATCCAGTGATTCAGAGTTCATCGTATCGGGAAGTAGAGATGAGACGGTGAGACTATGGAACGTCAAGACAGGTACCTGTAAGACTATGAGTGGTCACACTGGTCATGTATATGCTGTGGCTATATCCAGTGATTCAGAGTTCATCGTATCGGGAAGTAGTGATAATACGGTGAGACTATGGAACGTCAAGACAGGTACCTGTAAGACCATGAGTGGTCACACAAATTCTGTATGATCTGTGGCTATATCCAGTGATTCAGAGTTCATCGTATCGGGAAGTAGAGATGAGACGGTGAGACTATGGAACGTCAAGACAGGTACCTGTAAGACCATGAGTGGTCACACAAATTCTGTATATGCTGTGGCTATATCCAGTGATTCAGAGTTCATCGTATCGGGAAGTCATGATTATACGGTGAGACTATGGGACGTCAAGACAGGTACCTGTAAGACCATGAGTGGTTACACTAGTTCTGTATATGCTGTGGCTATATCCAGTGATTCAGAGTTCATCGTATCGGGAAGTTGAGATTATACGGTGAGACTATGGGACGTCAAGACAGGTACCTGTAAGACCATGAGTGGTCACACTGGTCATGTATATGCTGTGGCTATATCCAGTGATTCAGAGTTCATCGTATCGGGAAGTCATGATTATACGGTGAGACTATGGGACGTCAAGACAGGTACCTGTAAGACCATGAGTGGTCACACTGGTCATGTATATGCTGTGGCTATATCCAGTGATTCAGAGTTCATCGTATCGGGAAGTCATGATGAGACGGTGAGACTATGGGACGTCAAGACAGGTACCTGTAAGACCATGAGTGGTCACACTAGTTATGTATATGCTGTGGCTATATCCAGTGATTCAGAGTTCATCGTATCGGGAAGTAGTGCTAATACGGTGAGACTATGGAACGTCAAGACAGGTACCTGTAAGACTATGAGTGGTCACACTAGTTATGTATGATATGTGGCTATATCCAGTGATTCAGAGTTCATCGTATCGGGAAGTAGAGATGAGACGGTGAGACTATGGAACGTCAAGACAGGTACCTGTAAGACCATGAGTGGTCACACTAGTTCTGTATCATCTGTGGCTATATCCAGTGATTCAGAGTTCATCGTATCGGGAAGTAATGATTATACGGTGAGACTATGGAACGTCAAGACAGGTACCTGTAAGACCATGAGTGGTCACACAAATTCTGTATGATCTGTGGCTATATCCAGTGATTCAGAGTTCATCGTATCGGGAAGTGATGATGAGACGGTGAGACTATGGAACGTCAAGACAGGTACCTGTAAGACCATGAGTGGTCACACTAGTTATGTATATGCTGTGGCTATATCCAGTGATTCAGAGTTCATCGTATCGGGAAGTCATGATTATACGGTGAGACTATGGGACGTCAAGACAGGTAACTGTAAGACCATGAGTGGTCACACTGGTCATGTATTATCTGTGGCTATATCCAGTGATTCAGAGTTCATCGTATCGGGAAGTAGAGATAAGACGGTGAGACTATGGGACGTCAAGACAGGTACCTGTAAGACTATGAGTGGTCACACTAGTTATGTATGATCTGTGGCTATATCCAGTGATTCAGAGTTCATCGTATCGGGAAGTCATGATTATACGGTGAGACTATGGGACGTCAAGACAGGTACCTGTAAGACCATGAGTGGTCACACTAGTTATGTATTATCTGTGGCTATATCCAGTGATTCAGAGTTCATCGCATCGGGAAGTAGAGATAATACGGTGAGACTATGGAACGTCAAGACAGGTACCTGTAAGACCATGAGTGGTCACACTGGTCATGTATATGCTGTGGCTATATCCAGTGATTCAGAGTTCATCGCATCGGGAAGTAGAGATAATACGGTGAGACTATGGAACGTCAAGACAGGTACCTGTAAGACCATGAGTGGTCACACTAGTTATGTATGATCTGTGGCTATATCCAGTGATTCAGAGTTCATCGTATCGGGAAGTTGAGATAAGACGGTGAGACTATGGAACGTCAAGACAGGTACCTGTAAGACCATGAGTGGTCACACTAGTTATGTATGATATGTGGCTATATCCAGTGATTCAGAGTTCATCGTATCGGGAAGTAGAGATAATACGGTGAGACTATGGAACGTCAAGACAGGTACCTGTAAGACCATGAGTGGTCACACTAGTTATGTATGATCTGTGGCTATATCCAGTGATTCAGATTTCATCGTATCGGGAAGTGATGATAAGACGGTGAGACTATGGGACGTCAAGACAGGTACCTGTAAGACCATGAGTGGTCACACTAGTTATGTATGATCTGTGGCTATATCCAGTGATTCAGAGTTCATCGTATCGGGAAGTAGAGATGAGACGGTGAGACTATGGAACGTCAAGACAGGTACCTGTAAGACCATGAGTGGTCACACTAGTTATGTATGATCTGTGGCTATATCCAGTGATTCAGAGTTCATCGTATCGGGAAGTAGAGATAATACGGTGAGACTATGGGACGTCAAGACAGGTACCTGTAAGACCATGAGTGGTCACACTAGTTATGTATGATATGTGGCTATATCCAGTGATTCAGAGTTCATCGTATCGGAAAGTGATGATAAGACGGTGAGACTATGGGACGTCAAGACAGGTACCTGTAAGACCATGAGTGGTCACACTAGTTATGTATGATCTGTGGCTATATCCAGTGATTCAGAGTTCATCGTATCGGGAAGTAATGATTATACGGTGAGACTATGGGACGTCAAGACAGGTACCTGTAAGACCATGAGTGGTTACACTAGTTCTGTATATGCTGTGGCTATATCCAGTGATTCAGAGTTCATCGTATCGGGAAGTTGAGATTATACGGTGAGACTATGGGACGTCAAGACAGGTACCTGTAAGACCATGAGTGGTCACACTAATTCTGTATGATCTGTGGCTATATCCAGTGATTCAGAGTTCATCGTATCGGGAAGTTCAGATTAGACGGTGAGACTATGGAACGTCAAGACAGGTACCTGTAAGACCATGAGTGGTCACACTGGTCATGTATATGCTGTGGCTATATCCAGTGATTCAGAGTTCATCGTATCGGGAAGTTGAGATTATACGGTGAGACTATGGGACGTCAAGACAGGTACCTGTAAGACTATGAGTGGTCACACTAGTTATGTATGATCAGTGGCTATATCCAGTGATTCAGAGTTCATTGTATCGGGAAGTAGAGATTATACGGTGAGACTATGGAACGTCAAGACAGGTACCTGTAAGACCATGAGTGGTCACACTAGTTATGTATGATCTGTGGCTATATCCAGTGATTCAGAGTTCATCGTATCGGGAAGTTGAGATTATACGGTGAGACTATGGAACGTCAAGACAGGTACCTGTAAGACCATGAGTGGTCACACTAGTTATGTATGATATGTGGCTATATCCAGTGATTCAGAGTTCATCGTATCGGGAAGTTGAGATTATACGGTGAGACTATGGGACGTCAAGACAGGTACCTGTAAGACTATGAGTGGTCACACTAGTTATGTATGATATGTGGCTATATCCAGTGATTCAGAGTTCATCGTATCGGGAAGTAGTGCTAATACGGTGAGACTATGGGACGTCAAGACAGGTACCTGTAAGACCATGAGTGGTCACACAAATTCTGTATGATCTGTGGCTATATCCAGTGATTCAGAGTTCATCGTATCGGGAAGTCATGATTATACGGTGAGACTATGGAACGTCAAGACAGGTAACTGTAAGACCATGAGTGGTCACACTGGTCATGTATATGCTGTGGCTATATCCAGTGATTCAGAGTTCATCGTATCGGGAAGTCATGATTATACGGTGAGACTATGGGACGTCAAGACAGGTACCTGTAAGACCATGAGTGGTCACACTGGTCATGTATATGCTGTGGCTATATCCAGTGATTCAGAGTTCATCGTATCGGGAAGTAGAGATGAGACGGTGAGACTATGGAACGTCAAGACAGGTACCTGTAAGACCATGAGTGGTCACACTGGTCATGTATATGCTGTGGCTATATCCAGTGATTCAGAGTTCATCGTATCGGGAAGTCATGATTATACGGTGAGACTATGGGACGTCAAGACAGGTACCTGTAAGACCATGAGTGGTCACACTAGTTATGTATGATCTGTGGCTATATCCAGTGATTCAGAGTTCATCGTATCGGGAAGTCATGATTATACGGTGAGACTATGGGACGTCAAGACAGGTACCTGTAAGACCATGAGTGGTCACACTAGTTATGTATTATCTGTGGCTATATCCAGTGATTCAGAGTTCATCGCATCGGGAAGTAGAGATAATACGGTGAGACTATGGAACGTCAAGACAGGTACCTGTAAGACCATGAGTGGTCACACTGGTCATGTATATGCTGTGGCTATATCCAGTGATTCAGAGTTCATCGCATCGGAAAGTGATGATAAGACGGTGAGACTATGGGACGTCAAGACAGGTACCTGTAAGACCATGAGTGGTCACACTAGTTATGTATATGCTGTGGCTATATCCAGTGATTCAGAGTTCATCGTATCGGGAAGTAATGATTATACGGTGAGACTATGGAACGTCAAGACAGGTACCTGTAAGACCATGAGTGGTCACACAGATTATGTATCATCTGTGGCTATATCCAGTGATTCAGAGTTCATCGTATCGGGAAGTCATGATTATACGGTGAGACTACGGAACGTCAAGACAGGTACCTGTAAGACCATGAGTGGTCACACTGGTCATGTATATGCTGTGGCTATATCCAGTGATTCAGAGTTCATCGTATCGGGAAGTAGAGATGAGACGGTGAGACTATGGAACGTCAAGACAGGTACCTGTAAGACCATGAGTGGTCACACTAGTTATGTATCATCTGTGGCTATATCCAGTGATTCAGAGTTCATCGTATCGGGAAGTAGAGATGAGACGGTGAGACTATGGAACGTCAAGACAGGTACCTGTAAGACCATGAGTGGTCACACAAATTCTGTATGATCTGTGGCTATATCCAGTGATTCAGAGTTCATCGTATCGGGAAGTAGTGATAATACGGTGAGACTATGGAACGTCAAGACAGGTACCTGTAAGACCATGAGTGGTCACACTGGTCATGTATATGCTGTGGCTATATCCAGTGATTCAGAGTTCATCGCATCGGGAAGTGATGATGAGACGGTGAGACTATGGAACGTCAAGACAGGTACCTGTAAGACCATGAGTGGTCACACAAATTCTGTATGATCTGTGGCTATATCCAGTGATTCAGAGTTCATCGTATCGGGAAGTGGAGATGAGACGGTGAGACTATGGAACGTCAAGACAGGTACCTGTAAGACCATGAGTGGTCACACTAGTTATGTATGATCTGTGGCTATATCCAGTGATTCAGAGTTCATCGTATCGGGAAGTGATGATAAGACGGTGAGACTATGGAACGTCAAGACAGGTACCTGTAAGACCATGAGTGGTCACACTGGTCATGTATATGCTGTGGCTATATCCAGTGATTCAGAGTTCATCGTATCGGGAAGTAGAGATAATACGGTGAGACTATGGGACGTCAAGACAGGTACCTGTAAGACCATGAGTGGTCAAACTAGTTATGTATCATCTGTGGCTATATCCAGTGATTCAGAGTTCATCGTATCGGGAAGTGCAGATTATACGGTGAGACTATGGGACGTCAAGACAGGTACCTGTAAGACCATGAGTGGTCACACTGGTCATGTATATGCTGTGGCTATATCCAGTGATTCAGAGTTCATCGTATCGGGAAGTTGAGATTATACGGTGAGACTATGGGACGTCAAGACAGGTACCTGTAATACCATGAGTGGTCACACTAGTTATGTATATGCTGTGGCTATATCCAGTGATTCAGAGTTCATCGTATCGGGAAGTAATGATTATACGGTGAGACTATGGAACGTCAAGACAGGTACCTGTAAGACCATGAGTGGTCACACAGATTATGTATCATCTGTGGCTATATCCAGTGATTCAGAGTTCATCGTATCGGGAAGTCATGATTATACGGTGAGACTATGGAACGTCAAGACAGGTACCTGTAAGACCATGAGTGGTCACACTAGTTATGTATGATATGTGGCTATATCCAGTGATTCAGAGTTCATCGTATCGGGAAGTGGAGATTATACGGTGAGACTATGGGACGTCAAGACAGGTACCTGTAAGACCATGAGTGGTCAAACTAGTTATGTATCATCTGTGGCTATATCCAGTGATTCAGAGTTCATCGTATCGGGAAGTAATGATTATACGGTGAGACTATGGGACGTCAAGACAGGTACCTGTAAGACCATGAGTGGTCACACAAATTCTGTATGATCTTTGGCTATATCCAGTGATTCAGAGTTCATCGTATCGGGAAGTAGTGATAATACGGTGAGACTATGGAACGTCAAGACAGGTACCTGTAAGACTATGAGTGGTCACACTAGTTATGTATGATATGTGGCTATATCCAGTGATTCAGAGTTCATCGTATCGGGAAGTAGAGATTATACGGTGAGACTATGGGACGTCAAGACAGGTACCTGTAAGACTATGAGTGGTCACACTAGTTATGTATGATATGTGGCTATATCCAGTGATTCAGAGTTCATCGTATCGGGAAGTAGTGATAATACGGTGAGACTATGGGACGTCAAGACAGGTACCTGTAAGACTATGAGTGGTCACACTAGTTATGTATGATCTGTGGCTATATCCAGTGATTCAGAGTTCATCGTATCGGGAAGTTATGATAAAACGGTGAGACTATGGGACGTCAAGACAGGTACCTGTAAGACCATGAGTGGTCACACTAATTCTGTATGATCTGTGGCTATATCCAGTGATTCAGAGTTCATCGTATCGGGAAGTAGAGATTATACGGTGAGACTATGGGACGTCAAGACAGGTACCTGTAAGACTATGAGTGGTCACACTAGTTATGTATGATCTGTGGCTATATCCAGTGATTCAGAGTTCATCGTATCGGGAAGTGATGATAAGACGGTGAGACTATGGAACGTCAAGACAGGTACCTGTAAGACCATGAGTGGTCACACTAGTTATGTATGATCTGTGGCTATATCCAGTGATTCAGAGTTCATCGTATCGGGAAGTAGAGATGAGACGGTGAGACTATGGAACGTCAAGACAGGTACCTGTAAGACCATGAGTGGTCACACTAGTTATGTATTATCTGTGGCTATATCCAGTGATTCAGAGTTCATCGCATCGGGAAGTAGAGATAATACGGTGAGACTATGGAACGTCAAGACAGGTACCTGTAAGACCATGAGTGGTCACACTAGTTATGTATGATATGTGGCTATATCCAGTGATTCAGAGTTCATCGTATCGGGAAGTAGAGATTATACGGTGAGACTATGGGACGTCAAGACAGGTACCTGTAAGACTATGAGTGGTCACACTAGTTATGTATGATCTGTGGCTATATCCAGTGATTCAGAGTTCATCGTATCGGGAAGTGATGATAAGACGGTGAGACTATGGAACGTCAAGAAAGTACCTGTAAGACCATGAGTGGTCACACTAGTTATGTATGATCTGTGGCTATATCCAGTGATTCAGAGTTCATCGTATCGGGAAGTAGAGATGAGACGGTGAGACTATGGAACGTCAAGACAGGTACCTGTAAGACCATGAGTGGTCACACTGGTCATGTATATGCTGTGGCTATATCCAGTGATTCAGAGTTCATCGCATCGGGAAGTGATGATGAGACGGTGAGACTATGGAACGTCAAGACAGGTACCTGTAAGACCATGAGTGGTCACACAAATTCTGTATGATCTGTGGCTATATCCAGTGATTCAGATTTCATCGTATCGGGAAGTGGAGATGAGACGGTGAGACTATGGAACGTCAAGACAGGTACCTGTAAGACCATGAGTGGTCACACTAGTTATGTATGATCTGTGGCTATATCCAGTGATTCAGAGTTCATCGTATCGGGAAGTGATGATAAGACGGTGAGACTATGGAACGTCAAGACAGGTACCTGTAAGACCATGAGTGGTCACACTGGTCATGTATATGCTGTGGCTATATCCAGTGATTCAGAGTTCATCGTATCGGGAAGTGATGATAAGACGGTGAGACTATGGAACGTCAAGACAGGTACCTGTAAGACCATGAGTGGTCACACTGGTCATGTATATGCTGTGGCTATATCCAGTGATTCAGAGTTCATCGTATCGGGAAGTAGAGATAATACGGTGAGACTATGGGACGTCAAGACAGGTACCTGTAAGACCATGAGTGGTCAAACTAGTTATGTATCATCTGTGGCTATATCCAGTGATTCAGAGTTCATCGTATCGGGAAGTGCAGATTATACGGTGAGACTATGGGACGTCAAGACAGGTACCTGTAAGACCATGAGTGGTCACACTGGTCATGTATATGCTGTGGCTATATCCAGTGATTCAGAGTTCATCGTATCGGGAAGTTGAGATTATACGGTGAGACTATGGGACGTCAAGACAGGTACCTGTAAGACTATGAGTGGTCACACTAGTTATGTATGATATGTGGCTATATCCAGTGATTCAGAGTTCATCGTATCGGGAAGTAGAGATAAGACGGTGAGACTATGGGACGTCAAGACAGGTACCTGTAAGACTATGAGTGGTCACACTAGTTATGTATGATCTGTGGCTATATCCAGTGATTCAGAGTTCATCGTATCGGGAAGTCATGATTATACGGTGAGACTATGGAACGTCAAGACAGGTACCTGTAAGACCATGAGTGGTCACACTAGTTATGTATGATATGTGGCTATATCCAGTGATTCAGAGTTCATCGTATCGGGAAGTGGAGATTATACGGTGAGACTATGGGACGTCAAGACAGGTACCTGTAAGACCATGAGTGGTCAAACTAGTTATGTATCATCTGTGGCTATATCCAGTGATTCAGAGTTCATCGTATCGGGAAGTAATGATTATACGGTGAGACTATGGGACGTCAAGACAGGTACCTGTAAGACCATGAGTGGTCACACAAATTCTGTATGATCTTTGGCTATATCCAGTGATTCAGAGTTCATCGTATCGGGAAGTAGTGATAATACGGTGAGACTATGGAACGTCAAGACAGGTACCTGTAAGACTATGAGTGGTCACACTAGTTATGTATGATATGTGGCTATATCCAGTGATTCAGAGTTCATCGTATCGGGAAGTAGAGATTATACGGTGAGACTATGGGACGTCAAGACAGGTACCTGTAAGACTATGAGTGGTCACACTAGTTATGTATGATATGTGGCTATATCCAGTGATTCAGAGTTCATCGTATCGGGAAGTAGTGATAATACGGTGAGACTATGGGACGTCAAGACAGGTACCTGTAAGACTATGAGTGGTCACACTAGTTATGTATGATCTGTGGCTATATCCAGTGATTCAGAGTTCATCGTATCGGGAAGTGATGATAAGACGGTGAGACTATGGAACGTCAAGACAGGTACCTGTAAGACCATGAGTGGTCACACAAATTCTGTAAGATCTGTGGCTATATCCAGTGATTCAGAGTTCATCGTATCGGGAAGTAGAGATTATACGGTGAGACTATGGGACGTCAAGACAGGTACCTGTAAGACTATGAGTGGTCACACTAGTTATGTATGATCTGTGGCTATATCCAGTGATTCAGAGTTCATCGTATCGGGAAGTGATGATAAGACGGTGAGACTATGGAACGTCAAGAAAGTACCTGTAAGACCATGAGTGGTCACACTAGTTATGTATGATCTGTGGCTATATCCAGTGATTCAGAGTTCATCGTATCGGGAAGTAGAGATGAGACGGTGAGACTATGGAACGTCAAGACAGGTACCTGTAAGACTATGAGTGGTCACACTAGTTATGTATCATCTGTGGCTATATCCAGTGATTCAGAGTTCATCGTATCGGGAAGTAGTGATAATACGGTGAGACTATGGAACGTCAAGACAGGTACCTGTAAGACCATGAGTGGTCACACTGGTCATGTATATGCTGTGGCTATATCCAGTGATTCAGAGTTCATCGCATCGGGAAGTGATGATGAGACGGTGAGACTATGGAACGTCAAGACAGGTACCTGTAAGACCATGAGTGGTCACACAAGTTATGTATGATCTGTGGCTATATCCAGTGATTCAGATTTCATCGTATCGGGAAGTGGAGATGAGACGGTGAGACTATGAAACGTCAAGACAGGTACCTGTAAGACTATGAGTGGTCACACTAGTTATGTATGATCTGTGGCTATATCCAGTGATTCAGAGTTCATCGTATCGGGAAGTCAGATTATACGGTGAGACTATGGGACGTCAAGACAGGTACCTGTAAGACCATGAGTGGTCACACTGGTTATGTATGATATGTGGCTATATCCAGTGATTCAGAGTTCATCGTATCGGGAAGTGAGATAATACGGTGAGACTATGGAACGTCAAGACAGGTACCTGTAAGACCATGAGTGGTCAAACTAGTTATGTATCATCTGTGGCTATATCCAGTGATTCAGAGTTCATCGTATCGGGAAGTAATGATTATACGGTGAGACTATGGGACGTCAAGACAGGTACCTGTAAGACCATGAGTGGTCACACAAATTCTGTATGATCTTTGGCTATATCCAGTGATTCAGAGTTCATCGTATCGGGAAGTAGTGATAATACGGTGAGACTATGGAACGTCAAGACAGGTACCTGTAAGACTATGAGTGGTCACACTAGTTATGTATGATATGTGGCTATATCCAGTGATTCAGAGTTCATCGTATCGGGAAGTAGAGATTATACGGTGAGACTATGGGACGTCAAGACAGGTACCTGTAAGACTATGAGTGGTCACACTAGTTATGTATGATATGTGGCTATATCCAGTGATTCAGAGTTCATCGTATCGGGAAGTAGTGATAATACGGTGAGACTATGGGACGTCAAGACAGGTACCTGTAAGACTATGAGTGGTCACACTAGTTATGTATGATCTGTGGCTATATCCAGTGATTCAGAGTTCATCGTATCGGGAAGTAGAGATGAGACGGTGAGACTATGGAACGTCAAGACAGGTACCTGTAAGACCATGAGTGGTCAAACTAGTTATGTATCATCTGTGGCTATATCCAGTGATTCAGAGTTCATCGTATCGGGAAGTAATGATTATACGGTGAGACTATGGAACGTCAAGACAGGTACCTGTAAGACCATGAGTGGTCACACTGGTCATGTATATGCTGTGGCTATATCCAGTGATTCAGAGTTCATCGCATCGGGAAGTGATGATGAGACGGTGAGACTATGGAACGTCAAGACAGGTACCTGTAAGACCATGAGTGGTCACACAAATTCTGTATGATCTGTGGCTATATCCAGTGATTCAGATTTCATCGTATCGGGAAGTGGAGATGAGACGGTGAGACTATGGAACGTCAAGACAGGTACCTGTAAGACCATGAGTGGTCACACTAGTTATGTATGATCTGTGGCTATATCCAGTGATTCAGAGTTCATCGTATCGGGAAGTGATGATAAGACGGTGAGACTATGGAACGTCAAGACAGGTACCTGTAAGACCATGAGTGGTCACACTGGTCATGTATATGCTGTGGCTATATCCAGTGATTCAGAGTTCATCGTATCGGGAAGTGATGATAAGACGGTGAGACTATGGAACGTCAAGACAGGTACCTGTAAGACCATGAGTGGTCACACTGGTCATGTATATGCTGTGGCTATATCCAGTGATTCAGAGTTCATCGTATCGGGAAGTAGAGATAATACGGTGAGACTATGGAACGTCAAGACAGGTACCTGTAAGACCATGAGTGGTCACACTGGTCATGTATATGCTGTGGCTATATCCAATGATTCAGAGTTCATCGTATCGGGAAGTGCAGATTATACGGTGAGACTATGGGACGTCAAGACAGGTACCTGTAAGACCATGAGTGGTCACACTGGTCATGTATATGCTGTGGCTATATCCAGTGATTCAGAGTTCATCGTATCGGGAAGTTGAGATTATACGGTGAGACTATGGGACGTCAAGACAGGTACCTGTAAGACTATGAGTGGTCACACTAGTTATGTATGATATGTGGCTATATCCAGTGATTCAGAGTTCATCGTATCGGGAAGTAATGATTATACGGTGAGACTATGGGACGTCAAGACAGGTACCTGTAAGACCATGAGTGGTCACACTAGTTATGTATCATCTGTGGCTATATCCAGTGATTCAGAGTTCATCGTATCGGGAAGTCATGATTATACGGTGAGACTATGGGACGTCAAGACAGGTACCTGTAAGACCATGAGTGGTCACACTAGTTATGTATGATATGTGGCTATATCCAGTGATTCAGAGTTCATCGTATCGGGAAGTGGAGATTATACGGTGAGACTATGGGACGTCAAGACAGGTACCTGTAAGACCATGAGTGGTCAAACTAGTTATGTATCATCTGTGGCTATATCCAGTGATTCAGAGTTCATCGTATCGGGAAGTAATGATTATACGGTGAGACTATGGGACGTCAAGACAGGTACCTGTAAGACCATGAGTGGTCACACAAATTCTGTATGATCTTTGGCTATATCCAGTGATTCAGAGTTCATCGTATCGGGAAGTAGTGATAATACGGTGAGACTATGGAACGTCAAGACAGGTACCTGTAAGACCATGAGTGGTCACACTAGTTATGTATCATCTGTGGCTATATCCAGTGATTCAGATTTCATCGTATCGGGAAGTGGAGATGAGACGGTGAGACTATGGAACGTCAAGACAGGTACCTGTAAGACCATGAGTGGTCACACAGATTCTATAAGATCTGTGGCTATATCCAGTGATTCAGAGTTCATCGTATCGGGAAGTCATGATTATACGGTGAGACTATGGGACGTCAAGACAGGTACCTGTAAGACCATGAGTGGTCACACTAGTTATGTATATGCTGTGGCTATATCCAGTGATTCAGAGTTCATCGTATCGGGAAGTGCAGATTATACGGTGAGACTATGGGACGTCAAGACAGGTACCTGTAAGACCATGAGTGGTCACACTGGTCATGTATATGCTGTGGCTATATCCAGTGATTCAGAGTTCATCGTATCGGGAAGTTGAGATTATACGGTGAGACTATGGGACGTCAAGACAGGTACCTGTAAGACCATGAGTGGTCACACAGATTCTATAAGATCTGTGGCTATATCCAGTGATTCAGAGTTCATCGTATCGGGAAGTAGAGATAATACGGTGAGACTATGGGACGTCAAGACAGGTACCTGTAAGACCATGAGTGGTCACACAAATTCTGTAAGATCTGTGGCTATATCCAGTGATTCAGAGTTCATCGTATCGGGAAGTGATGATGAGACGGTGAGACTATGGGACGTCAAGACAGGTACCTGTAAGACCTTGAGTGGTCACACAAATTCTGTATGATCTGTGGCTATATCCAGTGATTCAGATTTCATCGTATCGGGAAGTAGAGATGAGACGGTGAGACTATGGAACGTCAAGACAGGTACCTGTAAGACCATGAGTGGTCACACTAGTTATGTATATGCTGTGGCTATATCCAGTGATTCAGAGTTCATCGTATCGGGAAGTGATGATAAGACGGTGAGACTATGGAACGTCAAGACAGGTACCTGTAAGACCATGAGTGGTCACACTAGTTATGTATCATCTGTGGCTATATCCAGTGATTCAGAGTTCATCGTATATGGAAGTGGAGATGAGACGGTGAGACTATGGGACGTCAAGACAGGTACCTGTAAGACCATGAGTGGTCAAACTAGTTATGTATCATCTGTGGCTATATCCAGTGATTCAGAGTTCATCGTATCGGGAAGTGATGATGAGACGGTGAGACTATGGAACGTCAAGACAGGTACCTGTAAGACCATGAGTGGTCACACTAGTTATGTATCATCTGTGGCTATATCCAGTGATTCAGAGTTCATCGTATCGGGAAGTTGAGATGAGACGGTGAGACTATGGGACGTCAAGACAGGTACCTGTAAGACCATGAGTGGTCACACAGATTCTATAAGATCTGTGGCTATATCCAGTGATTCAGAGTTCATCGTATCGGGAAGTAGTGCTAATACGGTGAGACTATGGGACGTCAAGACAGGTACCTGTAAGACCATGAGTGGTCACACTGGTCATGTATATGCTGTGGCTATATCCAGTGATTCAGAGTTCATCGTATCGGGAAGTAGTGATAATACGGTGAGACTATGGAACGTCAAGACAGGTACCTGTAAGACCATGAGTGGTCACACTAGTTATGTATGATCTGTGGCTATATCCAGTGATTCAGAGTTCATCGTATCGGGAAGTAGAGATTCGACAGTGAGACTATGGAACGTCAAGACAGGTACCTGTAAGACCATGAGTGGTCACACTGGTCATGTATCATCTGTGGCTATATCCATTGATTGTGAGTTCATCGTATCGGTAAGTAGAGATGAGACGGTGAGACTATGGAACGTCAAGACAGGTACCTGTAAGACCATGAGTGGTCACACAGATTCAATAAGATCTGTGGCTATATCCAGTGATTCAGAGTTCATCGTATCGGGAAGTTGAGATTATACGGTGAGACTATGGGACGTCAAGACAGGTACTTGTAAGACCATGAGTGGTCACACTAGTTCTGTATCATCTTTGGCTATATCCAGTGATTCAGAGTTCATCGTATCGGGAAGTGATGATTATACGGTGAGACTATGGAACGTCAAGACAGGTACCTGTAAGACCATGAGTGGTCACACAAATTCTGTAAGATCTGTGGCTATATCCAGTGATTCAGAGTTCATCGTATCGGGAAGTAATGATTATACGGTGAGACTATGGGACGTCAAGACAGGTACCTGTAAGACCATGAGTGGTCACACTAGTTATGTATCATCTGTGGCTATATCCAGTGATTCAGAGTTCATCGTATCGGGAAGTAGTGCTAATACGGTGAGACTATGGAACGTCAAGACAGGTACCTGTAAGACCATGAGTGGTCACACAGATTCAATAAGATCTGTGGCTATATCCAGTGATTCAGAGTTCATCGTATCGGGAAGTGATGATGAGACGGTGAGACTATGGAACGTCAAGACAGGTAACTGTAAGACCATGAGTGGTCACACTGGTCATGTATATGCTGTGGCTATATCCAGTGATTCAGAGTTCATCGTATCGGGAAGTAGAGATGAGACGGTGAGACTATGGGACGTCAAGACAGGTACCTGTAAGACCATGAGTGGTCACACTGGTCATGTATATGCTGTGGCTATATCCAGTGATTCAGAGTTCATCGTATCGGGAAGTAGTGATAATACGGTGAGACTATGGAACGTCAAGACAGGTACCTGTAAGACCATGAGTGGTCACACAAATTCTGTATGATCTGTGGCTATATCCAGTGATTCAGAGTTCATCGTATCGGGAAGTTGAGATGAGACGGTGAGACTATGGAACGTCAAGACAGGTACCTGTAAGACCATGAGTGGTCACACTAGTTATTTATCATCTGTGGCTATATCCAGTGATTCAGAGTTCATCGTATCGGGAAGTGATGATTATACGGTGAGACTATGGAACGTCAAGACAGGTACCTGTAAGACCATGAGTGGTCACACAAATTCTGTAAGATCTGTGGCTATATCCAGTGATTCAGAGTTCATCGTATCGGGAAGTAATGATTATACGGTGAGACTATGGGACGTCAAGACAGGTACCTGTAAGACCATGAGTGGTCACACTAGTTATGTATCATCTGTGGCTATATCCAGTGATTCAGAGTTCATCGTAACGGGAAGTGATGATGAGACGGTGAGACTATGGAACGTCAAGACAGGTACCTGTAAGACCATGAGTGGTCACACAAATTCTGTATGATCTGTGGCTATATCCAGTGATTCAGAGTTCATCGTATCGGGAAGTAGTGATAATACGGTGAGACTATGGAACGTCAAGACAGGTACCTGTAAGACCATGAGTGGTCACACTAGTTATGTATCATCTGTGGCTATATCCAGTGATTCAGAGTTCATCGTATCGGGAAGTAGTGATAATACGGTGAGACTATGGAACGTCAAGACAGGTACCTGTAAGACCATGAGTGGTCACACTAGTTATTTATCATCTGTGGCTATATCCAGTGATTCAGAGTTCATCGTATCGGGAAGTAATGATTATACGGTGAGACTATGGGACGTCAAGACAGGTACCTGTAAGACCATGAGTGGTCACACTAGTTATGTATCATCTGTGGCTATATCCAGTGATTCAGAGTTCATCGTATCGGGAAGTCATGATTATACGGTGAGACTATGGGACGTCAAGACAGGTACCTGTAAGACCATGAGTGGTCACACTAGTTATGTATGATATGTGGCTATATCCAGTGATTCAGAGTTCATCGTAACGGGAAGTGATGATGAGACGGTGAGACTATGGAACGTCAAGACAGGTACCTGTAAGACCATGAGTGGTCACACAGATTCTATAAGATCTGTGGCTATATCCAGTGATTCAGAGTTCATCGTATCGGGAAGTAGTGATAATACGGTGAGACTATGGAACGTCAAGACAGGTACCTGTAAGACCATGAGTGGTCACACAAATTCTGTAAGATCTGTGGCTATATCCAGTGATTCAGAGTTCATCGTATCGGGAAGTAATGATTATACGGTGAGACTATGGGACGTCAAGACAGGTACCTGTAAGACCATGAGTGGTCACACTTATTCTGTATTATCTGTGGCTATATCCAGTGATTCAGAGTTCATCGTATCGGGAAGTGATTATTAGACGGTGAGACTATGGGACGTCAAGACATGTACCTGTAAGACCATGAGTGGTCACACTAGTTATGTATCATCTGTGGCTATATCCAGTGATTCAGAGTTCATCGTATCGGGAAGTAGTGCTAATACGGTGAGACTATGGAACGTCAAGACAGGTACCTGTAAGACCATGAGTGGTCACACAGATTCAATAAGATCTGTGGCTATATCCAGTGATTCAGAGTTCATCGTATCGGGAAGTAATGATTATACGGTGAGACTATGGGACGTCAAGACAGGTACCTGTAAGACCATGAGTGGTCACACTAGTTCTGTATATGCTGTGGCTATATCCAGTGATTCAGAGTTCATCGTATCGGGAAGTAATGATTATACGGTGAGACTATGGGACGTCAAGACAGGTACCTGTAAGACTATGAGTGGTCACACAGATTCTATAAGATCTGTGGCTATATCCAGTGATTCAGAGTTCATCGTATCGGGAAGTAATGATGAGACGGTGAGACTATGGAACGTCAAGACAGGTACCTGTAAGACCATGAGTGGTCACACTAGTTATGTATCATCTGTGGCTATATCCAGTGATTCAGAGTTCATCGTATCGGAAAGTGATGATAAGACGGTGAGACTATGGAACGTCAAGACAGGTACCTGTAAGACCATGAGTGGTCACACAAATTCTGTATGATATGTGGCTATATCCAGTGATTCAGAGTTCATCGTATCGGGAAGTCATGATTATACGGTGAGACTATGGGACGTCAAGACAGGTACCTGTAAGACCATGAGTGGTCACACTAGTTATGTATGATATGTGGCTATATCCAGTGATTCAGAGTTCATCGTATCGGGAAGTGGAGATTATACGGTGAGACTATGGGACGTCAAGACAGGTACCTGTAAGACCATGAGTGGTCAAACTAGTTATGTATCATCTGTGGCTATATCCAGTGATTCAGAGTTCATCGTATCGGGAAGTAATGATTATACGGTGAGACTATGGGACGTCAAGACAGGTACCTGTAAGACCATGAGTGGTCACACAAATTCTGTATGATCTTTGGCTATATCCAGTGATTCAGAGTTCATCGTATCGGGAAGTCATGATTATACGGTGAGACTATGGGACGTCAAGACAGGTACCTGTAAGACCATGAGTGGTCACACAAATTCTGTATGATCTGTGGCTATATCCAGTGATTCAGATTTCATCGTATCGGGAAGTAGAGATGAGACGGTGAGACTATGGGACGTCAAGACAGGTACCTGTAAGACCATGAGTGGTCACACTAGTTATGTATGATATGTGGCTATATCCAGTGATTCAGAGTTCATCGTATCGGGAAGTCATGATTATACGGTGAGACTATGGGACGTCAAGACAGGTACCTGTAAGACCATGAGTGGTCACTCTTATTCTGTATATGCTGTGGCTATATCCAGTGATTCAGAGTTCATCGTATCGGGAAGTCATGATTATACGGTGAGACTATGGGACGTCAAGACAGGTACCTGTAAGACCATGAGTGGTCACACAAATTATGTATTATCTGTGGCTATATCCAGTGATTCAGAGTTCATCGTATCGGGAAGTAGAGATGAGACGGTGAGACTATGGGACGTCAAGACAGGTACCTGTAAGACCATGAGTGGTCACACAAATTCTGTAAGATCTGTGGCTATATCCAGTGATTCAGAGTTCATCGTATCGGGAAGTAGTGATAATACGGTGAGACTATGGAACGTCAAGACAGGTACCTGTAAGACCATGAGTGGTGACACTGGTCATGTATATGCTGTGGCTATATCCAGTGATTCAGAGTTCATCGTATCGTGAAGTAGAGATAATACGGTGAGACTATGGAACGTCAAGACAGGTACCTGTAAGACCATGAGTGGTCACACAGATTCTATAAGATCTGTGGCTATATCCAGTGATTCAGAGTTCATCGTATCGGGAAGTAGAGATAATACGGTGAGACTATGGAACGTCAAGACAGGTACCTGTAAGACCATGAGTGGTCAAACTAGTTATGTATCATCTGTGGCTATATCCAGTGATTCAGAGTTCATCGTATCGGGAAGTCATGATTATACGGTGAGACTATGGAACGTCAAGACAGGTACCTGTAAGACCATGAGTGGTCACACTAGTTATGTATATGCTGTGGCTATATCCAGTGATTCAGAGTTCATCGTATCGGGAAGTGATGATAAGACGGTGAGACTATGGAACGTCAAGACAGGTACCTGTAAGACCATGAGTGGTCACACAGATTATGTATTATCTGTGGCTATATCCAGTGATTCAGAGTTCATCGTATCGGAAAGTGATGATAAGACGGTGAGACTATGGAACGTCAAGACAGGTACCTGTAAGACCATGAGTGGTCACACAAATTCTGTATGATCTGTGGCTATATCCAGTGATTCAGAGTTCATCGTATCGGGAAGTAGTGCTAATACGGTGAGACTATGAGACGTCAAGACAGGTACCTGTAAGACCATGAGTGGTCACACAGATTATGTATCATCTGTGGCTATATCCAGTGATTCAGAGTTCATCGTATCGGGAAGTAGAGATAAGACGGTGAGACTATGGGACGTCAAGACAGGTACCCGTAAGACCATGAGTGGTCACACTAGTTATGTATCATCTGTGGCTATATCCAGTGATTCAGAGTTCATCGTATCGGAAAGTGATGATAAGACGGTGAGACTATGGAACGTCAAGACAGGTACCTGTAAGACCATGAGTGGTCACACAAATTCTGTATGATATGTGGCTATATCCAGTGATTCAGAGTTCATCGTATCGGGAAGTGGAGATTATACGGTGAGACTATGGGACGTCAAGACAGGTACCTGTAAGACCATGAGTGGTCACACAGATTATGTATTATCTGTGGCTATATCCAGTGATTCAGAGTTCATCGTATCGGGAAGTGGAGATTATACGGTGAGACTATGGAACGTCAAGACAGGTACCTGTAAGACCATGAGTGGTCACACAGATTATGTATCATCTGTGGCTATATCCAGTGATTCAGAGTTCATCGTATCGGGAAGTGCAGATTATACGGTGAGACTATGGGACGTCAAGACAGGTACCTGTAAGACCATGAGTGGTCACACTAGTTATTTATCATCTGTGGCTATATCCAGTGATTCAGAGTTCATCGTATCGGGAAGTAGAGATTCGACAGTGAGACTATGGAACGTCAAGACAGGTACCTGTAAGACCATGAGTGGTCACACAAATTCTGTAAGATCTGTGGCTATATCCAGTGATTCAGAGTTCATCGTATCGGGAAGTAATGATTATACGGTGAGACTATGGGACGTCAAGACAGGTACCTGTAAGACCATGAGTGGTCACACTAGTTATGTATCATCTGTGGCTATATCCAGTGATTCAGAGTTCATCGTATCGGGAAGTTGAGATTATACGGTGAGACTATGGAACGTCAAGACAGGTACCTGTAAGACCATGAGTGGTCACACAAATTCTGTATGATCTGTGGCTATATCCAGTGATTCAGAGTTCATCGTATCGGGAAGTAGTGATAATACGGTGAGACTATGGAACGTCAAGACAGGTACCTGTAAGACCATGAGTGGTCACACAAATTCTGTATGATCTGTGGCTATATCCAGTGATTCAGAGTTCATCGTATCGGGAAGTAATGATTATACGGTGAGACTATGGGACGTCAAGACAGGTACCTGTAAGACCATGAGTGGTCACACTAGTTATGTATGATATGTGGCTATATCCAGTGATTCAGAGTTCATCGTATCGGGAAGTAGTGCTAATACGGTGAGACTATGGGACGTCAAGACAGGTACCTGTAAGATCATGAGTGGTCACACTAGCTCTGTATATGCTGTGGCTATATCCAGTGATTCAGAGTTCATCGTATCGGGAAGTCATGATTATACGGTGAGACTATGGGACGTCAAGACAGGTAACTGTAAGACCATGAGTGGTCACACTGGTCATGTATATGCTGTGGCTATATCCAGTGATTCAGAGTTCATCGTATCGGGAAGTTGAGATTATACGGTGAGACTATGGGACGTCAAGACAGGTACTTGTAAGACCATGAGTGGTCACACTAGTTCTGTATCATCTTTGGCTATATCCAGTGATTCAGAGTTCATCGTATCGGGAAGTAGTGCTAATACGGTGAGACTATGGGACGTCAAGACAGGTACCTGTAAGATCATGAGTGGTCACACTAGCTCTGTATATGCTGTGGCTATATCCAGTGATTCAGAGTTCATCGTATCGGGAAGTCATGATTATACGGTGAGACTATGGGACGTCAAGACAGGTACCTGTAAGACCATGAGTGGTCACACTGGTCATGTATATGCTGTGGCTATATCCAGTGATTCAGAGTTCATCGTATCGGGAAGTTGAGATTATACGGTGAGACTATGGGACGTCAAGACAGGTACCTGTAAGACCATGAGTGGTCACACTAGTTATGTATATGCTGTGGCTATATCCAGTGATTCAGAGTTCATCGTATCGGGAAGTAGAGATAAGACGGTGAGACTATGGGACGTCAAGACAGGTACCTGTAAGACCATGAGTGGTCACACAGATTCTATAAGATCTGTGGCTATATCCAGTGATTCAGAGTTCATCGTATCGGGAAGTGATGATGAGACGGTGAGACTATGGAACGTCAAGACAGGTACCTGTAAGACCATGAGTGGTCACACAAATTCTGTAAGATCTGTGGCTATATCCAGTGATTCAGAGTTCATCGTATCGGGAAGTAGAGATTCGACAGTGAGACTATGGGACGTCAAGACAGGTACCTGTAAGACCATGAGTGGTCACACTAGTTATGTATATGCTGTGGCTATATCCAGTGATTCAGAGTTCATCGTATCGGGAAGTAGTGCTAATACGGTGAGACTATGGGACGTCAAGACAGGTACCTGTAAGACCATGAGTGGTCACTCTAGTTATGTATGATCTGTGGCTATATCCAGTGATTCAGAGTTCATCGTATCGGGAAGTGATGATGAGACGGTGAGACTATGGAACGTCAAGACAGGTACCTGTAAGACCATGAGTGGTCACACTAGTTATGTATCATCTGTGGCTATATCCAGTGATTCAGAGTTCATCGTATCGGGAAGTTGAGATTATACGGTGAGACTATGGGACGTCAAGACAGGTACCTGTAAGATCATGAGTGGTCACACTAGCTCTGTATATGCTGTGGCTATATCCAGTGATTCAGAGTTCATCGTATCGGGAAGTAGTGCTAATACGGTGAGACTATGGGACGTCAAGACAGGTACCTGTAAGACCATGAGTGGTCACACAGATTCAATAAGATCTGTGGCTATATCCAGTGATTCAGAGTTCATCGTATCGGGAAGTTGAGATTATACGGTGAGACTATGGGACGTCAAGACAGGTACCTGTAAGACCATGAGTGGTCACACTAGTTATGTATATGCTGTGGCTATATCCAGTGATTCAGAGTTCATCGTATCGGGAAGTAGAGATAAGACGGTGAGACTATGGGACGTCAAGACAGGTACCTGTAAGACCATGAGTGGTCACACAGATTCTATAAGATCTGTGGCTATATCCAGTGATTCAGAGTTCATCGTATCGGGAAGTCATGATTATACGGTGAGACTATGGAACGTCAAGACAGGTACCTGTAAGACCATGAGTGGTCACACAAATTCTGTAAGATCTGTGGCTATATCCAGTGATTCAGAGTTCATCGTATCGGGAAGTAGTGATAATACGGTGAGACTATGGAACGTCAAGACAGGTACCTGTAAGACCATGAGTGGTCACACAGATTCTATAAGATCTGTGGCTATATCCAGTGATTCAGAGTTCATCGTATCGTGAAGTAGAGATAATACGGTGAGACTATGGAACGTCAAGACAGGTACCTGTAAGACCATGAGTGGTCACACAGATTCTATAAGATCTGTGGCTATATCCAGTGATTCAGAGTTCATCGTATCGGGAAGTAGAGATAATACGGTGAGACTATGGAACGTCAAGACAGGTACCTGTAAGACCATGAGTGGTCACACAAATTCTGTAAGATCTGTGGCTATATCCAGTGATTCAGAGTTCATCGTATCGGGAAGTGATGATTATACGGTGAGACTATGGGACGTCAAGACAGGTACCTGTAAGACCATGAGTGGTCACACAAATTCTGTATGATCTGTGGCTATATCCAGTGATTCAGAGTTCATCGTATCGGGAAGTAGTGATAATACGGTGAGACTATGGAACGTCAAGACAGGTACCTGTAAGACCATGAGTGGTCACACTAGTTATGTATCATCTGTGGCTATATCCAGTGATTCAGAGTTCATCGTATCGGGAAGTAGTGATAATACGGTGAGACTATGGGACGTCAAGACAGGTACTTGTAAGACCATGAGTGGTCACACTAGTTCTGTATCATCTTTGGCTATATCCAGTGATTCAGAGTTCATCGTATCGGGAAGTGATGATTATACGGTGAGACTATGGAACGTCAAGACAGGTACCTGTAAGACCATGAGTGGTCACACAAATTCTGTATGATCTTTGGCTATATCCAGTGATTCAGAGTTCATCGTATCGGGAAGTCATGATTATACGGTGAGACTATGGGACGTCAAGACAGGTACCTGTAAGACCATGAGTGGTCACACAAATTCTGTATGATCTGTGGCTATATCCAGTGATTCAGATTTCATCGTATCGGGAAGTAGAGATGAGACGGTGAGACTATGGAACGTCAAGACAGGTACCTGTAAGACCATGAGTGGTAACACAGATTCTATAAGATCTGTGGCTATATCCAGTGATTCAGAGTTCATCGTATCGGGAAGTCATGATTATACGGTGAGACTATGGGACGTCAAGACAGGTACCTGTAAGACCATGAGTGGTCACTCTTATTCTGTATATGCTGTGGCTATATCCAGTGATTCAGAGTTCATCGTATCGGGAAGTCATGATTATACGGTGAGACTATGGGACGTCAAGACAGGTACCTGTAAGACCATGAGTGGTCACACAGATTCTATAAGATCTGTGGCTATATCCAGTGATTCAGAGTTCATCGTATCGGGAAGTAGAGATAATACGGTGAGACTATGGAACGTCAAGACAGGTACCTGTAAGACCATGAGTGGTCACACAAATTCTGTAAGATCTGTGGCTATATCCAGTGATTCAGAGTTCATCGTATCGGGAAGTGATGATTATACGGTGAGACTATGGGACGTCAAGACAGGTACCTGTAAGACCATGAGTGGTCACACAAATTCTGTATGATCTGTGGCTATATCCAGTGATTCAGAGTTCATCGTATCGGGAAGTAGTGATAATACGGTGAGACTATGGAACGTCAAGACAGGTACCTGTAAGACCATGAGTGGTCACACTAGTTATGTATCATCTGTGGCTATATCCAGTGATTCAGAGTTCATCGTATCGGGAAGTAGTGATAATACGGTGAGACTATGGAACGTCAAGACAGGTACCTGTAAGACCATGAGTGGTCACACAAATTCTGTATGATCTGTGGCTATATCCAGTGATTCAGAGTTCATCGTATCGGGAAGTGATGATGAGACGGTGAGACTATGGGACGTCAAGACAGGTACCTGTAAGACCATGAGTGGTCACACTAGTTATGTATATGCTGTGGCTATATCCAGTGATTCAGAGTTCATCGTATCGGGAAGTAGTGCTAATACGGTGAGACTATGGAACGTCAAGACAGGTACCTGTAAGACTATGAGTGGTCACACTAGTTATGTATGATATGTGGCTATATCCAGTGATTCAGAGTTCATCGTATCGGGAAGTAGAGATGAGACGGTGAGACTATGGAACGTCAAGACAGGTACCTGTAAGACCATGAGTGGTCACACTAGTTCTGTATCATCTGTGGCTATATCCAGTGATTCAGAGTTCATCGTATCGGGAAGTAATGATTATACGGTGAGACTATGGAACGTCAAGACAGGTACCTGTAAGACCATGAGTGGTCACACAAATTCTGTATGATCTGTGGCTATATCCAGTGATTCAGAGTTCATCGTATCGGGAAGTGATGATGAGACGGTGAGACTATGGAACGTCAAGACAGGTACCTGTAAGACCATGAGTGGTCACACTAGTTATGTATATGCTGTGGCTATATCCAGTGATTCAGAGTTCATCGTATCGGGAAGTCATGATTATACGGTGAGACTATGGGACGTCAAGACAGGTAACTGTAAGACCATGAGTGGTCACACTGGTCATGTATATGCTGTGGCTATATCCAGTGATTCAGAGTTCATCGTATCGGGAAGTTGAGATTATACGGTGAGACTATGGGACGTCAAGACAGGTACTTGTAAGACCATGAGTGGTCACACTAGTTCTGTATCATCTTTGGCTATATCCAGTGATTCAGAGTTCATCGTATCGGGAAGTAGTGCTAATACGGTGAGACTATGAGACGTCAAGACAGGTACCTGTAAGACCATGAGTGGTCACACTAGTTATGTATGATATGTGGCTATATCCAGTGATTCAGAGTTCATCGTATCGGGAAGTGCAGATTATACGGTGAGACTATGGAACGTCAAGACAGGTACCTGTAAGACCATGAGTGGTCAAACTAGTTATGTATCATCTGTGGCTATATCCAGTGATTCAGAGTTCATCGTATCGGGAAGTAGAGATAATACGGTGAGACTATGGAACGTCAAGACAGGTACCTGTAAGACCATGAGTGGTCACACTAGTTATGTATCATCTGTGGCTATATCCAGTGATTCAGAGTTCATCGTATCGGGAAGTAGTGCTAATACGGTGAGACTATGGGACGTCAAGACAGGTACCTGTAAGACCATGAGTGGTCACACAGATTCTATAAGATCTGTGGCTATATCCAGTGATTCAGAGTTCATCGTATCGGGAAGTAGAGATAATACGGTGAGACTATGGGACGTCAAGACAGGTACCTGTAAGACCATGAGTGGTCACACTGGTCATGTATATGCTGTGGCTATATCCAGTGATTCAGAGTTCATCGTATCGGGAAGTTGAGATTATACGGTGAGACTATGGGACGTCAAGACAGGTACCTGTAAGACCAAGAGTGGTCTCACAGATTCAATAAGATCTGTGGCTATATCCAGTGATTCAGAGTTCATCGTATCGGGAAGTAGAGATAAGACGGTGAGACTATGGGACGTCAAGACAGGTACCTGTAAGACCATGAGTGGTCACTCTTATTCTGTATATGCTGTGGCTATATCCAGTGATTCAGAGTTCATCGTATCGGGAAGTCATGATTATACGGTGAGACTATGGGACGTCAAGACAGGTACCTGTAAGACCATGAGTGGTCACACAAATTATGTATTATCTGTGGCTATATCCAGTGATTCAGAGTTCATCGTATCGGGAAGTTATGATTAGACGGTGAGACTATGGGACGTCAAGACAGGTACCTGTAAGACCATGAGTGGTCACACAAATTCTGTAAGATCTGTGGCTATATCCAGTGATTCAGAGTTCATCGTATCGGGAAGTAGTGATAATACGGTGAGACTATGGAACGTCAAGACAGGTACCTGTAAGACCATGAGTGGTGACACTGGTCATGTATATGCTGTGGCTATATCCAGTGATTCAGAGTTCATCGTATCGTGAAGTAGAGATAATACGGTGAGACTATGGAACGTCAAGACAGGTACCTGTAAGACCATGAGTGGTCACACAGATTCTATAAGATCTGTGGCTATATCCAGTGATTCAGAGTTCATCGTATCGGGAAGTAGAGATAATACGGTGAGACTATGGAACGTCAAGACAGGTACCTGTAAGACCATGAGTGGTCACACAGATTCTATAAGATCTGTGGCTATATCCAGTGATTCAGAGTTCATCGTATCGGGAAGTAGAGATAATACGGTGAGACTATGGAACGTCAAGACAGGTACCTGTAAGACCAAGAGTGGTCTCACTTATTCTGTATCATCTGTGGCTATATCCAGTGATTCAGAGTTCATCGTATCGGGAAGTAGTGATAATACGGTGAGACTATGGAACGTCAAGACAGGTACCTGTAAGACCATGAGTGGTCACACAAATTCTGTAAGATCTGTGGCTATATCCAGTGATTCAGAGTTCATCGTATCGGGAAGTTTAGATTATACGGTGAGACTATGGGACGTCAAGACAGGTACCTGTAAGACCATGAGTGGTCACACAGATTCTATAAGATCTGTGGCTATATCCAGTGATTCAGAGTTCATCGTATCGGGAAGTGATGATTATACGGTGAGACTATGGAACGTCAAGACAGGTACCTGTAAGACCATGAGTGGTCACACAAATTCTGTAAGATCTGTGGCTATATCCAGTGATTCAGAGTTCATCGTATCGGGAAGTTATGATTATACGGTGAGACTATGGGACGTCAAGACAGGTACCTGTAAGACCATGAATGGTCACACTAATCAAGTATATGCTGTGGCTATATCCAGTGATTCAGAGTTCATCGTATCGGGAAGTTATGATAAAACGGTGAGACTATGGGACGTCAAGACAGGTACCTGTAAGACCATGAGTGGTCACACTAATTCTGTATGATCTGTGGCTATATCCAGTGATTCAGAGTTCATCGTATCGGGAAGTTATGATAAAACGGTGAGACTATGGGACGTCAAGACAGGTACCTGTAAGACCATGAGTGGTCACACAGATTATGTATATGCTGTGGCTATATCCAGTGATTCAGAGTTCATCGTATCGGGAAGTTCAGATTAGACGGTGAGACTATGGGACGTCAAGACAGGTACCTGTAAGACCATGAGTGGTCACACTAGTCATGTATGATCTGTGTCTATATCCATTGATTCAGAGTTCATCGTATCGGGAAGTAGAGATTCGACAGTAAGACTATGGAACGTCAAGACAGGTACCTGTAAGACCATGAGTGGTCACACTAGTTATGTATGATATGTGGCTATATCCAGTGATTCAGAGTTCATCGTATCGGGAAGTGATGATGAGACGGTGAGACTATGGAACGTCAAGACAGGTACTTGCAAGACCATGAGTGGTCGCACTAGTTCTGTATCATCTGTGGCTATATCCAGTGATTCAGAGTTCATCGTATCGGGAAGTAGAGATGAGACGGTGAGACTATGGAACGTCAAGACAGGTACCTGTAAGACCATGAGTGGTCACACAGATTATGTATTATCTGTGTCTATATCCAGTGATTCAGAGTTCATCGTATCGGGAAGTGGAGATTATACGGTGAGACTATGGAACGTCAAGACAGGTACCTGTAAGACCATGAGTGGTCGCACTAGTTCTGTATCATCTGTGGCTATATCCAGTGATTCAGAGTTCATCGTATCGGGAAGTAGAGATTCGACAGTGAGACTATGGAACGTCAAGACAGGTACCTGTAAGACCATGAGTGGTCACACAGATTATGTATTATCTGTGGCTATATCCAGTGATTCAGAGTTCATCGTATCGGGAAGTAGAGATAATACGGTGAGACTATGGAACGTCAATACAGGTACCTGTAAGACCATGAGTGGTCACACAAATTCTGTATGATCTGTGTCTATATCCATTGATTCAGAGTTCATCGTATCGGGAAGTCATGATTATACGGTGAGACTATGGAACGTCAAGACAGGTACCTGTAAGACCATGAGTGGTCACACAAATTCTGTATGATCTGTGTCTATATCCAGTGATTCAGAGTTCATCGTATCGGGAAGTCATGATAAGACGGTGAGACTATGGAACGTCAAGACAGGTACCTGTAAGACCATGAGTGGTCACACTGGTCATGTATATGCTGTGGCTATATCCAGTGATTCAGAGTTCATCGTATCGGGAAGTAGTGATAATACGGTGAGACTATGGAACGTCAATACAGGTACCTGTAAGACCATGAGTGGTCACACAAATTCTGTATGATCTGTGGCTATATCCATTGATTCAGAGTTCATCGTATCGGGAAGTAGAGATGAGACGGTGAGACTATGGAACGTCAAGACAGGTACCTGTAAGACCATGAGTGGTCACACAGATTCAATAAGATCTGTGGCTATATCCAGTGATTCAGAGTTCATCGTATCGGGAAGTAGTGATAATACGGTGAGACTATGGAACGTCAAGACAGGTACCTGTAAGACCATGAGTGGTCACACAAATTCTATAAGATCTGTGGCTATATCCAGTGATTCAGAGTTCATCGTATCGGGAAGTAATGATGAGACGGTGAGACTATGGAACGTCAAGACAGGTACCTGTAAGACCATGAGTGGTCACACTAGTTATGTATGATATGTGGCTATATCCAGTGATTCAGAGTTCATCGTATCGGGAAGTGCAGATTATACGGTGAGACTATGGAACGTCAAGACAGGTACCTGTAAGACCATGAGTGGTCAAACTAGTTATGTATCATCTGTGGCTATATCCAGTGATTCAGAGTTCATCGTATCGGGAAGTGATGATGAGACGGTGAGACTATGGAACGTCAAGACAGGTACCTGTAAGACCATGAGTGGTCACACTAGTTATGTATCATCTGTGGCTATATCCAGTGATTCAGAGTTCATCGTATCGGGAAGTAGTGCTAATACGGTGAGACTATGGGACGTCAAGACAGGTACCTGTAAGACCATGAGTGGTAACTCTTATTTTGTATATGCTGTGGCTATATCCAGTGATTCAGAGTTCATCGTATCGGGAAGTCATGATTATACGGTGAGACTATGGAACGTCAAGACAGGTACTTGTAAGACCATGAGTGGTCGCACTAGTTATGTATCATCTGTGGCTATATCCAGTGATTCAGAGTTCATCGTATCGGGAAGTCATGATTATACGGTGAGACTATGGAACGTCAAGACAGGTACCTGTAAGACCATGAGTGGTCACACAGATTCTATAAGATCTGTGGCTATATCCAGTGATTCAGAGTTCATCGTATCGGGAAGTAGTGATAATACGGTGAGACTATGGAACGTCAATACAGGTACCTGTAAGACCATGAGTGGTCACACAGATTATGTAAGATCTGAGGCTATATCCAGTGATTCAGAGTTCATCGTATCGGGAAGTAATGATAATACGGTGAGACTATGGAACGTCAAGACAGGTACCTGTAAGACCATGAGTGGTCAGACTAGTTATGTATCATCTGTGGCTATATCCAGTGATTCAGAGTTCATCGTATCGGGAAGTCATGATTATACGGTGAGACTATGGAACGTCAAGACAGGTACTTGTAAGACCATGAGTGGTCACACAAATTCTGTATCATCTGTGGCTATATCCAGTGATTCAGAGTTCATCGTATCGTGAAGTAGTGATAATACGGTGAGACTATGGAACGTCAAGACAGGTACCTGTAAGACCATGAGTGGTCACACTAGTTATGTATCATCTGTGGCTATATCCATTGATTCAGAGTTCATCGTATCGGGAAGTCATGATTATACGGTGAGACTATGGAACGTCAAGACAGGTACCTGTAAGACCATGAGTGGTCACACAGATTCTATAAGATCTGTGGCTATATCCATTGATTCAGAGTTCATCGTATCGGGAAGTGATGATAAGACGGTGAGACTATGGAACGTCAAGACAGGTACCTGTAAGACCATGAGTGGTCACACTAGTTATGTATGATATGTGGCTATATCCAGTGATTCAGAGTTCATCGTATCGGGAAGTGCAGATTATACGGTGAGACTATGGAACGTCAAGACAGGTACCTGTAAGACCATGAGTGGTCAAACTAGTTATGTATCATCTGTGGCTATATCCAGTGATTCAGAGTTCATCGTATCGGGAAGTGATGATGAGACGGTGAGACTATGGAACGTCAAGACAGGTACCTGTAAGACCATGAGTGGTCACACTAGTTATGTATATGCTGTGGCTATATCCAGTGATTCAGAGTTCATCGTATCGGGAAGTGATGATGAGACGGTGAGACTATGGAACGTCAAGACAGGTACCTGTAAGACCATGAGTGGTCACACAGATTCAATAAGATCTGTGGCTATATCCAGTGATTCAGAGTTCATCGTATCGGGAAGTAGTGATAATACGGTGAGACTATGGAACGTCAAGACAGGTACCTGTAAGACCATGAGTGGTCACACAAATTCTATAAGATCTGTGGCTATATCCAGTGATTCAGAGTTCATCGTATCGGGAAGTAATGATGAGACGGTGAGACTATGGAACGTCAAGACAGGTACCTGTAAGACCATGAGTGGTCACACTAGTTATGTATGATATGTGGCTATATCCAGTGATTCAGAGTTCATCGTATCGGGAAGTGCAGATTATACGGTGAGACTATGGAACGTCAAGACAGGTACCTGTAAGACCATGAGTGGTCAAACTAGTTATGTATCATCTGTGGCTATATCCAGTGATTCAGAGTTCATCGTATCGGGAAGTGATGATGAGACGGTGAGACTATGGAACGTCAAGACAGGTACCTGTAAGACCATGAGTGGTCACACACATTATGTACTATCTGTGGCTATATCCAGTGATTCAGAGTTCATCGTATCGGGAAGTAGTGCTAATACGGTGAGACTATGGGACGTCAAGACAGGTACCTGTAAGACCATGAGTGGTCACACAGATTCTATAAGATCTGTGGCTATATCCAGTGATTCAGAGTTCATCGTATCGGGAAGTAGAGATAATACGGTGAGACTATGGGACGTCAAGACAGGTACCTGTAAGACCATGAGTGGTCACACTGGTCATGTATATGCTGTGGCTATATCCAGTGATTCAGAGTTCATCGTATCGGGAAGTTGAGATTATACGGTGAGACTATGGGACGTCAAGACAGGTACCTGTAAGACCAAGAGTGGTCTCACTTATTCTGTATCATCTGTGGCTATATCCAGTGATTCAGAGTTCATCGTATCGGGAAGTAGAGATAAGACGGTGAGACTATGGGACGTCAAGACAGGTACCTGTAAGACCATGAGTGGTCACACAGATTCTATAAGATCTGTGGCTATATCCAGTGATTCAGAGTTCATCGTATCGGGAAGTGATGATTATACGGTGAGACTATGGGACGTCAAGACAGGTACCTGTAAGACCATGAGTGGTCACACAAATTCTGTAAGATCTGTGGCTATATCCAGTGATTCAGAGTTCATCGTATCGGGAAGTGATGATTATACGGTGAGACTATGGAACGTCAAGACAGGTACCTGTAAGACCATGAGTGGTCACACAAATTCTGTAAGATCTGTGGCTATATCAAGTGATTCAGAGTTCATCGTATCGGGAAGTAGTGCTAATACGGTGAGACTATGGGACGTCAAGACAGGTACCTGTAAGACCATGAGTGGTCACACTAGTTATTTATCATCTGTGGCTATATCCAGTGATTCAGAGTTCATCGTATCGGGAAGTAGTGATAATACGGTGAGACTATGGAACGTCAAGACAGGTACCTGTAAGACTATGAGTGGTCACACTAGTTATGTATCATCTGTGGCTATATCCAGTGATTCAGAGTTCATCGTATCGGGAAGTAGAGATGAGACGGTGAGACTATGGAACGTCAAGACAGGTACCTGTAAGACCATGAGTGGTCACACTAGTTATGTATCATCTGTGGCTATATCCAGTGATTCAGAGTTCATCGTATCGGGAAGTAGTGATAATACGGTGAGACTATGGAACGTCAAGACAGGTACCTGTAAGACCATGAGTGGTCACACAAATTCTGTATGATCTGTGGCTATATCCAGTGATTCAGAGTTCATCGTATCGGGAAGTAATGATTATACGGTGAGACTATGGGACGTCAAGACAGGTACCTGTAAGACCATGAGTGGTCACACTAGTTATGTATGATATGTGGCTATATCCAGTGATTCAGAGTTCATCGTATCGGGAAGTAGAGATGAGACGGTGAGACTATGGAACGTCAAGACAGGTACCTGTAAGACTATGAGTGGTCGCACTTTTTCTGTATCATCTTTGGCTATATCCAGTGATTCAGAGTTCATCGTATCGGAAAGTGATGATAAGACGGTGAGACTATGGAACGTCAAGACAGGTACCTGTAAGACTATGAGTGGTCACACAGATTCTATAAGATCTGTGGCTATATCCAGTGATTCAGAGTTCATCGTATCGGGAAGTAATGATGAGACGGTGAGACTATGGAACGTCAAGACAGGTACCTGTAAAACTATGAGTGGTCACACTAGTTATGTATGATATGTGGCTATATCCAGTGATTCAGAGTTCATCGTATCGGGAAGTGATGATGAGACGGTGAGACTATGGAACGTCAAGACAGGTACCTGTAAGACCATGAGTGGTCAAACTAGTTATGTATCATCTGTGGCTATATCCAGTGATTCAGAGTTCATCGTATCGGGAAGTAGTGCTAATACGGTGAGACTATGGGACGTCAAGACAGGTACCTGTAAGACCATGAGTGGTCACACAGATTCAATAAGATCTGTGGCTATATCCAGTGATTCAGAGTTCATCGTATCGGGAAGTAGAGATTATACGGTGAGACTATGGGACGTCAAGACAGGTACCTGTAAGACCATGAGTGGTCACACAGATTCAATAAGATCTGTGGCTATATCCAGTGATTCAGAGTTCATCGTATCGGGAAGTGGAGATTATACGGTGAGACTATGGGACGTCAAGACAGGTACCTGTAAGACCATGAGTGGTCACACAAATTATGTATCATCTGTGGCTATATCCAGTGATTCAGAGTTCATCGTATCGGGAAGTTATGATAATACGGTGAGACTATGGAACGTCAAGACAGGTACCTGTAAGACCATGAGTGGTCACACAGATTCAATAAGATCTGTGGCTATATCCAGTGATTCAGAGTTCATCGTATCGGGAAGTAGAGATTATACGGTGAGACTATGGGACGTCAAGACAGGTACCTGTAAGACCATGAGTGGTCACACAGATTCAATAAGATCTGTGGCTATATCCAGTGATTCAGAGTTCATCGTATCGGGAAGTGGAGATTATACGGTGAGACTATGGGACGTCAAGACAGGTACCTGTAAGACCATGAGTGGTCACACAAATTATGTATCATCTGTGGCTATATCCAGTGATTCAGAGTTCATCGTATCGGGAAGTTATGATTATACGGTGAGACTATGGAACGTCAAGACAGGTACCTGTAAGACCATGAGTGGTCACACAGATTCAATAAGATCTGTGGCTATATCCAGTGATTCAGAGTTCATCGTATCGGGAAGTTGAGATTATACGGTGAGACTATGGGACGTCAAGACAGGTACCTGTAAGACCATGAGTGGTCGCACAGATTATGTATCATCTGTGGCTGAATCCAGTGATTCAGAGTTCATCGTATCGGGAAGTAGAGATAAGACGGTGAGACTATGGGACGTCAAGACAGGTACCCGTAAGACCATGAGTGGTCACACTAGTTATGTATCATCTGTGGCTATATCCAGTGATTCAGAGTTCATCGTATCGGGAAGTCATGATTATACGGTGAGACTATGGGACGTCAAGACAGGTACCTGTAAGACCATGAGTGGTCACACTAGTTATGTATGATATGTGGCTATATCCAGTGATTCAGAGTTCATCGTATCGGGAAGTCATGATTATACGGTGAGACTATGGGACGTCAAGACAGGTACCTGTAAGACCATGAGTGGTCACACAAATTATGTATTATCTGTGGCTATATCCAGTGATTCAGAGTTCATCGTATCGGGAAGTAATGATAAGACGGTGAGACTATGGGACGTCAAGACAGGTACCTGTAAGACCAAGAGTGGTCTCACTTATTCTGTATCATCTGTGGCTATATCCAGTGATTCAGAGTTCATCGTATCGGGAAGTAGTGATAATACGGTGAGACTATGGAACGTCAAGACAGGTACCTGTAAGACCATGAGTGGTCACACTAGTTATGTATATGCTGTGGCTATATCCAGTGATTCAGAGTTCAACGTATCGGGAAGTCATGATTATACGGTGAGACTATGGGACGTCAAGACAGGTACCTGTAAGACCATGAGTGGTCACACTAGTTATGTATCATCTGTGGCTATATCCAGTGATTCAGAGTTCATCGTATCGGGAAGTGATGATTATACGGTGAGACTATGGAACGTCAAGACAGGTACCTGTAAGACCATGAGTGGTCACACAAATTCTGTAAGATCTGTGGCTATATCAAGTGATTCAGAGTTCATCGTATCGGGAAGTAGTGATGAGACGGTGAGACTATGGAACGTCAAGACAGGTACCTGTAAGACCATGAGTGGTCAAACTAGTTATGTATCATCTGTGGCTATATCCAGTGATTCAGAGTTCATCGTATCGGGAAGTTGAGATTATACGGTGAGACTATGGGACGTCAAGACAGGTACTTGTAAGACCATGAGTGGTCGCACTTTTTCTGTATCATCTTTGGCTATATTCAGTGATTCAGAGTTCATCGTATCGGAAAGTGATGATTAGACGGTGAGACTATGGAACGTCAAGACAGGTACCTGTAAGACTATGAGTGGTCACACAGATTCTATAAGATCTGTGGCTATATCCAGTGATTCAGAGTTCATCGTATCGGGAAGTAATGATGAGACGGTGAGACTATGGAACGTCAAGACAGGTACCTGTAAGACTATGAGTGGTCACACTAGTTATGTATGATATGTGGCTATATCCAGTGATTCAGAGTTCATCGTATCGGGAAGTGATGATGAGACGGTGAGACTATGGAACGTCAAGACAGGTACCTGTAAGACCATGAGTGGTCAAACTAGTTATGTATCATCTGTGGCTATATCCAGTGATTCAGAGTTCATCGTATCGGGAAGTAGTGCTAATACGGTGAGACTATGGGACGTCAAGACAGGTACCTGTAAGACCATGAGTGGTCACACAGATTCAATAAGATCTGTGGCTATATCCAGTGATTCAGAGTTCATCGTATCGGGAAGTAGAGATTATACGGTGAGACTATGGGACGTCAAGACAGGTACCTGTAAGACCATGAGTGGTCACACAAATTCTGTATGATCTGTGGCTATATCCAGTGATTCAGAGTTCATCGTATCGGGAAGTAGTGCTAATACGGTGAGACTATGGGACGTCAAGACAGGTACCTGTAAGACCATGAGTGGTCGCACAGATTATGTATCATCTGTGGCTGAATCCAGTGATTCAGAGTTCATCGTATCGGGAAGTAGAGATAAGACGGTGAGACTATGGGACGTCAAGACAGGTACCCGTAAGACCATGAGTGGTCACACTAGTTATGTATCATCTGTGGCTATATCCAGTGATTCAGAGTTCATCGTATCGGGAAGTAGAGATGAGACGGTGAGACTATGGAACGTCAAGACAGGTACCTGTAAGACCATGAGTGGTCACACTAGTTATGTATGATATGTGGCTATATCCAGTGATTCAGAGTTCATCGTATCGGGAAGTGGAGATTATACGGTGAGACTATGGGACGTCAAGACAGGTACCTGTAAGACCATGAGTGGTCACACAAATTATGTATTATCTGTGGCTATATCCAGTGATTCAGAGTTCATCGTATCGGGAAGTGGAGATTATACGGTGAGACTATGGGACGTCAAGACAGGTACCTGTAAGACCATGAGTGGTCACACAAATTCTGTAAGATCTGTGGCTATATCCAGTGATTCAGAGTTCATCGTATCGGGAAGTAGTGATAATACGGTGAGACTATGGAACGTCAAGACAGGTACCTGTAAGACCATGAGTGGTGACACTGGTCATGTATATGCTGTGGCTATATCCAGTGATTCAGAGTTCATCGTATCGTGAAGTAGAGATAATACGGTGAGACTATGGAACGTCAAGACAGGTACCTGTAAGACCATGAGTGGTCACACAGATTCTATAAGATCTGTGGCTATATCCAGTGATTCAGAGTTCATCGTATCGGGAAGTGATGATTATACGGTGAGACTATGGAACGTCAAGACAGGTACCTGTAAGACCATGAGTGGTCAAACTAGTTATGTATTATCTGTGGCTATATCCAGTGATTCAGAGTTCATCGTATCGGGAAGTCATGATTATACGGTGAGACTATGGAACGTCAAGACAGGTACCTGTAAGACCAAGAGTGGTCTCACTTATTCTGTATCATCTGTGGCTATATCCAGTGATTCAGAGTTCATCGTATCGGGAAGTAGTGATAATACGGTGAGACTATGGAACGTCAAGACAGGTACCTGTAAGACCATGAGTGGTCACACTAGTTATGTATATGCTGTGGCTATATCCAGTGATTCAGAGTTCAACGTATCGGGAAGTCATGATTATACGGTGAGACTATGGGACGTCAAGACAGGTACCTGTAAGACCATGAGTGGTCACACTAGTTATGTATCATCTGTGGCTATATCCAGTGATTCAGAGTTCATCGTATCGGGAAGTGATGATTATACGGTGAGACTATGGAACGTCAAGACAGGTACCTGTAAGACCATGAGTGGTCACACAAATTCTGTAAGATCTGTGGCTATATCAAGTGATTCAGAGTTCATCGTATCGGGAAGTAGTGATAATACGGTGAGACTATGGAACGTCAAGACAGGTACCTGTAAGACCATGAGTGGTCACACAAATTATGTATTATCTGTGGCTATATCCAGTGATTCAGAGTTCATCGTATCGGGAAGTAGAGATGAGACGGTGAGACTATGGAACGTCAAGACAGGTACCTGTAAGACCATGAGTGGTCACACAGATTCTATAAGATCTGTGGCTATATCCAGTGATTCAGAGTTCATCGTATCGTGAAGTAGAGATAATACGGTGAGACTATGGAACGTCAAGACAGGTACCTGTAAGACCATGAGTGGTCACACAGATTCTATAAGATCTGTGGCTATATCCAGTGATTCAGAGTTCATCGTATCGGGAAGTAGAGATAATACGGTGAGACTATGGAACGTCAAGACAGGTACCTGTAAGACCATGAGTGGTCACACAAATTCTGTAAGATCTGTGGCTATATCCAGTGATTCAGAGTTCATCGTATCGGGAAGTAGTGATAATACGGTGAGACTATGGAACGTCAAGACAGGTACCTGTAAGACCATGAGTGGTCAAACTAGTTATGTATCATCTGTGGCTATATCCAGTGATTCAGAGTTCATCGTATCGGGAAGTAGAGATTCGACAGTGAGACTATGGGACGTCAAGACAGGTACCTGTAAGACCATGAGTGGTCACACTGGTCATGTATATGCTGTGGCTATATCCAGTGATTCAGAGTTCATCGTATCGGGAAGTTGAGATTATACGGTGAGACTATGGGACGTCAAGACAGGTACTTGTAAGACCATGAGTGGTCACACTAGTTCTGTATCATCTTTGGCTATATCCAGTGATTCAGAGTTCATCGTATCGGAAAGTGATGATAAGACGGTGAGACTATGGAACGTCAAGACAGGTACCTGTAAGACAATGAGTGGTCACACTAGTTATGTATCATCTGTGGCTATATCCAGTGATTCAGAGTTCATCGTATCGGGAAGTAATGATTATACGGTGAGACTATGGGACGTCAAGACAGGTACCTGTAAGACCATGAGTGGTCACACTAGTCATGTATGATCTGTGTCTATATCCATTGATTCAGAGTTCATCGTATCGGGAAGTAGAGATTCGACAGTGAGACTATGGAACGTCAAGACAGGTACCTGTAAGACCATGAGTGGTCAAACTAGTTATGTATCATCTGTGGCTATATCCAGTGATTCAGAGTTCATCGTATCGGAAAGTGATGATAAGACGGTGAGACTATGGGACGTCAAGACAGGTACCTGTAAGACCATGAGTGGTCACACAAATTATGTAAGATCTGTGGCTATATCCAGTGATTCAGAGTTCATCGTATCGGGAAGTGATGATGAGACGGTGAGACTATGGAACGTCAAGACAGGTACCTGTAAGACCATGAGTGGTCACACAAATTCTGTATGATCTGTGGCTATATCCAGTGATTCAGAGTTCATCGTATCGGGAAGTAGAGATAATACGGTGAGACTATGGAACGTCAAGACAGGTACCTGTAAGACCATGAGTGGTAACACAGATTCTATAAGATCTGTGGCTATATCCAGTGATTCAGAGTTCATCGTATCGGGAAGTCATGATTATACGGTGAGACTATGGGACGTCAAGACAGGTACCTGTAAGACCATGAGTGGTCACTCTTATTCTGTATATGCTGTGGCTATATCCAGTGATTCAGAGTTCATCGTATCGGGAAGTCATGATTATACGGTGAGACTATGGGACGTCAAGACAGGTACCTGTAAGACCATGAGTGGTCACACAAATTATGTATTATCTGTGGCTATATCCAGTGATTCAGAGTTCATCGTATCGGGAAGTTATGATTAGACGGTGAGACTATGGGACGTCAAGACAGGTACCTGTAAGATCATGAGTGGTCACACAAATTCTGTAAGATCTGTGGCTATATCCAGTGATTCAGAGTTCATCGTATCGGGAAGTAGTGATAATACGGTGAGACTATGGAACGTCAAGACAGGTACCTGTAAGACCATGAGTGGTGACACTGGTCATGTATATGCTGTGGCTATATCCAGTGATTCAGAGTTCATCGTATCGTGAAGTAGAGATAATACGGTGAGACTATGGAACGTCAAGACAGGTACCTGTAAGACCATGAGTGGTCACACAGATTCTATAAGATCTGTGGCTATATCCAGTGATTCAGAGTTCATCGTATCGGGAAGTAGAGATAATACGGTGAGACTATGGAACGTCAAGACAGGTACCTGTAAGACCATGAGTGGTCACACAGATTCTATAAGATCTGTGGCTATATCCAGTGATTCAGAGTTCATCGTATCGGGAAGTAGAGATAATACGGTGAGACTATGGAACGTCAAGACAGGTACCTGTAAGACCAAGAGTGGTCTCACTTATTCTGTATCATCTGTGGCTATATCCAGTGATTCAGAGTTCATCGTATCGGGAAGTAGTGATAATACGGTGAGACTATGGAACGTCAAGACAGGTACCTGTAAGACCATGAGTGGTCACACAAATTATGTAAGATCTGTGGCTATATCCAGTGATTCAGAGTTCATCGTATCGGGAAGTGATGATGAGACGGTGAGACTATGGGACGTCAAGACAGGTACCTGTAAGACCATGAGTGGTCACACAGATTCTATAAGATCTGTGGCTATATCCAGTGATTCAGAGTTCATCGTATCGGGAAGTGATGATTATACGGTGAGACTATGGGACGTCAAGACAGGTACCTGTAAGACCATGAGTGGTCACACTAATTCTGTAAGATCTGTGGCTATATCCAGTGATTCAGAGTTCATCGTATCGGGAAGTAGTGATAATACGGTGAGACTATGGAACGTCAAGACAGGTACCTGTAAGACCATGAGTGGTCACACAAATTATGTAAGATCTGTGGCTATATCCAGTGATTCAGAGTTCATCGTATCGGGAAGTGATGATGAGACGGTGAGACTATGGAACGTCAAGACAGGTACCTGTAAGACCATGAGTGGTCACACAAATTCTGTATGATCTGTGGCTATATCCAGTGATTCAGAGTTCATCGTATCGGGAAGTAGAGATAATACGGTGAGACTATGGAACGTCAAGACAGGTACCTGTAAGACCATGAGTGGTAACACAGATTCTATAAGATCTGTGGCTATATCCAGTGATTCAGAGTTCATCGTATCGGGAAGTCATGATTATACGGTGAGACTATGGGACGTCAAGACAGGTACCTGTAAGACCATGAGTGGTCACACAGATTCTATAAGATCTGTGGCTATATCCAGTGATTCAGAGTTCATCGTATCGGGAAGTGATGATTATACGGTGAGACTATGGAACGTCAAGACAGGTACCTGTAAGACCATGAGTGGTCACACAAATTCTGTAAGATCTGTGGCTATATCCAGTGATTCAGAGTTCATCGTATCGGGAAGTAGTGATAATACGGTGAGACTATGGAACGTCAAGACAGGTACCTGTAAGACCATGAGTGGTCACACAGATTCTATAAGATCTGTGGCTATATCCAGTGATTCAGAGTTCATCGTATCGTGAAGTAGAGATAATACGGTGAGACTATGGAACGTCAAGACAGGTACCTGTAAGACCATGAGTGGTCACACAGATTCTATAAGATCTGTGGCTATATCCAGTGATTCAGAGTTCATCGTATCGGGAAGTAGAGATAATACGGTGAGACTATGGAACGTCAAGACAGGTACCTGTAAGACCATGAGTGGTCACACAAATTCTGTAAGATCTGTGGCTATATCCAGTGATTCAGAGTTCATCGTATCGGGAAGTAGTGATAATACGGTGAGACTATGGGACGTCAAGACAGGTACCTGTAAGACCATGAGTGGTCACACTGGTCATGTATATGCTGTGGCTATATCCAGTGATTCAGAGTTCATCGTATCGGGAAGTAGAGATTCGACAGTGAGACTATGGAACGTCAAGACAGGTACCTGTAAGACCATGAGTGGTCACACTAGTTATGTATCATCTGTGGCTATATCCAGTGATTCAGAGTTCATCGTATCGGAAAGTGATGATAAGACGGTGAGACTATGGAACGTCAAGACAGGTACCTGTAAGACCATGAGTGGTCACACAAATTATGTAAGATCTGTGGCTATATCCAGTGATTCAGAGTTCATCGTATCGGGAAGTGATGATGAGACGGTGAGACTATGGAACGTCAAGACAGGTACCTGTAAGACCATGAGTGGTCACACAAATTCTGTATGATCTGTGGCTATATCCAGTGATTCAGAGTTCATCGTATCGGGAAGTAGAGATAATACGGTGAGACTATGGAACGTCAAGACAGGTACCTGTAAGACCATGAGTGGTAACACAGATTCTATAAGATCTGTGGCTATATCCAGTGATTCAGAGTTCATCGTATCGGGAAGTCATGATTATACGGTGAGACTATGGGACGTCAAGACAGGTACCTGTAAGACCATGAGTGGTCACTCTTATTCTGTATATGCTGTGGCTATATCCAGTGATTCAGAGTTCATCGTATCGGGAAGTCATGATTATACGGTGAGACTATGGGACGTCAAGACAGGTACCTGTAAGACCATGAGTGGTCACACAAATTATGTATTATCTGTGGCTATATCCAGTGATTCAGAGTTCATCGTATCGGGAAGTTATGATTAGACGGTGAGACTATGGGACGTCAAGACAGGTACCTGTAAGACCATGAGTGGTCACACAAATTCTGTAAGATCTGTGGCTATATCCAGTGATTCAGAGTTCATCGTATCGGGAAGTAGTGATAATACGGTGAGACTATGGAACGTCAAGACAGGTACCTGTAAGACCATGAGTGGTGACACTGGTCATGTATATGCTGTGGCTATATCCAGTGATTCAGAGTTCATCGTATCGTGAAGTAGAGATAATACGGTGAGACTATGGAACGTCAAGACAGGTACCTGTAAGACCATGAGTGGTCACACAGATTCTATAAGATCTGTGGCTATATCCAGTGATTCAGAGTTCATCGTATCGGGAAGTAGAGATAATACGGTGAGACTATGGAACGTCAAGACAGGTACCTGTAAGACCATGAGTGGTCACACAGATTCTATAAGATCTGTGGCTATATCCAGTGATTCAGAGTTCATCGTATCGGGAAGTAGAGATAATACGGTGAGACTATGGAACGTCAAGACAGGTACCTGTAAGACCAAGAGTGGTCTCACTTATTCTGTATCATCTGTGGCTATATCCAGTGATTCAGAGTTCATCGTATCGGGAAGTAGTGATAATACGGTGAGACTATGGAACGTCAAGACAGGTACCTGTAAGACCATGAGTGGTCACACAAATTCTGTAAGATCTGTGGCTATATCCAGTGATTCAGAGTTCATCGTATCGGGAAGTTTAGATTATACGGTGAGACTATGGGACGTCAAGACAGGTACCTGTAAGACCATGAGTGGTCACACAGATTCTATAAGATCTGTGGCTATATCCAGTGATTCAGAGTTCATCGTATCGGGAAGTGATGATTATACGGTGAGTCTATGGAACGTCAAGACAGGTACCTGTAAGACCATGAGTGGTCAAACTAGTTATGTATCATCTGTGGCTATATCCAGTGATTCAGAGTTCATCGTATCGGGAAGTAATGATTATACGGTGAGACTATGGGACGTCAAGACAGGTACCTGTAAGACCATGAGTGGTCACACAAATTCTGTATGATCTTTGGCTATATCCAGTGATTCAGAGTTCATCGTATCGGGAAGTCATGATTATACGGTGAGACTATGGGACGTCAAGACAGGTACCTGTAAGACCATGAGTGGTCACACAAATTCTGTATGATCTGTGGCTATATCCAGTGATTCAGATTTCATCGTATCGGGAAGTAGAGATGAGACGGTGAGACTATGGGACGTCAAGACAGGTACCTGTAAGACCATGAGTGGTCACACTAGTTATGTATGATATGTGGCTATATCCAGTGATTCAGAGTTCATCGTATCGGGAAGTCATGATTATACGGTGAGACTATGGGACGTCAAGACAGGTACCTGTAAGACCATGAGTGGTCACTCTTATTCTGTATATGCTGTGGCTATATCCAGTGATTCAGAGTTCATCGTATCGGGAAGTCATGATTATACGGTGAGACTATGGGACGTCAAGACAGGTACCTGTAAGACCATGAGTGGTCACACAAATTATGTATTATCTGTGGCTATATCCAGTGATTCAGAGTTCATCGTATCGGGAAGTAGAGATGAGACGGTGAGACTATGGGACGTCAAGACAGGTACCTGTAAGACCATGAGTGGTCACACAAATTCTGTAAGATCTGTGGCTATATCCAGTGATTCAGAGTTCATCGTATCGGGAAGTAGTGATAATACGGTGAGACTATGGAACGTCAAGACAGGTACCTGTAAGACCATGAGTGGTCACACAGATTCTATAAGATCTGTGGCTATATCCAGTGATTCAGAGTTCATCGTATCGGGAAGTAGAGATAATACGGTGAGACTATGGAACGTCAAGACAGGTACCTGTAAGACCATGAGTGGTCACACAAATTCTGTAAGATCTGTGGCTATATCCAGTGATTCAGAGTTCATCGTATCGGGAAGTAGTGATAATACGGTGAGACTATGGAACGTCAAGACAGGTACCTGTAAGACCATGAGTGGTCAAACTAGTTATGTATCATCTGTGGCTATATCCAGTGATTCAGAGTTCATCGTATCGGGAAGTAGAGATTCGACAGTGAGACTATGGAACGTCAAGACAGGTACCTGTAAGACCATGAGTGGTCACACTAGTTATGTATCATCTGTGGCTATATCCAGTGATTCAGAGTTCATCGTATCGGAAAGTGATGATAAGACGGTGAGACTATGGAACGTCAAGACAGGTACCTGTAAGACCATGAGTGGTCAGACTAGTTATGTATGATCTGTGGCTATATCCAGTGATTCAGAGTTCATCGTATCGGGAAGTCATGATTATACGGTGAGACTATGGAACGTCAAGACAGGTAACTGTAAGACCATGAGTGGTCACACTAGTTCTGTATATGCTGTGGCTATATCCAGTGATTCAGAGTTCATCGTATCGGGAAGTTGAGATTATACGGTGAGACTATGGGACGTCAAGACAGGTACCTGTAAGACCATGAGTGGTCACTCTTATTTTGTATATGCTGTGGCTATATCCAGTGATTCAGAGTTCATCGTATCGGGAAGTAGAGATGAGACGGTGAGACTATGGGACGTCAAGACAGGTACCTGTAAGACCATAAGTGGTCACACTAGTTCTGTATATGCTGTGGCTATATCCAGTGATTCAGAGTTCATCGTATCGGGAAGTTGAGATTATACGGTGAGACTATGGGACGTCAAGACAGGTACCTGTAAGACCATGAGTGGTCACAATAGTTATGTATATGCTGTGGTTATATCCAGTGATTCAGAGTTCATCGTATCGGGAAGTAATGATTATACGGTGAGACTATGGGACGTCAAGACAGGTACCTGTAAGACCATGAGTGGTCACACTAGTTATGTATGATATGTGGCTATATCCAGTGATTCAGAGTTCATCGTATCGGGAAGTCATGATAATACGGTGAGACTATGGGACGTCAAGACAGGTACCTGTAAGACCATGAGTGGTCACTCTTATTCTGTATATGCTGTGGCTATATCCAGTGATTCAGAGTTCATCGTATCGGGAAGTCATGATTATACGGTGAGACTATGGGACGTCAAGACAGGTACCTGTAAGACCATGAGTGGTCACACAAATTATGTATTATCTGTGGCTATATCCAGTGATTCAGAGTTCATCGTATCGGGAAGTAGTGATAATACGGTGAGACTATGGAACGTCAAGACAGGTACCTGTAAGACCATGAGTGGTCAAACTAGTTATGTATCATCTGTGGCTATATCCAGTGATTCAGAGTTCATCGTATCGGGAAGTTGAGATTATACGGTGAGACTATGGGACGTCAAGACAGGTACTTGTAAGACCATGAGTGGTCACACTAGTTCTGTATCATCTTTGGCTATATCCAGTGATTCAGAGTTCATCGTATCGGAAAGTGATGATAAGACGGTGAGACTATGGAACGTCAAGACAGGTACCTGTAAGACAATGAGTGGTCACACTAGTTATGTATCATCTGTGGCTATATCCAGTGATTCAGAGTTCATCGTATCGGGAAGTAATGATTATACGGTGAGACTATGGGACGTCAAGACAGGTACCTGTAAGACCATGAGTGGTCACACTAGTCATGTATGATCTGTGTCTATATCCATTGATTCAGAGTTCATCGTATCGGGAAGTAGAGATTCGACAGTGAGACTATGGAACGTCAAGACAGGTACCTGTAAGACCATGAGTGGTCAAACTAGTTATGTATCATCTGTGGCTATATCCAGTGATTCAGAGTTCATCGTATCGGAAAGTGATGATAAGACGGTGAGACTATGGGACGTCAAGACAGGTACCTGTAAGACCATGAGTGGTCACACAAATTCTGTAAGATCTGTGGCTATATCCAGTGATTCAGAGTTCATCGTATCGGGAAGTGATGATGAGACGGTGAGACTATGGAACGTCAAGACAGGTACCTGTAAGACCATGAGTGGTCACACAAATTCTGTATGATCTGTGGCTATATCCAGTGATTCAGAGTTCATCGTATCGGGAAGTAGAGATAATACGGTGAGACTATGGAACGTCAAGACAGGTACCTGTAAGACCATGAGTGGTAACACAGATTCTATAAGATCTGTGGCTATATCCAGTGATTCAGAGTTCATCGTATCGGGAAGTCATGATTATACGGTGAGACTATGGGACGTCAAGACAGGTACCTGTAAGACCATGAGTGGTCACTCTTATTCTGTATATGCTGTGGCTATATCCAGTGATTCAGAGTTCATCGTATCGGGAAGTCATGATTATACGGTGAGACTATGGGACGTCAAGACAGGTACCTGTAAGACCATGAGTGGTCACACAAATTATGTATTATCTGTGGCTATATCCAGTGATTCAGAGTTCATCGTATCGGGAAGTAGAGATGAGACGGTGAGACTATGGGACGTCAAGACAGGTACCTGTAAGACCATGAGTGGTCACACAAATTATGTATTATCTGTGGCTATATCCAGTGATTCAGAGTTCATCGTATCGGGAAGTAATGATTATACGGTGAGACTATGGGACGTCAAGACAGGTACCTGTAAGACCATGAGTGGTCACACTAGTTATGTATGATCAGTGGCTATATCCAGTGATTCAGAGTTCATCGTATCGTGAAGTAGAGATAATACGGTGAGACTATGGAACGTCAAGACAGGTACCTGTAAGACCATGAGTGGTCACACAGATTCTATAAGATCTGTGGCTATATCCAGTGATTCAGAGTTCATCGTATCGGGAAGTAGAGATAATACGGTGAGACTATGGAACGTCAAGACAGGTACCTGTAAGACCATGAGTGGTCAAACTAGTTATGTATCATCTGTGGCTATATCCAGTGATTCAGAGTTCATCGTATCGGGAAGTCATGATTATACGGTGAGACTATGGAACGTCAAGACAGGTACCTGTAAGACCAAGAGTGGTCTCACTTATTCTGTATCATCTGTGGCTATATCCAGTGATTCAGAGTTCATCGTATCGGGAAGTAGTGATAATACGGTGAGACTATGGAACGTCAAGACAGGTACCTGTAAGACCATGAGTGGTCACACAAATTCTGTAAGATCTGTGGCTATATCCAGTGATTCAGAGTTCATCGTATCGGGAAGTAGTGATAAGACGGTGAGACTATGGGACGTCAAGACAGGTACCTGTAAGACCATGAGTGGTAACACAGATTCTATAAGATCTGTGGCTATATCCAGTGATTCAGAGTTCATCGTATCGGGAAGTGATGATTATACGGTGAGACTATGGAACGTCAAGACAGGTACCTGTAAGACCATGAGTGGTCACACAAATTCTGTAAGATCTGTGGCTATATCCAGTGATTCAGAGTTCATCGTATCGGGAAGTAGTGATAAGACGGTGAGACTATGGGACGTCAAGACAGGTACCTGTAAGACCATGAGTGGTCACACAAATTATGTAAGATCTGTGGCTATATCCAGTGATTCAGAGTTCATCGTATCGTGAAGTAGAGATAATACGGTGAGACTATGGAACGTCAAGACAGGTACCTGTAAGACCATGAGTGGTCACACAGATTCTATAAGATCTGTGGCTATATCCAGTGATTCAGAGTTCATCGTATCGGGAAGTAGAGATAATACGGTGAGACTATGGAACGTCAAGACAGGTACCTGTAAGACCATGAGTGGTCACACAAATTCTGTAAGATCTGTGGCTATATCCAGTGATTCAGAGTTCATCGTATCGGGAAGTAGTGATAATACGGTGAGACTATGGAACGTCAAGACAGGTACCTGTAAGACCATGAGTGGTCAAACTAGTTATGTATCATCTGTGGCTATATCCAGTGATTCAGAGTTCATCGTATCGGGAAGTAGAGATTCGACAGTGAGACTATGGAACGTCAAGACAGGTACCTGTAAGACCATGAGTGGTCACACTAGTTATGTATCATCTGTGGCTATATCCAGTGATTCAGAGTTCATCGTATCGGAAAGTGATGATAAGACGGTGAGACTATGGAACGTCAAGACAGGTACCTGTAAGACCATGAGTGGTCAGACTAGTTATGTATGATATGTGGCTATATCCAGTGATTCAGAGTTCATCGTATCGGGAAGTCATGATTATACGGTGAGACTATGGAACGTCAAGACAGGTAACTGTAAGACCATGAGTGGTCACACTAGTTATGTATGATATGTGGCTATATCCAGTGATTCAGAGTTCATCGTATCGGGAAGTGATGATGAGACGGTGAGACTATGGGACGTCAAGACAGGTACCTGTAAGACCATGAGTGGTCACTCTTATTCTGTATATGCTGTGGCTATATCCAGTGATTCAGAGTTCATCGTATCGGGAAGTTGAGATTATACGGTGAGACTATGGGACGTCAAGACAGGTACCTGTAAGACCATGAGTGGTCACTCTTATTCTGTATATGCTGTGGCTATATCCAGTGATTCAGAGTTCATCGTATCGGGAAGTGGAGATTATACGGTGAGACTATGGGACGTCAAGACAGGTACCTGTAAGACCATGAGTGGTCACTCTTATTCTGTATATGCTGTGGCTATATCCAGTGATTCAGAGTTCATCGTATCGGGAAGTGGAGATAATACGGTGAGACTATGGGACGTCAAGACAGGTACCTGTAAGACCATGAGTGGTCACACAGATTATGTATTATCTGTGGCTATATCCAGTGATTCAGAGTTCATCGTATCGGGAAGTCATGATAATACGGTGAGACTATGGGACGTCAAGACAGGTACCTGTAAGACCATGAGTGGTTACACTAGTTATGTATATGCTGTGGCTATATCCAGTGATTCAGAGTTCATCGTATCGGGAAGTTGAGATTATACGGTGAGACTATGGGACGTCAAGACAGGTACCTGTAAGACCATGAGTGGTCACACAGATTCTATAAGATCTGTGGCTATATCCAGTGATTCAGAGTTCATCGTATCGGGAAGTGGAGATAATACGGTGAGACTATGGGACGTCAAGACAGGTACCTGTAAGACCATGAGTGGTCAAACTAGTTATGTATCATCTGTGGCTATATCCAGTGATTCAGAGTTCATCGTATCGGGAAGTGATGATGAGACGGTGAGACTATGGGACGTCAAGACAGGTACCTGTAAGACCATGAGTGGTCACACAAATTCTGTATGATCTGTGGCTATATCCAGTGATTCAGATTTCATCGTATCGGGAAGTGGAGATAAGACGGTGAGACTATGGGACGTCAAGACAGGTACCTGTAAGACCATGAGTGGTCACACTAGTTATGTATCATCTGTGGCTATATCCAGTGATTCAGAGTTCATCGTATCGGGAAGTGGAGATTATACGGTGAGACTATGGGACGTCAAGACAGGTACCTGTAAGACCATGAGTGGTCACTCTTATTCTGTATATGCTGTGGCTATATCCAGTGATTCAGAGTTCATCGTATCGGGAAGTTATGATTAGACGGTGAGACTATGGGACGTCAAGACAGGTACCTGTAAGACCATGAGTGGTCACACTAGTTATGTATCATCTGTGGCTATATCCAGTGATTCAGAGTTCATCGTATCGGGAAGTAGAGATGAGACGGTGAGACTATGGGACGTCAAGACAGGTACCTGTAAGACCATGAGTGGTCACTCTTATTCTGTATGATCTGTGGCTATATCCAGTGATTCAGAGTTCATCGTATCGGGAAGTAGAGATGAGACGGTGAGACTATGGGACGTCAAGACAGGTACCTGTAAGACCATGAGTGGTCACACTAGTTATGTATGATATGTGGCTATATCCAGTGATTCAGAGTTCATCGTATCGGGAAGTAATGATAAGACGGTGAGACTATGGGACGTCAAGACAGGTACCTGTAAGACCATGAGTGGTCACACAGATTCTATAAGATCTGTGGCTATATCCAGTGATTCAGAGTTCATCGTATCGGGAAGAAGAGATTATACGGTGAGACTATGGAACGTCAAGACAGGTAACTGTAAGACCATGAGTGGTCACACTAGTTATGTATGATATGTGGCTATATCCAGTGATTCAGAGTTCATCGTATCGGGAAGTTGAGATTATACGGTGAGACTATGGGACGTCAAGACAGGTACCTGTAAGACCATGAGTGGTCACACAAATTCTGTATGATCTGTGGCTATATCCAGTGATTCAGAGTTCATCGTATCGGGAAGTAGAGATAATACGGTGAGACTATGGAACGTCAAGACAGGTACCTGTAAGACCATGAGTGGTAACACAGATTCTATAAGATCTGTGGCTATATCCAGTGATTCAGAGTTCATCGTATCGGGAAGTCATGATTATACGGTGAGACTATGGGACGTCAAGACAGGTACCTGTAAGACCATGAGTGGTCACACTAGTTATGTATGATCTGTGGCTATATCCAGTGATTCAGAGTTCATCGTATCGGGAAGTGCAGATTATACGGTGAGACTATGGGACGTCAAGACAGGTACCTGTAAGACCATGAGTGGTCACACTGGTCATGTATATGCTGTGGCTATATCCAGTGATTCAGAGTTCATCGTATCGGGAAGTAGAGATAATACGGTGAGACTATGGAACGTCAAGACAGGTACCTGTAAGACAATGAGTGGTCACACTGGTCATGTATATGCTGTGGCTATATCCAGTGATTCAGAGTTCATCGTATCGGGAAGTGGAGATTATACGGTGAGACTATGGGACGTCAAGACAGGTACCTGTAAGACCATGAGTGGTCACTCTTATTCTGTATATGCTGTGGCTATATCCAGTGATTCAGAGTTCATCGTATCGGGAAGTGGAGATTATACGGTGAGACTATGGGACGTCAAGACAGGTACCTGTAAGACCATGAGTGGTCACTCTTATTCTGTATATGCTGTGGCTATATCCAGTGATTCAGAGTTCATCGTATCGGGAAGTGGAGATTATACGGTGAGACTATGGGACGTCAAGACAGGTACCTGTAAGACCATGAGTGGTCACACAGATTCTATAAGATCTGTGGCTATATCCAGTGATTCAGAGTTCATCGTATCGGGAAGTAGTGATAATACGGTGAGACTATGGAACGTCAAGACAGGTACCTGTAAGACCATGAGTGGTCACACTAGTTATGTATATGCTGTGGCTATATCCAGTGATTCAGAGTTCATCGTATCGGGAAGTCATGATTATACGGTGAGACTATGGGACGTCAAGACAGGTACCTGTAAGACCATGAGTGGTCACTCTTATTCTGTATATGCTGTGGCTATATCCAGTGATTCAGAGTTCATCGTATCGGGAAGTGGAGATTATACGGTGAGACTATGGGACGTCAAGACAGGTACCTGTAAGACCATGAGTGGTCACACAGATTCTATAAGATCTGTGGCTATATCCAGTGATTCAGAGTTCATCGTATCGGGAAGTAGTGATAATACGGTGAGACTATGGAACGTCAAGACAGGTACCTGTAAGACCATGAGTGGTCACACTAGTTATGTATATGCTGTGGCTATATCCAGTGATTCAGAGTTCATCGTATCGGGAAGTCATGATTATACGGTGAGACTATGGGACGTCAAGACAGGTACCTGTAAGACCATGAGTGGTCACTCTTATTCTGTATATGCTGTGGCTATATCCAGTGATTCAGAGTTCATCGTATCGGGAAGTGGAGATTATACGGTGAGACTATGGGACGTCAAGACAGGTACCTGTAAGACCATGAGTGGTCACTCTTATTCTGTATATGCTGTGGCTATATCCAGTGATTCAGAGTTCATCGTATCGGGAAGTGGAGATAATACGGTGAGACTATGGGACGTCAAGACAGGTACCTGTAAGACCATGAGTGGTCACACAGATTATGTATTATCTGTGGCTATATCCAGTGATTCAGAGTTCATCGTATCGGGAAGTCATGATAATACGGTGAGACTATGGGACGTCAAGACAGGTACCTGTAAGACCATGAGTGGTCACTCTTATTCTGTATGATCTTTGGCTATATCCAGTGATTCAGAGTTCATCGTATCGGGAAGTTGAGATGAGACGATGAGACTATGGGACGTCAAGACAGGTACCTGTAAGACCATGAGTGGTCACACTAGTTATGTATGATATGTGGCTATATCCAGTGATTCAGAGTTCATCGTATCGGGAAGTTGAGATTATACGGTGAGACTATGGGACGTCAAGACAGGTACCTGTAAGACCATGAGTGGTCACTCTTATTCTGTATATGCTGTGGCTATATCCAGTGATTCAGAGTTCATCGTATCGGGAAGTGGAGATTATACGGTGAGACTATGGGACGTCAAGACAGGTACCTGTAAGACCATGAGTGGTCACTCTTATTCTGTATATGCTGTGGCTATATCCAGTGATTCAGAGTTCATCGTATCGGGAAGTGGAGATAATACGGTGAGACTATGGGACGTCAAGACAGGTACCTGTAAGACCATGAGTGGTCACACAGATTATGTATTATCTGTGGCTATATCCAGTGATTCAGAGTTCATCGTATCGGGAAGTCATGATAATACGGTGAGACTATGGGACGTCAAGACAGGTACCTGTAAGACCATGAGTGGTCACTCTTATTCTGTATGATCTTTGGCTATATCCAGTGATTCAGAGTTCATCGTATCGGGAAGTTGAGATGAGACGATGAGACTATGGGACGTCAAGACAGGTACCTGTAAGACCATGAGTGGTCACACTAGTTATGTATGATATGTGGCTATATCCAGTGATTCAGAGTTCATCGTATCGGGAAGTTGAGATTATACGGTGAGACTATGGGACGTCAAGACAGGTACCTGTAAGACCATGAGTGGTCACACTAGTTATGTATATGCTGTGGCTATATCCAGTGATTCAGAGTTCATCGTATCGGGAAGAAGAGATTATACGGTGAGACTATGGAACGTCAAGACAGGTACCTGTAAGACCATGAGTGGTCACACAAATTCTGTATGATCTGTGGCTATATCCAGTGATTCAGAGTTCATCGTATCGGGAAGTAGAGATAATACGGTGAGACTATGGAACGTCAAGACAGGTACCTGTAAGACCATGAGTGGTAACACAGATTCTATAAGATCTGTGGCTATATCCAGTGATTCAGAGTTCATCGTATCGGGAAGTCATGATTATACGGTGAGACTATGGGACGTCAAGACAGGTACCTGTAAGACCATGAGTGGTCACACTAGTTATGTATGATCTGTGGCTATATCCAGTGATTCAGAGTTCATCGTATCGGGAAGTGCAGATTATACGGTGAGACTATGGGACGTCAAGACAGGTACCTGTAAGACCATGAGTGGTCACACAAATTCTGTATGATCTGTGGCTATATCCAGTGATTCAGAGTTCATCGTATCGGGAAGTTGAGATGAGACGATGAGACTATGGGACGTCAAGACAGGTACCTGTAAGACCATGAGTGGTCACACTAGTTATGTATGATATGTGGCTATATCCAGTGATTCAGAGTTCATCGTATCGGGAAGTGGAGATTATACGGTGAGACTATGGGACGTCAAGACAGGTACCTGTAAGACCATGAGTGGTCACTCTTATTCTGTATATGCTGTGGCTATATCCAGTGATTCAGAGTTCATCGTATCGGGAAGTTATGATTAGACGGTGAGACTATGGGACGTCAAGACAGGTACCTGTAAGACCATGAGTGGTCACACTAGTTATGTATGATCTGTGGCTATATCCAGTGATTCAGAGTTCATCGTATCGGGAAGAAGAGATTATACGGTGAGACTATGGAACGTCAAGACAGGTAACTGTAAGACCATGAGTGGTCACACTAGTTATGTATGATATGTGGCTATATCCAGTGATTCAGAGTTCATCGTATCGGGAAGTTGAGATTATACGGTGAGACTATGGGACGTCAAGACAGGTACCTGTAAGACCATGAGTGGTCACACAGATTCTATAAGATCTGTGGCTATATCCAGTGATTCAGAGTTCATCGTATCGGGAAGTAGAGATAATACGGTGAGACTATGGAACGTCAAGACAGGTACCTGTAAGACCATGAGTGGTCACACAAATTCTGTAAGATCTGTGGCTATATCCAGTGATTCAGAGTTCATCGTATCGGGAAGTCATGATTATACGGTGAGACTATGGGACGTCAAGACAGGTACCTGTAAGACCATGAGTGGTCACACTAGTTATGTATGATCTGTGGCTATATCCAGTGATTCAGAGTTCATCGTATCGGGAAGTGCAGATTATACGGTGAGACTATGGGACGTCAAGACAGGTACCTGTAAGACCATGAGTGGTCACACTGGTCATGTATATGCTGTGGCTATATCCAGTGATTCAGAGTTCATCGTATCGGGAAGTAGAGATAATACGGTGAGACTATGGAACGTCAAGACAGGTACCTGTAAGACCATGAGTGGTCACACTGGTCATGTATATGCTGTGGCTATATCCAGTGATTCAGAGTTCATCGTATCGGGAAGTAGAGATGAGACGGTGAGACTATGGAACGTCAAGACAGGTACCTGTAAGACCATGAGTGGTCACTCTAGTTATGTATGATCTGTGGCTATATCCAGTGATTCAGAGTTCATCGTATCGGGAAGTGATGATGAGACGGTGAGACTATGGAACGTCAAGACAGGTACCTGTAAGACCATGAGTGGTCACACTAGTTATGTATCATCTGTGGCTATATCCAGTGATTCAGAGTTCATCGTATCGGGAAGTAGTGCTAATACGGTGAGACTATGGGACGTCAAGACAGGTACCTGTAAGACCATGAGTGGTCACACTAGTTATGTATATGCTGTGGCTATATCCAGTGATTCAGAGTTCATCGTATCGGGAAGTGGAGATTATACGGTGAGACTATGGGACGTCAAGACAGGTACCTGTAAGACCATGAGTGGTCACACTGGTCATGTATATGCTGTGGCTATATCCAGTGATTCAGAGTTCATCGTATCGGGAAGTAGAGATAATACGGTGAGACTATGGAACGTCAAGACAGGTACCTGTAAGACCATGAGTGGTCACACAAATTCTGTAAGATCTGTGGCTATATCCAGTGATTCAGAGTTCATCGTATCGGGAAGTGGAGATTATACGGTGAGACTATGGAACGTCAAGACAGGTACCTGTAAGACCATGAGTGGTCACACTAGTTATGTATCATCTGTGGCTATATCCAGTGATTCAGAGTTCATCGTATCGGGAAGTCATGATTATACGGTGAGACTATGGAACGTCAAGACAGGTACCTGTAAGACCATGAGTGGTCACACAGATTCTATAAGATCTGTGGCTATATCCAGTGATTCAGAGTTCATCGTATCGGGAAGTCATGATTATACGGTGAGACTATGGGACGTCAAGACAGGTAACTGTAAGACCATGAGTGGTCACACTGGTCATGTATATGCTGTGGCTATATCCAGTGATTCAGAGTTCATCGTATCGGGAAGTCATGATTATACGGTGAGACTATGGGACGTCAAGACAGGTACCTGTAAGACCATGAGTGGTCACACTAGTTATGTATGATATGTGGCTATATCCAGTGATTCAGAGTTCATCGTATCGGGAAGTAGAGATGAGACGGTGAGACTATGGGACGTCAAGACAGGTACCTGTAAGACCATGAGTGGTCACACTAGTTATGTATATGCTGTGGCTATATCCAGTGATTCAGAGTTCATCGTATCGGGAAGTTATGATAAGACGGTGAGACTATGGGACGTCAAGACAGGTACCTGTAAGACCATGAGTGGTCACTCTTATTTTGTATATGCTGTGGCTATATCCAGTGATTCAGAGTTCATCGTATCGGGAAGTAATGATTATACGGTGAGACTATGGAACGTCAAGACAGGTACCTGTAAGACCATGAGTGGTCACACTAGTTATGTATATGCTGTGGCTATATCCAGTGATTCAGAGTTCATCGTATCGGGAAGTAATGATTATACGGTGAGACTATGGGACGTCAAGACAGGTACCTGTAAGACCATGAGTGGTCACTCTTATTTTGTATATGCTGTGGCTATATCCAGTGATTCAGAGTTCATCGTATCGGGAAGTTATGATAAGACGGTGAGACTATGGGACGTCAAGACAGGTACCTGTAAGACCATGAGTGGTCACACTAGTTATGTATATGCTGTGGCTATATCCAGTGATTCAGAGTTCATCGTATCGGGAAGTTGAGATTATACGGTGAGACTATGGGACGTCAAGACAGGTACCTGTAAGACCATGAGTGGTCACACTAATTCTGTATATGCTGTGGCTATATCCAGTGATTCAGAGTTCATCGTATCGGGAAGTTATGATAAGACGGTGAGACTATGGAACGTCAAGACAGGTACCTGTAAGACCATGAGTGGTCACACTAGTTCTGTATATGCTGTGGCTATATCCAGTGATTCAGAGTTCATCGTATCGGGAAGTAATGATTATACGGTGAGACTATGGGACGTCAAGACAGGTACCTGTAAGACCATGAGTGGTCACACTAGTTATGTATATGCTGTGGCTATATCCAGTGATTCAGAGTTCATCGTATCGGGAAGTTATGATTATACGGTGAGACTATGGGACGTCAAGACAGGTACCTGTAAGACCATGAGTGGTCACTCTTATTTTGTATATGCTGTGGCTATATCCAGTGATTCAGAGTTCATCGTATCGGGAAGTTTAGATTATACGGTGAGACTATGGGACGTCAAGACAGGTACCTGTAAGACCATGAGTGGTAACACAGATTCTATAAGATCTGTGGCTATATCCAGTGATTCAGAGTTCATCGTATCGGGAAGTGATGATTATACGGTGAGACTATGGAACGTCAAGACAGGTACCTGTAAGACCATGAGTGGTCACACAAATTCTGTAAGATCTGTGGCTATATCCAGTGATTCAGAGTTCATCGTATCGGGAAGTAGTGATAATACGGTGAGACTATGGAACGTCAAGACAGGTACCTGTAAGACCATGAGTGGTCACACAGATTCTATAAGATCTGTGGCTATATCCAGTGATTCAGAGTTCATCGTATCGTGAAGTAGAGATAATACGGTGAGACTATGGAACGTCAAGACAGGTACCTGTAAGACCATGAGTGGTCACACAGATTCTATAAGATCTGTGGCTATATCCAGTGATTCAGAGTTCATCGTATCGGGAAGTAGAGATAATACGGTGAGACTATGGAACGTCAAGACAGGTACCTGTAAGACCATGAGTGGTCACACAAATTCTGTAAGATCTGTGGCTATATCCAGTGATTCAGAGTTCATCGTATCGGGAAGTAGTGATAATACGGTGAGACTATGGAACGTCAAGACAGGTACCTGTAAGACCATGAGTGGTCAAACTAGTTATGTATCATCTGTGGCTATATCCAGTGATTCAGAGTTCATCGTATCGGGAAGTAGAGATTCGACAGTGAGACTATGGAACGTCAAGACAGGTACCTGTAAGACCATGAGTGGTCACACTAGTTATGTATCATCTGTGGCTATATCCAGTGATTCAGAGTTCATCGTATCGGAAAGTGATGATAAGACGGTGAGACTATGGAACGTCAAGACAGGTACCTGTAAGACCATGAGTGGTCAGACTAGTTATGTATGATCTGTGGCTATATCCAGTGATTCAGAGTTCATCGTATCGGGAAGTGATGATAAGACGGTGAGACTATGGAACGTCAAGAAAGTACCTGTAAGACCATGAGTGGTCACACTAGTTATGTATGATCTGTGGCTATATCCAGTGATTCAGAGTTCATCGTATCGGGAAGTAGAGATGAGACGGTGAGACTATGGAACGTCAAGACAGGTACCTGTAAGACCATGAGTGGTCACACTGGTCATGTATATGCTGTGGCTATATCCAGTGATTCAGAGTTCATCGCATCGGGAAGTGATGATGAGACGGTGAGACTATGGAACGTCAAGACAGGTACCTGTAAGACCATGAGTGGTCACACAAATTCTGTATGATCTGTGGCTATATCCAGTGATTCAGATTTCATCGTATCGGGAAGTGGAGATGAGACGGTGAGACTATGGAACGTCAAGACAGGTACCTGTAAGACCATGAGTGGTCACACTAGTTATGTATGATCTGTGGCTATATCCAGTGATTCAGAGTTCATCGTATCGGGAAGTGATGATAAGACGGTGAGACTATGGAACGTCAAGACAGGTACCTGTAAGACCATGAGTGGTCACACTGGTCATGTATATGCTGTGGCTATATCCAGTGATTCAGAGTTCATCGTATCGGGAAGTGATGATAAGACGGTGAGACTATGGAACGTCAAGACAGGTACCTGTAAGACCATGAGTGGTCACACTGGTCATGTATATGCTGTGGCTATATCCAGTGATTCAGAGTTCATCGTATCGGGAAGTAGAGATAATACGGTGAGACTATGGGACGTCAAGACAGGTACCTGTAAGACCATGAGTGGTCAAACTAGTTATGTATCATCTGTGGCTATATCCAGTGATTCAGAGTTCATCGTATCGGGAAGTGCAGATTATACGGTGAGACTATGGGACGTCAAGACAGGTACCTGTAAGACCATGAGTGGTCAAACTAGTTATGTATCATCTGTGGCTATATCCAGTGATTCAGAGTTCATCGTATCGGGAAGTGATGATGAGACGGTGAGACTATGGGACGTCAAGACAGGTACCTGTAAGACCATGAGTGGTCACACAAATTCTGTATGATCTGTGGCTATATCCAGTGATTCAGATTTCATCGTATCGGGAAGTGGAGATAAGACGGTGAGACTATGGGACGTCAAGACAGGTACCTGTAAGACCATGAGTGGTCACACTAGTTATGTATCATCTGTGGCTATATCCAGTGATTCAGAGTTCATCGTATCGGGAAGTGGAGATTATACGGTGAGACTATGGGACGTCAAGACAGGTACCTGTAAGACCATGAGTGGTCACTCTTATTCTGTATATGCTGTGGCTATATCCAGTGATTCAGAGTTCATCGTATCGGGAAGTTATGATTAGACGGTGAGACTATGGGACGTCAAGACAGGTACCTGTAAGACCATGAGTGGTCACACTAGTTATGTATCATCTGTGGCTATATCCAGTGATTCAGAGTTCATCGTATCGGGAAGTAGAGATGAGACGGTGAGACTATGGGACGTCAAGACAGGTACCTGTAAGACCATGAGTGGTCACTCTTATTCTGTATATGCTGTGGCTATATCCAGTGATTCAGAGTTCATCGTATCGGGAAGTGGAGATTATACGGTGAGACTATGGGACGTCAAGACAGGTACCTGTAAGACCATGAGTGGTCACTCTTATTCTGTATATGCTGTGGCTATATCCAGTGATTCAGAGTTCATCGTATCGGGAAGTGGAGATAATACGGTGAGACTATGGGACGTCAAGACAGGTACCTGTAAGACCATGAGTGGTCACACAGATTATGTATTATCTGTGGCTATATCCAGTGATTCAGAGTTCATCGTATCGGGAAGTCATGATAATACGGTGAGACTATGGGACGTCAAGACAGGTACCTGTAAGACCATGAGTGGTCACTCTTATTCTGTATGATCTTTGGCTATATCCAGTGATTCAGAGTTCATCGTATCGGGAAGTTGAGATGAGACGATGAGACTATGGGACGTCAAGACAGGTACCTGTAAGACCATGAGTGGTCACACTAGTTATGTATGATATGTGGCTATATCCAGTGATTCAGAGTTCATCGTATCGGGAAGTTGAGATTATACGGTGAGACTATGGGACGTCAAGACAGGTACCTGTAAGACCATGAGTGGTCACACTAGTTATGTATATGCTGTGGCTATATCCAGTGATTCAGAGTTCATCGTATCGGGAAGAAGAGATTATACGGTGAGACTATGGAACGTCAAGACAGGTACCTGTAAGACCATGAGTGGTCACACAAATTCTGTATGATCTGTGGCTATATCCAGTGATTCAGAGTTCATCGTATCGGGAAGTAGAGATAATACGGTGAGACTATGGAACGTCAAGACAGGTACCTGTAAGACCATGAGTGGTAACACAGATTCTATAAGATCTGTGGCTATATCCAGTGATTCAGAGTTCATCGTATCGGGAAGTGATGATAAGACGGTGAGACTATGGAACGTCAAGAAAGTACCTGTAAGACCATGAGTGGTCACACTAGTTATGTATGATCTGTGGCTATATCCAGTGATTCAGAGTTCATCGTATCGGGAAGTAGAGATGAGACGGTGAGACTATGGAACGTCAAGACAGGTACCTGTAAGACCATGAGTGGTCACACTGGTCATGTATATGCTGTGGCTATATCCAGTGATTCAGAGTTCATCGCATCGGGAAGTGATGATGAGACGGTGAGACTATGGAACGTCAAGACAGGTACCTGTAAGACCATGAGTGGTCACACAAATTCTGTATGATCTGTGGCTATATCCAGTGATTCAGATTTCATCGTATCGGGAAGTGGAGATGAGACGGTGAGACTATGGAACGTCAAGACAGGTACCTGTAAGACCATGAGTGGTCACACTAGTTATGTATGATCTGTGGCTATATCCAGTGATTCAGAGTTCATCGTATCGGGAAGTGATGATAAGACGGTGAGACTATGGAACGTCAAGACAGGTACCTGTAAGACCATGAGTGGTCACACTGGTCATGTATATGCTGTGGCTATATCCAGTGATTCAGAGTTCATCGTATCGGGAAGTGATGATAAGACGGTGAGACTATGGAACGTCAAGACAGGTACCTGTAAGACCATGAGTGGTCACACTGGTCATGTATATGCTGTGGCTATATCCAGTGATTCAGAGTTCATCGTATCGGGAAGTAGAGATAATACGGTGAGACTATGGGACGTCAAGACAGGTACCTGTAAGACCATGAGTGGTCAAACTAGTTATGTATCATCTGTGGCTATATCCAGTGATTCAGAGTTCATCGTATCGGGAAGTGCAGATTATACGGTGAGACTATGGGACGTCAAGACAGGTACCTGTAAGACCATGAGTGGTCAAACTAGTTATGTATCATCTGTGGCTATATCCAGTGATTCAGAGTTCATCGTATCGGGAAGTGATGATGAGACGGTGAGACTATGGGACGTCAAGACAGGTACCTGTAAGACCATGAGTGGTCACACAAATTCTGTATGATCTGTGGCTATATCCAGTGATTCAGATTTCATCGTATCGGGAAGTGGAGATAAGACGGTGAGACTATGGGACGTCAAGACAGGTACCTGTAAGACCATGAGTGGTCACACTAGTTATGTATCATCTGTGGCTATATCCAGTGATTCAGAGTTCATCGTATCGGGAAGTGGAGATTATACGGTGAGACTATGGGACGTCAAGACAGGTACCTGTAAGACCATGAGTGGTCACTCTTATTCTGTATATGCTGTGGCTATATCCAGTGATTCAGAGTTCATCGTATCGGGAAGTTATGATTAGACGGTGAGACTATGGGACGTCAAGACAGGTACCTGTAAGACCATGAGTGGTCACACTAGTTATGTATCATCTGTGGCTATATCCAGTGATTCAGAGTTCATCGTATCGGGAAGTAGAGATGAGACGGTGAGACTATGGGACGTCAAGACAGGTACCTGTAAGACCATGAGTGGTCACTCTTATTCTGTATGATCTGTGGCTATATCCAGTGATTCAGAGTTCATCGTATCGGGAAGTAGAGATGAGACGGTGAGACTATGGGACGTCAAGACAGGTACCTGTAAGACCATGAGTGGTCACACTAGTTATGTATGATATGTGGCTATATCCAGTGATTCAGAGTTCATCGTATCGGGAAGTAATGATAAGACGGTGAGACTATGGGACGTCAAGACAGGTACCTGTAAGACCATGAGTGGTCACACAGATTCTATAAGATCTGTGGCTATATCCAGTGATTCAGAGTTCATCGTATCGGGAAGAAGAGATTATACGGTGAGACTATGGAACGTCAAGACAGGTAACTGTAAGACCATGAGTGGTCACACTAGTTATGTATGATATGTGGCTATATCCAGTGATTCAGAGTTCATCGTATCGGGAAGTTGAGATTATACGGTGAGACTATGGGACGTCAAGACAGGTACCTGTAAGACCATGAGTGGTCACACAAATTCTGTATGATCTGTGGCTATATCCAGTGATTCAGAGTTCATCGTATCGGGAAGTAGAGATAATACGGTGAGACTATGGAACGTCAAGACAGGTACCTGTAAGACCATGAGTGGTAACACAGATTCTATAAGATCTGTGGCTATATCCAGTGATTCAGAGTTCATCGTATCGGGAAGTCATGATTATACGGTGAGACTATGGGACGTCAAGACAGGTACCTGTAAGACCATGAGTGGTCACACTAGTTATGTATGATCTGTGGCTATATCCAGTGATTCAGAGTTCATCGTATCGGGAAGTGCAGATTATACGGTGAGACTATGGGACGTCAAGACAGGTACCTGTAAGACCATGAGTGGTCACACTGGTCATGTATATGCTGTGGCTATATCCAGTGATTCAGAGTTCATCGTATCGGGAAGTAGAGATAATACGGTGAGACTATGGAACGTCAAGACAGGTACCTGTAAGACCATGAGTGGTCACACTGGTCATGTATATGCTGTGGCTATATCCAGTGATTCAGAGTTCATCGTATCGGGAAGTGGAGATTATACGGTGAGACTATGGGACGTCAAGACAGGTACCTGTAAGACCATGAGTGGTCACTCTTATTCTGTATATGCTGTGGCTATATCCAGTGATTCAGAGTTCATCGTATCGGGAAGTGGAGATTATACGGTGAGACTATGGGACGTCAAGACAGGTACCTGTAAGACCATGAGTGGTCACTCTTATTCTGTATATGCTGTGGCTATATCCAGTGATTCAGAGTTCATCGTATCGGGAAGTGGAGATTATACGGTGAGACTATGGGACGTCAAGACAGGTACCTGTAAGACCATGAGTGGTCACACAGATTCTATAAGATCTGTGGCTATATCCAGTGATTCAGAGTTCATCGTATCGGGAAGTAGTGATAATACGGTGAGACTATGGAACGTCAAGACAGGTACCTGTAAGACCATGAGTGGTCACACTAGTTATGTATATGCTGTGGCTATATCCAGTGATTCAGAGTTCATCGTATCGGGAAGTCATGATTATACGGTGAGACTATGGGACGTCAAGACAGGTACCTGTAAGACCATGAGTGGTCACTCTTATTCTGTATATGCTGTGGCTATATCCAGTGATTCAGAGTTCATCGTATCGGGAAGTGGAGATTATACGGTGAGACTATGGGACGTCAAGACAGGTACCTGTAAGACCATGAGTGGTCACTCTTATTCTGTATATGCTGTGGCTATATCCAGTGATTCAGAGTTCATCGTATCGGGAAGTGGAGATAATACGGTGAGACTATGGGACGTCAAGACAGGTACCTGTAAGACCATGAGTGGTCACACAGATTATGTATTATCTGTGGCTATATCCAGTGATTCAGAGTTCATCGTATCGGGAAGTCATGATAATACGGTGAGACTATGGGACGTCAAGACAGGTACCTGTAAGACCATGAGTGGTCACTCTTATTCTGTATGATCTTTGGCTATATCCAGTGATTCAGAGTTCATCGTATCGGGAAGTTGAGATGAGACGATGAGACTATGGGACGTCAAGACAGGTACCTGTAAGACCATGAGTGGTCACACTAGTTATGTATGATATGTGGCTATATCCAGTGATTCAGAGTTCATCGTATCGGGAAGTTGAGATTATACGGTGAGACTATGGGACGTCAAGACAGGTACCTGTAAGACCATGAGTGGTCACACTAGTTATGTATATGCTGTGGCTATATCCAGTGATTCAGAGTTCATCGTATCGGGAAGAAGAGATTATACGGTGAGACTATGGAACGTCAAGACAGGTACCTGTAAGACCATGAGTGGTCACACAAATTCTGTATGATCTGTGGCTATATCCAGTGATTCAGAGTTCATCGTATCGGGAAGTAGAGATAATACGGTGAGACTATGGAACGTCAAGACAGGTACCTGTAAGACCATGAGTGGTAACACAGATTCTATAAGATCTGTGGCTATATCCAGTGATTCAGAGTTCATCGTATCGGGAAGTCATGATTATACGGTGAGACTATGGGACGTCAAGACAGGTACCTGTAAGACCATGAGTGGTCACACTAGTTATGTATGATCTGTGGCTATATCCAGTGATTCAGAGTTCATCGTATCGGGAAGTAATGATTATACGGTGAGACTATGGGACGTCAAGACAGTTACCTGTAAGAACATGAGTGGTAACTCTTATTTTGTATATGCTGTGGCTATATCCAGTGATTCAGAGTTCATCGTATCGGGAAGTTATGATAAGACGGTGAGACTATGGGACGTCAAGACAGGTACCTGTAAGACCATGAGTGGTCACACTAGTTCTGTATATGCTGTGGCTATATCCAGTGATTCAGAGTTCATCGTATCGGGAAGTAATTATTATACGGTGAGACTATGGGACGTCAAGACAGGTACCTGTAAGACCATGAGTGGTCACACTAGTTATGTATATGCTGTGGCTATATCCAGTGATTCAGAGTTCATCGTATCGGGAAGTTGAGATTATACGGTGAGACTATGGGACGTCAAGACAGGTACCTGTAAGACCATGAGTGGTCACACTAGTTCTGTATATGCTGTGGCTATATCCAGTGATTCAGAGTTCATCGTATCGGGAAGTAATGATTATACGGTGAGACTATGGGACGTCAAGACAGGTACCTGTAAGACCATGAGTGGTCACACTAGTTATGTATATGCTGTGGCTATATCCAGTGATTCAGAGTTCATCGTATCGGGAAGTAATTATTATACGGTGAGACTATGGGACGTCAAGACAGGTACCTGTAAGACCATGAGTGGTCACACTAGTTCTGTATATGCTGTGGCTATATCCAGTGATTCAGAGTTCATCGTATCGGGAAGTTATGATTATACGGTGAGACTATGGGACGTCAAGACAGGTACCTGTAAGACCATGAGTGGTCACTCTTATTTTGTATATGCTGTGGCTATATCCAGTGATTCAGAGTTCATCGTATCGGGAAGTAATGATTATACGGTGAGACTATGGGACGTCAAGACAGTTACCTGTAAGACCATGAGTGGTCACACTAGTTATGTATATGCTGTGGCTATATCCAGTGATTCAGAGTTCATCGTATCGGGAAGTTATGATAAGACGGTGAGACTATGGGACGTCAAGACAGGTACCTGTAAGACCATGAGTGGTCACTCTTATTTTGTATATGCTGTGGCTATATCCAGTGATTCAGAGTTCATCGTATCGGGAAGTAATGATTATACGGTGAGACTATGGGACGTCAAGACAGGTACCTGTAAGACCATGAGTGGTCACTCTTATTTTGTATATGCTGTGGCTATATCCAGTGATTCAGAGTTCATCGTATCGGGAAGTTATGATAAGACGGTGAGACTATGGGACGTCAAGACAGGTACCTGTAAGACCATGAGTGGTCACACTAGTTATGTATATGCTGTGGCTATATCCAGTGATTCAGAGTTCATCGTATCGGGAAGTTATGATAAGACGGTGAGACTATGGGACGTCAAGACAGGTACCTGTAAGACCATGAGTGGTTACACTAGTTCTGTATATGCTGTGGCTATATCCAGTGATTCAGAGTTCATCGTATCGGGAAGTTGAGATTATACGGTGAGACTATGGGACGTCAAGACAGGTACCTGTAAGACCATGAGTGGTCACACTAGTTATGTATATGCTGTGGCTATATCCAGTGATTCAGAGTTCATCGTATCGGGAAGTTGAGATTATACGGTGAGACTATGGGACGTCAAGACAGGTACCTGTAAGACCATGAGTGGTCACACTAGTTCTGTATATGCTGTGGCTATATCCAGTGATTCAGAGTTCATCGTATCGGGAAGTTATGATAAGACGGTGAGACTATGGAACGTCAAGACAGGTACCTGTAAGACCATGAGTGGTCACACTAGTTCTGTATATGCTGTGGCTATATCCAGTGATTCAGAGTTCATCGTATCGGGAAGTAATGATTATACGGTGAGACTATGGGACGTCAAGACAGGTACCTGTAAGACCATAAGTGGTCACACTAGTTATGTATATGCTGTGGCTATATCCAGTGATTCAGAGTTCATCGTATCGGGAAGTTATGATTATACGGTGAGACTATGGGACGTCAAGACAGGTACCTGTAAGACCATGAGTGGTCACTCTTATTTTGTATATGCTGTGGCTATATCCAGTGATTCAGAGTTCATCGTATCGGGAAGTAATTATTATACGGTGAGACTATGGGACGTCAAGACAGGTACCTGTAAGACCATGAGTGGTCACACTAGTTATGTATATGCTGTGGCTATATCCAGTGATTCAGAGTTCATCGTATCGGGAAGTGGAGATTATACGGTGAGACTATGGGACGTCAAGACAGGTACCTGTAAGACCATGAGTGGTCACACTAGTTATGTATATGCTGTGGCTATATCCAGTGATTCAGAGTTCATCGTATCGGGAAGTGATTATACGGTGAGACTATGGGACGTCAAGACAGGTACCTGTAAGACCATGAGTGGTCAGACTAGTTATTTATCATCTGTGGCTATATCCAGTGATTCAGAGTTCATCGTATCGGGAAGTAATGATTATACGGTGAGACTATGGGACGTCAAGACAGGTACCTGTAAGACCATGAGTGGTCACACTAGTTCTGTATATGCTGTGGCTATATCCAGTGATTCAGAGTTCATCGTATCGGGAAGTAATGATTATACGGTGAGACTATGGGACGTCAAGACAGTTACCTGTAAGAACATGAGTGGTAACTCTTATTTTGTATATGCTGTGGCTATATCCAGTGATTCAGAGTTCATCGTATCGGGAAGTTATGATAAGACGGTGAGACTATGGGACGTCAAGACAGGTACCTGTAAGACCATGAGTGGTCACACTAGATATGTAAGATCTGTGGCTATATCCAGTGATTCAGAGTTCATCGTATCGGGAAGTTATGATAAAACGGTGAGACTATGGGACGTCAAGACAGGTACCTGTAAGACCATGAGTGGTCACACTAGTTATGTAAGATCTGTGGCTATATCCAGTGATTCAGAGTTCATCGTATCGGGAAGTTATGATAAGACGGTGAGACTATGGGACGTCAAGACAGGTACCTGTAAGACCATGAGTGGTAACTCTTATTTTGTATATGCTGTGGCTATATCCAGTGATTCAGAGTTCATCGTATCGGCAAGTTATGATTATACGGTGAGACTATGGGACGTCAAGACAGGTACCTGTAAGACCATGAGTGGTCACACTAGTTTTGTATATGCTGTGGCTATATCCAGTGATTCAGAGTTCATCGTATCGGGAAGTTATGATAAGACGGTGAGACTATGGGACGTCAAGACAGGTACCTGTAAGACCATGAGTGGTCACACTAGTTATGTATATGCTGTGGCTATATCCAGTGATTCAGAGTTCATCGTATCGGGAAGTAATGATTATACGGTGAGACTATGGGACGTCAAGACAGTTACCTGTAAGAACATGAGTGGTAACTCTTATTTTGTATATGCTGTGGCTATATCCAGTGATTCAGAGTTCATCGTATCGGGAAGTAATGATTATACGGTGAGACTATGGGACGTCAAGACAGGTACCTGTAAGACCATGAGTGGTCACACTAGTTCTGTATATGCTGTGGCTATATCCAGTGATTCAGAGTTCATCGTATCGGGAAGTAATTATTATACGGTGAGACTATGGGACGTCAAGACAGGTACCTGTAAGACCATGAGTGGTCACACTAGTTATGTATATGCTGTGGCTATATCCAGTGATTCAGAGTTCATCGTATCGGGAAGTTGAGATTATACGGTGAGACTATGGGACGTCAAGACAGGTACCTGTAAGACCATGAGTGGTCACACTAGTTCTGTATATGCTGTGGCTATATCCAGTGATTCAGAGTTCATCGTATCGGGAAGTAATGATTATACGGTGAGACTATGGGACGTCAAGACAGGTACCTGTAAGACCATGAGTGGTCACACTAGTTATGTATATGCTGTGGCTATATCCAGTGATTCAGAGTTCATCGTATCGGGAAGTAATTATTATACGGTGAGACTATGGGACGTCAAGACAGGTACCTGTAAGACCATGAGTGGTCACACTAGTTCTGTATATGCTGTGGCTATATCCAGTGATTCAGAGTTCATCGTATCGGGAAGTTATGATTATACGGTGAGACTATGGGACGTCAAGACAGGTACCTGTAAGACCATGAGTGGTCACTCTTATTTTGTATATGCTGTGGCTATATCCAGTGATTCAGAGTTCATCGTATCGGGAAGTAATGATTATACGGTGAGACTATGGGACGTCAAGACAGTTACCTGTAAGACCATGAGTGGTCACACTAGTTATGTATATGCTGTGGCTATATCCAGTGATTCAGAGTTCATCGTATCGGGAAGTTATGATAAGACGGTGAGACTATGGGACGTCAAGACAGGTACCTGTAAGACCATGAGTGGTCACTCTTATTTTGTATATGCTGTGGCTATATCCAGTGATTCAGAGTTCATCGTATCGGGAAGTAATGATTATACGGTGAGACTATGGGACGTCAAGACAGGTACCTGTAAGACCATGAGTGGTCACTCTTATTTTGTATATGCTGTGGCTATATCCAGTGATTCAGAGTTCATCGTATCGGGAAGTTATGATAAGACGGTGAGACTATGGGACGTCAAGACAGGTACCTGTAAGACCATGAGTGGTCACACTAGTTATGTATATGCTGTGGCTATATCCAGTGATTCAGAGTTCATCGTATCGGGAAGTTATGATAAGACGGTGAGACTATGGGACGTCAAGACAGGTACCTGTAAGACCATGAGTGGTCACTCTTATTTTTTATATGCTGTGGCTATATCCAGTGATTCAGAGTTCATCGTATCGGGAAGTTATGATAAGACGGTGAGACTATGGGACGTCAAGACAGGTACCTGTAAGACCATGAGTGGTCACTCTTATTTCGTATATGCTGTGGCTATATCCAGTGATTCAGAGTTCATCGTATCGGGAAGTAATGATTATACGGTGAGACTATGGGACGTCAAGACAGGTACCTGTAAGACCATGAGTGGTAACTCTTATTTTGTATATGCTGTGGCTATATCCAGTGATTCAGAGTTCATCGTATCGGGAAGTTATGATAAGACGGTGAGACTATGGGACGTCAAGACAGGTACCTGTAAGACCATGAGTGGTCACACTAGTTATGTATATGCTGTGGCTATATCCAGTGATTCAGAGTTCATCGTATCGGGAAGTTATGATAAGACGGTGAGACTATGGGACGTCAAGACAGGTACCTGTAAGACCATGAGTGGTCACACTAGTTATGTATATGCTGTGGCTATATCCAGTGATTCAGAGTTCATCGTATCGGGAAGTTATGATAAGACGGTGAGACTATGGGACGTCAAGACAGGTACCTGTAAGACCATGAGTGGTCACTCTTATTTTGTATATGCTGTGGCTATATCCAGTGATTCAGAGTTCATCGTATCGGGAAGTAATTATTATACGGTGAGACTATGGGACGTCAAGACAGGTACCTGTAAGACCATGAGTGGTCACACTAGTTCTGTATATGCTGTGGCTATATCCAGTGATTCAGAGTTCATCGTATCGGGAAGTTGAGATTATACGGTGAGACTATGGGACGTCAAGACAGGTACCTGTAAGACCATGAGTGGTCACACTAGTTATGTATATGCTGTGGCTATATCCAGTGATTCAGAGTTCATCGTATCGGGAAGTTATGATAAGACGGTGAGACTATGGGACGTCAAGACAGGTACCTGTAAGACCATGAGTGGTCACACTAGTTATGTATATGCTGTGGCTATATCCAGTGATTCAGAGTTCATCGTATCGGGAAGTTGAGATTATACGGTGAGACTATGGGACGTCAAGACAGGTACCTGTAAGACCATGAGTGGTCACACTAGTTATGTATATGCTGTGGCTATATCCAGTGATTCAGAGTTCATCGTATCGGGAAGTTATGATAAGACGGTGAGACTATGGAACGTCAAGACAGGTACCTGTAAGACCATGAGTGGTCACACTAGTTCTGTATATGCTGTGGCTATATCCAGTGATTCAGAGTTCATCGTATCGGGAAGTTATGATTATACGGTGAGACTATGGGACGTCAAGACAGGTACCTGTAAGACCATGAGTGGTCACTCTTATTTTGTATATGCTGTGGCTATATCCAGTGATTCAGAGTTCATCGTATCGGGAAGTAGAGATAAGACGGTGAGACTATGGGACGTCAAGACAGGTACCTGTAAGACCATGAGTGGTCACTCTTATTCTGTATATGCTGTGGCTATATCCAGTGATTCAGAGTTCATCGTATCGGGAAGTTATGATAAGACGGTGAGACTATGGGACGTCAAGACAGGTACCTGTAAGACCATGAGTGGTCACACTAGTTATGTATATGCTGTGGCTATATCCAGTGATTCAGAGTTCATCGTATCGGGAAGTAATGATTATACGGTGAGACTATGGGACGTCAAGACAGGTACCTGTAAGACCATGAGTGGTCACACTAGTTATGTATATGCTGTGGCTATATCCAGTGATTCAGAGTTCATCGTATCGGGAAGTTGAGATTATACGGTGAGACTATGGGACGTCAAGACAGGTACCTGTAAGACCATGAGTGGTCACACTAGTTATGTATATGCTGTGGCTATATCCAGTGATTCAGAGTTCATCGTATCGGGAAGTTATGATAAGACGGTGAGACTATGGGACGTCAAGACAGGTACCTGTAAGACCATGAGTGGTCACACTAGTTATGTATATGCTGTGGCTATATCCAGTGATTCAGAGTTCATCGTATCGGGAAGTTGAGATTATACGGTGAGACTATGGGACGTCAAGACAGGTACCTGTAAGACCATGAGTGGTCACACTAGTTATGTATATGCTGTGGCTATATCCAGTGATTCAGAGTTCATCGTATCGGGAAGTTATGATAAGACGGTGAGACTATGGAACGTCAAGACAGGTACCTGTAAGACCATGAGTGGTCACACTAGTTCTGTATATGCTGTGGCTATATCCAGTGATTCAGAGTTCATCGTATCGGGAAGTAATGATTATACGGTGAGACTATGGGACGTCAAGACAGGTACCTGTAAGACCATAAGTGGTCACACTAGTTATGTATATGCTGTGGCTATATCCAGTGATTCAGAGTTCATCGTATCGGGAAGTTATGATTATACGGTGAGACTATGGGACGTCAAGACAGGTACCTGTAAGACCATGAGTGGTCACTCTTATTTTGTATATGCTGTGGCTATATCCAGTGATTCAGAGTTCATCGTATCGGGAAGTAGAGATAAGACGGTGAGACTATGGGACGTCAAGACAGGTACCTGTAAGACCATGAGTGGTCACTCTTATTCTGTATATGCTGTGGCTATATCCAGTGATTCAGAGTTCATCGTATCGGGAAGTTATGATAAGACGGTGAGACTATGGGACGTCAAGACAGGTACCTGTAAGACCATGAGTGGTCACACTAGTTATGTATATGCTGTGGCTATATCCAGTGATTCAGAGTTCATCGTATCGGGAAGTTATGATAAGACGGTGAGACTATGGGACGTCAAGACAGGTACCTGTAAGACCATGAGTGGTCACACTAGTTATGTATATGCTGTGGCTATATCCAGTGATTCAGAGTTCATCGTATCGGGAAGTTGAGATTATACGGTGAGACTATGGGACGTCAAGACAGGTACCTGTAAGACCATGAGTGGTCACACTAGTTCTGTATATGCTGTGGCTATATCCAGTGATTCAGAGTTCATCGTATCGGGAAGTAGAGATAAGACGGTGAGACTATGGGACGTCAAGACAGGTACCTGTAAGACCATGAGTGGTCACACTAGTTATGTATATGCTGTGGCTATATCCAGTGATTCAGAGTTCATCGTATCGGGAAGTTATGATAAGACGGTGAGACTATGGGACGTCAAGACAGGTACCTGTAAGACCATGAGTGGTCACACTAGTTATGTATATGCTGTGGCTATATCCAGTGATTCAGAGTTCATCGTATCGGGAAGTTATGATTATACGGTGAGACTATGGGACGTCAAGACAGGTACCTGTAAGACCATGAGTGGTCACACTAGTTCTGTATATGCTGTGGCTATATCCAGTGATTCAGAGTTCATCGTATCGGGAAGTTGAGATTATACGGTGAGACTATGGGACGTCAAGACAGGTACCTGTAAGACCATGAGTGGTCACACTAGTTCTGTATATGCTGTGGCTATATCCAGTGATTCAGAGTTCATCGTATCGGGAAGTAATGATTATACGGTGAGACTATGGGACGTCAAGACAGGTACCTGTAAGACCATGAGTGGTCACACTAGTTATGTATATGCTGTGGCTATATCCAGTGATTCAGAGTTCATCGTATCGGGAAGTAGAGATAAGACGGTGAGACTATGGGACGTCAAGACAGGTACCTGTAAGACCATGAGTGGTCACACTAGTTATGTATATGCTGTGGCTATATCCAGTGATTCAGAGTTCATCGTATCGGGAAGTTATGATAAGACGGTGAGACTATGGGACGTCAAGACAGGTACCTGTAAGACCATGAGTGGTCACTCTTATTTTGTATATGCTGTGGCTATATCCAGTGATTCAGAGTTCATCGTATCGGGAAGTAATGATTATACGGTGAGACTATGGGACGTCAAGACAGGTACCTGTAAGACCATGAGTGGTCACACTAGTTATGTATATGCTGTGGCTATATCCAGTGATTCAGAGTTCATCGTATCGGGAAGTTATGATAAGACGGTGAGACTATGGGACGTCAAGACAGGTACCTGTAAGACCATGAGTGGTCACTCTTATTTTGTATATGCTGTGGCTATATCCAGTGATTCAGAGTTCATCGTATCGGGAAGTAATGATTATACGGTGAGACTATGGGACGTCAAGACAGGTACCTGTAAGACCATGAGTGGTCACTCTTATTTTGTATATGCTGTGGCTATATCCAGTGATTCAGAGTTCATCGTATCGGGAAGTAGAGATAAGACGGTGAGACTATGGGACGTCAAGACAGGTACCTGTAAGACCATGAGTGGTCACACTAGTTATGTATATGCTGTGGCTATATCCAGTGATTCAGAGTTCATCGTATCGGGAAGTTATGATAAGACGGTGAGACTATGGGACGTCAAGACAGGTACCTGTAAGACCATGAGTGGTCACTCTTATTTTGTATATGCTGTGGCTATATCCAGTGATTCAGAGTTCATCGTATCGGGAAGTTATGATAAGACGGTGAGACTATGGGACGTCAAGACAGGTACCTGTAAGACCATGAGTGGTCACTCTTATTTCGTATATGCTGTGGCTATATCCAGTGATTCAGAGTTCATCGTATCGGGAAGTAATGATTATACGGTGAGACTATGGGACGTCAAGACAGGTACCTGTAAGACCATGAGTGGTAACTCTTATTTTGTATATGCTGTGGCTATATCCAGTGATTCAGAGTTCATCGTATCGGGAAGTTGAGATTATACGGTGAGACTATGGGACGTCAAGACAGGTACCTGTAAGACCATGAGTGGTCACACTAGTTATGTATATGCTGTGGCTATATCCAGTGATTCAGAGTTCATCGTATCGGGAAGTTATGATAAGACGGTGAGACTATGGGACGTCAAGACAGGTACCTGTAAGACCATGAGTGGTCACACTAGTTATGTATATGCTGTGGCTATATCCAGTGATTCAGAGTTCATCGTATCGGGAAGTTGAGATTATACGGTGAGACTATGGGACGTCAAGACAGGTACCTGTAAGACCATGAGTGGTCACACTAGTTATGTATATGCTGTGGCTATATCCAGTGATTCAGAGTTCATCGTATCGGGAAGTTATGATAAGACGGTGAGACTATGGAACGTCAAGACAGGTACCTGTAAGACCATGAGTGGTCACACTAGTTCTGTATATGCTGTGGCTATATCCAGTGATTCAGAGTTCATCGTATCGGGAAGTAATGATTATACGGTGAGACTATGGGACGTCAAGACAGGTACCTGTAAGACCATAAGTGGTCACACTAGTTATGTATATGCTGTGGCTATATCCAGTGATTCAGAGTTCATCGTATCGGGAAGTTATGATTATACGGTGAGACTATGGGACGTCAAGACAGGTACCTGTAAGACCATGAGTGGTCACTCTTATTTTGTATATGCTGTGGCTATATCCAGTGATTCAGAGTTCATCGTATCGGGAAGTAGAGATAAGACGGTGAGACTATGGGACGTCAAGACAGGTACCTGTAAGACCATGAGTGGTAACTCTTATTTTGTATATGCTGTGGCTATATCCAGTGATTCAGAGTTCATCGTATCGGGAAGTAATGATTATACGGTGAGACTATGGGACGTCAAGACAGGTACCTGTAAGACCATGAGTGGTCACACTAGTTATGTATATGCTGTGGCTATATCCAGTGATTCAGAGTTCATCGTATCGGGAAGTTATGATTATACGGTGAGACTATGGGACGTCAAGACAGGTACCTGTAAGACCATGAGTGGTCACACTAGTTATGTATATGCTGTGGCTATATCCAGTGATTCAGAGTTCATCGTATCGGGAAGTTGAGATTATACGGTGAGACTATGGGACGTCAAGACAGGTACCTGTAAGACCATGAGTGGTCACTCTTATTTTGTATATGCTGTGGCTATATCCAGTGATTCAGAGTTCATCGTATCGGGAAGTTATGATAAGACGGTGAGACTATGGGACGTCAAGACAGGTACCTGTAAGACCATGAGTGGTAACTCTTATTTTGTATATGCTGTGGCTATATCCAGTGATTCAGAGTTCATCGTATCGGGAAGTAATGATTATACGGTGAGACTATGGGACGTCAAGACAGGTACCTGTAAGACCATGAGTGGTCACACTAGTTATGTATATGCTGTGGCTATATCCAGTGATTCAGAGTTCATCGTATCGGGAAGTTATGATTATACGGTGAGACTATGGGACGTCAAGACAGGTACCTGTAAGACCATGAGTGGTCACACTAGTTATGTATATGCTGTGGCTATATCCAGTGATTCAGAGTTCATCGTATCGGGAAGTTGAGATTATACGGTGAGACTATGGGACGTCAAGACAGGTACCTGTAAGACCATGAGTGGTCACACTAGTTATGTATATGCTGTGGCTATATCCAGTGATTCAGAGTTCATCGTATCGGGAAGTTATGATAAGACGGTGAGACTATGGGACGTCAAGACAGGTACCTGTAAGACCATGAGTGGTCACACTAGTTATGTATATGCTGTGGCTATATCCAGTGATTCAGAGTTCATCGTATCGGGAAGTTATGATAAGACGGTGAGACTATGGGACGTCAAGACAGGTACCTGTAAGACCATGAGTGGTCACACTAGTTATGTATATGCTGTGGCTATATCCAGTGATTCAGAGTTCATCGTATCGGGAAGTTATGATAAGACGGTGAGACTATGGGACGTCAAGACAGGTACCTGTAAGACCATGAGTGGTCACACTAGTTATGTATATGCTGTGGCTATATCCAGTGATTCAGAGTTCATCGTATCGGGAAGTTATGATAAGACGGTGAGACTATGGAACGTCAAGACAGGTACCTGTAAGACCATGAGTGGTCACACTAGTTATGTATATGCTGTGGCTATATCCAGTGATTCAGAGTTCATCGTATCGGGAAGTAATGATTATACGGTGAGACTATGGGACGTCAAGACAGGTACCTGTAAGACCATAAGTGGTCACACTAGTTATGTATATGCTGTGGCTATATCCAGTGATTCAGAGTTCATCGTATCGGGAAGTTATGATTATACGGTGAGACTATGGGACGTCAAGACAGGTACCTGTAAGACCATGAGTGGTCACTCTTATTTTGTATATGCTGTGGCTATATCCAGTGATTCAGAGTTCATCGTATCGGGAAGTAGAGATAAGACGGTGAGACTATGGGACGTCAAGACAGGTACCTGTAAGACCATGAGTGGTCACTCTTATTTTGTATATGCTGTGGCTATATCCAGTGATTCAGAGTTCATCGTATCGGGAAGTAATGATTATACGGTGAGACTATGGGACGTCAAGACAGGTACCTGTAAGACCATGAGTGGTCACACTAGTTATGTATATGCTGTGGCTATATCCAGTGATTCAGAGTTCATCGTATCGGGAAGTTATGATAAGACGGTGAGACTATGGAACGTCAAGACAGGTACCTGTAAGACCATGAGTGGTCACACTAGTTATGTATATGCTGTGGCTATATCCAGTGATTCAGAGTTCATCGTATCGGGAAGTAATGATTATACGGTGAGACTATGGGACGTCAAGACAGGTACCTGTAAGACCATAAGTGGTCACACTAGTTATGTATATGCTGTGGCTATATCCAGTGATTCAGAGTTCATCGTATCGGGAAGTTATGATTATACGGTGAGACTATGGGACGTCAAGACAGGTACCTGTAAGACCATGAGTGGTCACTCTTATTTTGTATATGCTGTGGCTATATCCAGTGATTCAGAGTTCATCGTATCGGGAAGTAGAGATAAGACGGTGAGACTATGGGACGTCAAGACAGGTACCTGTAAGACCATGAGTGGTCACTCTTATTTTGTATATGCTGTGGCTATATCCAGTGATTCAGAGTTCATCGTATCGGGAAGTTATGATAAGACGGTGAGACTATGGGACGTCAAGACAGGTACCTGTAAGACCATGAGTGGTCACACTAGTTATGTATATGCTGTGGCTATATCCAGTGATTCAGAGTTCATCGTATCGGGAAGTTGAGATTATACGGTGAGACTATGGGACGTCAAGACAGGTACCTGTAAGACCATGAGTGGTCACACTAGTTCTGTATATGCTGTGGCTATATCCAGTGATTCAGAGTTCATCGTATCGGGAAGTAGAGATAAGACGGTGAGACTATGGGACGTCAAGACAGGTACCTGTAAGACCATGAGTGGTCACACTAGTTATGTATATGCTGTGGCTATATCCAGTGATTCAGAGTTCATCGTATCGGGAAGTTATGATAAGACGGTGAGACTATGGGACGTCAAGACAGGTACCTGTAAGACCATGAGTGGTCACACTAGTTATGTATATGCTGTGGCTATATCCAGTGATTCAGAGTTCATCGTATCGGGAAGTTATGATTATACGGTGAGACTATGGGACGTCAAGACAGGTACCTGTAAGACCATGAGTGGTCACACTAGTTATGTATATGCTGTGGCTATATCCAGTGATTCAGAGTTCATCGTATCGGGAAGTTATGATAAGACGGTGAGACTATGGAACGTCAAGACAGGTACCTGTAAGACCATGAGTGGTCACACTAGTTCTGTATATGCTGTGGCTATATCCAGTGATTCAGAGTTCATCGTATCGGGAAGTAATGATTATACGGTGAGACTATGGGACGTCAAGACAGGTACCTGTAAGACCATAAGTGGTCACACTAGTTATGTATATGCTGTGGCTATATCCAGTGATTCAGAGTTCATCGTATCGGGAAGTTATGATTATACGGTGAGACTATGGGACGTCAAGACAGGTACCTGTAAGACCATGAGTGGTCACTCTTATTTTGTATATGCTGTGGCTAAATCCAGTGATTCAGAGTTCATCGTATCGGGAAGTAGAGATAAGACGGTGAGACTATGGGACGTCAAGACAGGTACCTGTAAGACCATGAGTGGTCACTCTTATTCTGTATATGCTGTGGCTATATCCAGTGATTCAGAGTTCATCGTATCGGGAAGTTATGATAAGACGGTGAGACTATGGGACGTCAAGACAGGTACCTGTAAGACCATGAGTGGTCACACTAGTTATGTATATGCTGTGGCTATATCCAGTGATTCAGAGTTCATCGTATCGGGAAGTAATGATTATACGGTGAGACTATGGGACGTCAAGACAGGTACCTGTAAGACCATAAGTGGTCACACTAGTTATGTATATGCTGTGGCTATATCCAGTGATTCAGAGTTCATCGTATCGGGAAGTTGAGATTATACGGTGAGACTATGGGACGTCAAGACAGGTACCTGTAAGACCATGAGTGGTCACACTAGTTATGTATATGCTGTGGCTATATCCAGTGATTCAGAGTTCATCGTATCGGGAAGTTATGATAAGACGGTGAGACTATGGGACGTCAAGACAGGTACCTGTAAGACCATGAGTGGTCACTCTTATTTTGTATATGCTGTGGCTATATCCAGTGATTCAGAGTTCATCGTATCGGGAAGTAATTATTATACGGTGAGACTATGGGACGTCAAGACAGGTACCTGTAAGACCATGAGTGGTCACACTAGTTCTGTATATGCTGTGGCTATATCCAGTGATTCAGAGTTCATCGTATCGGGAAGTTGAGATTATACGGTGAGACTATGGGACGTCAAGACAGGTACCTGTAAGACCATGAGTGGTCACACTAGTTCTGTATATGCTGTGGCTATATCCAGTGATTCAGAGTTCATCGTTTCGGGAAGTAATGATTATACGGTGAGACTATGGGACGTCAAGACAGGTACCTGTAAGACCATGAGTGGTCACACTAGTTATGTATATGCTGTGGCTATATCCAGTGATTCAGAGTTCATCGTATCGGGAAGTTGAGATTATACGGTGAGACTATGGGACGTCAAGACAGGTACCTGTAAGACCATGAGTGGTCACACTAGTTATGTATATGCTGTGGCTATATCCAGTGATTCAGAGTTCATCGTATCGGGAAGTTATGATAAGACGGTGAGACTATGGGACGTCAAGACAGGTACCTGTAAGACCATGAGTGGTCACTCTTATTTTGTATATGCTGTGGCTATATCCAGTGATTCAGAGTTCATCGTATCGGGAAGTAATGATTATACGGTGAGACTATGGGACGTCAAGACAGGTACCTGTAAGACCATGAGTGGTCACACTAGTTATGTATATGCTGTGGCTATATCCAGTGATTCAGAGTTCATCGTATCGGGAAGTTATGATAAGACGGTGAGACTATGGGACGTCAAGACAGGTACCTGTAAGACCATGAGTGGTCACTCTTATTTTGTATATGCTGTGGCTATATCCAGTGATTCAGAGTTCATCGTATCGGGAAGTAATGATTATACGGTGAGACTATGGGACGTCAAGACAGGTACCTGTAAGACCATGAGTGGTCACTCTTATTTTGTATATGCTGTGGCTATATCCAGTGATTCAGAGTTCATCGTATCGGGAAGTTATGATAAGACGGTGAGACTATGGGACGTCAAGACAGGTACCTGTAAGACCATGAGTGGTCACACTAGTTATGTATATGCTGTGGCTATATCCAGTGATTCAGAGTTCATCGTATCGGGAAGTTATGATAAGACGGTGAGACTATGGGACGTCAAGACAGGTACCTGTAAGACCATGAGTGGTCACTCTTATTTTGTATATGCTGTGGCTATATCCAGTGATTCAGAGTTCATCGTATCGGGAAGTTATGATAAGACGGTGAGACTATGGGACGTCAAGACAGGTACCTGTAAGACCATGAGTGGTCACTCTTATTTCGTATATGCTGTGGCTATATCCAGTGATTCAGAGTTCATCGTATCGGGAAGTAATGATTATACGGTGAGACTATGGGACGTCAAGACAGGTACCTGTAAGACCATGAGTGGTCACTCTTATTTTGTATATGCTGTGGCTATATCCAGTGATTCAGAGTTCATCGTATCGGGAAGTTATGATAAGACGGTGAGACTATGGGACGTCAAGACAGGTACCTGTAAGACCATGAGTGGTCACACTAGTTATGTATATGCTGTGGCTATATCCAGTGATTCAGAGTTCATCGTATCGGGAAGTTATGATAAGACGGTGAGACTATGGGACGTCAAGACAGGTACCTGTAAGACAATGAGTGGTCACTCTTATTTTGTATATGCTGTGGCTATATCCAGTGATTCAGAGTTCATCGTATCGGGAAGTAATTATTATACGGTGAGACTATGGGACGTCAAGACAGGTACCTGTAAGACCATGAGTGGTCACTCTTATTTTGTATATGCTGTGGCTATATCCAGTGATTCAGAGTTCATCGTATCGGGAAGTTATGATAAGACGGTGAGACTATGGGACGTCAAGACAGGTACCTGTAAGACCATGAGTGGTCACACTAGTTATGTATATGCTGTGGCTATATCCAGTGATTCAGAGTTCATCGTATCGGGAAGTGCAGATTAGACGGTGAGACTATGGGACGTCAAGACAGGTACCTGTAAGACCATGAGTGGTCACACTAGTTATGTATATGCTGTGGCTATATCCAGTGATTCAGAGTTCATCGTATCGGGAAGTTATGATAAGACGGTGAGACTATGGGACGTCAAGACAGGTACCTGTAAGACCATGAGTGGTCACACTAGTTATGTATATGCTGTGGCTATATCCAGTGATTCAGAGTTCATCGTATCGGGAAGTTGAGATTATACGGTGAGACTATGGGACGTCAAGACAGGTACCTGTAAGACCATGAGTGGTCACACTAGTTATGTATATGCTGTGGCTATATCCAGTGATTCAGAGTTCATCGTATCGGGAAGTTATGATAAGACGGTGAGACTATGGGACGTCAAGACAGGTACCTGTAAGACCATGAGTGGTCACACTAGTTATGTATATGCTGTGGCTATATCCAGTGATTCAGAGTTCATCGTATCGGGAAGTTATGATAAGACGGTGAGACTATGGAACGTCAAGACAGGTACCTGTAAGACCATGAGTGGTCACACTAGTTCTGTATATGCTGTGGCTATATCCAGTGATTCAGAGTTCATCGTATCGGGAAGTAATGATTATACGGTGAGACTATGGGACGTCAAGACAGGTACCTGTAAGACCATAAGTGGTCACACTAGTTATGTATATGCTGTGGCTATATCCAGTGATTCAGAGTTCATCGTATCGGGAAGTTATGATTATACGGTGAGACTATGGGACGTCAAGACAGGTACCTGTAAGACCATGAGTGGTCACTCTTATTTTGTATATGCTGTGGCTATATCCAGTGATTCAGAGTTCATCGTATCGGGAAGTAATGATTATACGGTGAGACTATGGGACGTCAAGACAGGTACCTGTAAGACCATGAGTGGTCACTCTTATTTTGTATATGCTGTGGCTATATCCAGTGATTCAGAGTTCATCGTATCGGGAAGTAATGATTATACGGTGAGACTATGGGACGTCAAGACAGTTACCTGTAAGAACATGAGTGGTCACACTAGTTCTGTATATGCTGTGGCTATATCCAGTGATTCAGAGTTCATCGTATCGGGAAGTTATGATAAGACGGTGAGACTATGGGACGTCAAGACAGGTACCTGTAAGACCATGAGTGGTCACTCTTATTTTGTATATGCTGTGGCTATATCCAGTGATTCAGAGTTCATCGTATCGGGAAGTAATGATTATACGGTGAGACTATGGGACGTCAAGACAGGTACCTGTAAGACCATGAGTGGTCACACTAGATATGTAAGATCTGTGGCTATATCCAGTGATTCAGAGTTCATCGTATCGGGAAGTAATGATTATACGGTGAGACTATGGGACGTCAAGACAGTTACCTGTAAGAACATGAGTGGTCACACTAGTTATGTATATGCTGTGGCTATATCCAGTGATTCAGAGTTCATCGTATCGGGAAGTTATGATAAGACGGTGAGACTATGGGACGTCAAGACAGGTACCTGTAAGACCATGAGTGGTCACTCTTATTTTGTATATGCTGTGGCTATATCCAGTGATTCAGAGTTCATCGTATCGGGAAGTAATGATTATACGGTGAGACTATGGGACGTCAAGACAGGTACCTGTAAGACCATGAGTGGTCACTCTTATTTTGTATATGCTGTGGCTATATCCAGTGATTCAGAGTTCATCGTATCGGGAAGTAATGATTATACGGTGAGACTATGGGACGTCAAGACAGGTACCTGTAAGACCATGAGTGGTCACTCTTATTTTGTATATGCTGTGGCTATATCCAGTGATTCAGAGTTCATCGTATCGGGAAGTTATGATAAGACGGTGAGACTATGGGACGTCAAGACAGGTACCTGTAAGACCATGAGTGGTCACACTAGTTATGTATATGCTGTGGCTATATCCAGTGATTCAGAGTTCATCGTATCGGGAAGTTGAGATTATACGGTGAGACTATGGGACGTCAAGACAGGTACCTGTAAGACCATGAGTGGTCACACTAGATATGTAAGATCTGTGGCTATATCCAGTGATTCAGAGTTCATCGTATCGGGAAGTAATGATTATACGGTGAGACTATGGGACGTCAAGACAGTTACCTGTAAGAACATGAGTGGTCACACTAGTTATGTATATGCTGTGGCTATATCCAGTGATTCAGAGTTCATCGTATCGGGAAGTTATGATAAGACGGTGAGACTATGGGACGTCAAGACAGGTACCTGTAAGACCATGAGTGGTCACTCTTATTTTGTATATGCTGTGGCTATATCCAGTGATTCAGAGTTCATCGTATCGGGAAGTAATGATTATACGGTGAGACTATGGGACGTCAAGACAGTTACCTGTAAGACCATGAGTGGTCACACTAGTTATGTATATGCTGTGGCTATATCCAGTGATTCAGAGTTCATCGTATCGGGAAGTAATGATTATACGGTGAGACTATGGGACGTCAAGACAGGTACCTGTAAGACCATGAGTGGTCACTCTTATTTTGTATATGCTGTGGCTATATCCAGTGATTCAGAGTTCATCGTATCGGGAAGTTATGATAAGACGGTGAGACTATGGGACGTCAAGACAGGTACCTGTAAGACCATGAGTGGTCACACTAGTTATGTATATGCTGTGGCTATATCCAGTGATTCAGAGTTCATCGTATCGGGAAGTTGAGATTATACGGTGAGACTATGGGACGTCAAGACAGGTACCTGTAAGACCATGAGTGGTCACACTAATTCTGTATATGCTGTGGCTATATCCAGTGATTCAGAGTTCATCGTATCGGGAAGTTATGATAAGACGGTGAGACTATGGAACGTCAAGACAGGTACCTGTAAGACCATGAGTGGTCACACTAGTTCTGTATATGCTGTGGCTATATCCAGTGATTCAGAGTTCATCGTATCGGGAAGTAATGATTATACGGTGAGACTATGGGACGTCAAGACAGGTACCTGTAAGACCATGAGTGGTCACACTAGTTATGTATATGCTGTGGCTATATCCAGTGATTCAGAGTTCATCGTATCGGGAAGTTATGATTATACGGTGAGACTATGGGACGTCAAGACAGGTACCTGTAAGACCATGAGTGGTCACTCTTATTTTGTATATGCTGTGGCTATATCCAGTGATTCAGAGTTCATCGTATCGGGAAGTAGAGATAAGACGGTGAGACTATGGGACGTCAAGACAGGTACCTGTAAGACCATGAGTGGTCACTCTTATTCTGTATATGCTGTGGCTATATCCAGTGATTCAGAGTTCATCGTATCGGGAAGTAATTATTATACGGTGAGACTATGGGACGTCAAGACAGGTACCTGTAAGACCATGAGTGGTCACACTAGTTCTGTATATGCTGTGGCTATATCCAGTGATTCAGAGTTCATCGTATCGGGAAGTAATGATAAGACGGTGAGACTATGGGACGTCAAGACAGTTACCTGTAAGAACATGAGTGGTCACACTAGTTATGTATATGCTGTGGCTATATCCAGTGATTCAGAGTTCATCGTATCGGGAAGTTATGATAAGACGGTGAGACTATGGGACGTCAAGACAGGTACCTGTAAGACCATGAGTGGTCACTCTTATTTTGTATATGCTGTGGCTATATCCAGTGATTCAGAGTTCATCGTATCGGGAAGTAATGATTATACGGTGAGACTATGGGACGTCAAGACAGGTACCTGTAAGACCATGAGTGGTCACTCTTATTTTGTATATGCTGTGGCTATATCCAGTGATTCAGAGTTCATCGTATCGGGAAGTAATTATTATACGGTGAGACTATGGGACGTCAAGACAGGTACCTGTAAGACCATGAGTGGTCACACTAGTTCTGTATATGCTGTGGCTATATCCAGTGATTCAGAGTTCATCGTATCGGGAAGTTATGATAAGACGGTGAGACTATGGGACGTCAAGACAGGTACCTGTAAGACCATGAGTGGTCACACTAGTTATGTATATGCTGTGGCTATATCCAGTGATTCAGAGTTCATCGTATCGGGAAGTAATGATTATACGGTGAGACTATGGGACGTCAAGACAGGTACCTGTAAGACCATGAGTGGTCACACTAGATATGTAAGATCTGTGGCTATATCCAGTGATTCAGAGTTCATCGTATCGGGAAGTAATGATTATACGGTGAGACTATGGGACGTCAAGACAGTTACCTGTAAGAACATGAGTGGTCACACTAGTTATGTATATGCTGTGGCTATATCCAGTGATTCAGAGTTCATCGTATCGGGAAGTTATGATAAGACGGTGAGACTATGGGACGTCAAGACAGGTACCTGTAAGACCATGAGTGGTCACTCTTATTTTGTATATGCTGTGGCTATATCCAGTGATTCAGAGTTCATCGTATCGGGAAGTAATGATTATACGGTGAGACTATGGGACGTCAAGACAGGTACCTGTAAGACCATGAGTGGTCACTCTTATTTTGTATATGCTGTGGCTATATCCAGTGATTCAGAGTTCATCGTATCGGGAAGTAATTATTATACGGTGAGACTATGGGACGTCAAGACAGGTACCTGTAAGACCATGAGTGGTCACACTAGTTCTGTATATGCTGTGGCTATATCCAGTGATTCAGAGTTCATCGTATCGGGAAGTTATGATAAGACGGTGAGACTATGGGACGTCAAGACAGGTACCTGTAAGACCATGAGTGGTCACACTAGTTATGTATATGCTGTGGCTATATCCAGTGATTCAGAGTTCATCGTATCGGGAAGTAATGATTATACGGTGAGACTATGGGACGTCAAGACAGTTACCTGTAAGACCATGAGTGGTCACACTAGTTATGTATATGCTGTGGCTATATCCAGTGATTCAGAGTTCATCGTATCGGGAAGTAATGATTATACGGTGAGACTATGGGACGTCAAGACAGGTACCTGTAAGACCATGAGTGGTCACTCTTATTTTGTATATGCTGTGGCTATATCCAGTGATTCAGAGTTCATCGTATCGGGAAGTTATGATAAGACGGTGAGACTATGGGACGTCAAGACAGGTACCTGTAAGACCATGAGTGGTCACACTAGTTATGTATATGCTGTGGCTATATCCAGTGATTCAGAGTTCATCGTATCGGGAAGTTGAGATTATACGGTGAGACTATGGGACGTCAAGACAGGTACCTGTAAGACCATGAGTGGTCACACTAATTCTGTATATGCTGTGGCTATATCCAGTGATTCAGAGTTCATCGTATCGGGAAGTTATGATAAGACGGTGAGACTATGGAACGTCAAGACAGGTACCTGTAAGACCATGAGTGGTCACACTAGTTCTGTATATGCTGTGGCTATATCCAGTGATTCAGAGTTCATCGTATCGGGAAGTAATGATTATACGGTGAGACTATGGGACGTCAAGACAGGTACCTGTAAGACCATGAGTGGTCACACTAGTTATGTATATGCTGTGGCTATATCCAGTGATTCAGAGTTCATCGTATCGGGAAGTTATGATTATACGGTGAGACTATGGGACGTCAAGACAGGTACCTGTAAGACCATGAGTGGTCACTCTTATTTTGTATATGCTGTGGCTATATCCAGTGATTCAGAGTTCATCGTATCGGGAAGTAGAGATAAGACGGTGAGACTATGGGACGTCAAGACAGGTACCTGTAAGACCATGAGTGGTCACTCTTATTCTGTATATGCTGTGGCTATATCCAGTGATTCAGAGTTCATCGTATCGGGAAGTAATTATTATACGGTGAGACTATGGGACGTCAAGACAGGTACCTGTAAGACCATGAGTGGTCACACTAGTTCTGTATATGCTGTGGCTATATCCAGTGATTCAGAGTTCATCGTATCGGGAAGTAATGATAAGACGGTGAGACTATGGGACGTCAAGACAGTTACCTGTAAGAACATGAGTGGTCACACTAGTTATGTATATGCTGTGGCTATATCCAGTGATTCAGAGTTCATCGTATCGGGAAGTTGAGATTATACGGTGAGACTATGGGACGTCAAGACAGGTACCTGTAAGACCATGAGTGGTCACTCTTATTTTGTATATGCTGTGGCTATATCCAGTGATTCAGAGTTCATCGTATCGGGAAGTAATGATTATACGGTGAGACTATGGGACGTCAAGACAGGTACCTGTAAGACCATGAGTGGTCACTCTTATTTTGTATATGCTGTGGCTATATCCAGTGATTCAGAGTTCATCGTATCGGGAAGTTATGATAAGACGGTGAGACTATGGGACGTCAAGACAGGTACCTGTAAGACCATGAGTGGTCACACTAGTTATGTATATGCTGTGGCTATATCCAGTGATTCAGAGTTCATCGTATCGGGAAGTTATGATAAGACGGTGAGACTATGGGACGTCAAGACAGGTACCTGTAAGACCATGAGTGGTCACTCTTATTTTGTATATGCTGTGGCTATATCCAGTGATTCAGAGTTCATCGTATCGGGAAGTAATGATTATACGGTGAGACTATGGGACGTCAAGACAGGTACCTGTAAGACCATGAGTGGTCACTCTTATTTTGTATATGCTGTGGCTATATCCAGTGATTCAGAGTTCATCGTATCGGGAAGTTATGATAAGACGGTGAGACTATGGGACGTCAAGACAGGTACCTGTAAGACCATGAGTGGTCACACTAGTTATGTATATGCTGTGGCTATATCCAGTGATTCAGAGTTCATCGTATCGGGAAGTTATGATAAGACGGTGAGACTATGGGACGTCAAGACAGGTACCTGTAAGACCATGAGTGGTCACTCTTATTCTGTATATGCTGTGGCTATATCCAGTGATTCAGAGTTCATCGTATCGGGAAGTTATGATAAGACGGTGAGACTATGGGACGTCAAGACAGGTACCTGTAAGACCATGAGTGGTCACACTAGTTATGTATATGCTGTGGCTATATCCAGTGATTCAGAGTTCATCGTATCGGGAAGTTGAGATTATACGGTGAGACTATGGGACGTCAAGACAGGTACCTGTAAGACCATGAGTGGTCACACTAGTTATGTATATGCTGTGGCTATATCCAGTGATTCAGAGTTCATCGTATCGGGAAGTTATGATAAGACGGTGAGACTATGGGACGTCAAGACAGGTACCTGTAAGACCATGAGTGGTCACACTAGTTATGTATATGCTGTGGCTATATCCAGTGATTCAGAGTTCATCGTATCGGGAAGTTATGATAAGACGGTGAGACTATGGAACGTCAAGACAGGTACCTGTAAGACCATGAGTGGTCACACTAGTTCTGTATATGCTGTGGCTATATCCAGTGATTCAGAGTTCATCGTATCGGGAAGTAATGATTATACGGTGAGACTATGGGACGTCAAGACAGGTACCTGTAAGACCATAAGTGGTCACACTAGTTATGTATATGCTGTGGCTATATCCAGTGATTCAGAGTTCATCGTATCGGGAAGTTATGATTATACGGTGAGACTATGGGACGTCAAGACAGGTACCTGTAAGACCATGAGTGGTCACTCTTATTTTGTATATGCTGTGGCTATATCCAGTGATTCAGAGTTCATCGTATCGGGAAGTAATGATTATACGGTGAGACTATGGGACGTCAAGACAGGTACCTGTAAGACCATGAGTGGTCACTCTTATTTTGTATATGCTGTGGCTATATCCAGTGATTCAGAGTTCATCGTATCGGGAAGTAATGATTATACGGTGAGACTATGGGACGTCAAGACAGTTACCTGTAAGAACATGAGTGGTCACACTAGTTCTGTATATGCTGTGGCTATATCCAGTGATTCAGAGTTCATCGTATCGGGAAGTTATGATAAGACGGTGAGACTATGGGACGTCAAGACAGGTACCTGTAAGACCATGAGTGGTCACTCTTATTTTGTATATGCTGTGGCTATATCCAGTGATTCAGAGTTCATCGTATCGGGAAGTAATGATTATACGGTGAGACTATGGGACGTCAAGACAGGTACCTGTAAGACCATGAGTGGTCACACTAGATATGTAAGATCTGTGGCTATATCCAGTGATTCAGAGTTCATCGTATCGGGAAGTAATGATTATACGGTGAGACTATGGGACGTCAAGACAGTTACCTGTAAGAACATGAGTGGTCACACTAGTTATGTATATGCTGTGGCTATATCCAGTGATTCAGAGTTCATCGTATCGGGAAGTTATGATAAGACGGTGAGACTATGGGACGTCAAGACAGGTACCTGTAAGACCATGAGTGGTCACTCTTATTTTGTATATGCTGTGGCTATATCCAGTGATTCAGAGTTCATCGTATCGGGAAGTAATGATTATACGGTGAGACTATGGGACGTCAAGACAGGTACCTGTAAGACCATGAGTGGTCACTCTTATTTTGTATATGCTGTGGCTATATCCAGTGATTCAGAGTTCATCGTATCGGGAAGTAATTATTATACGGTGAGACTATGGGACGTCAAGACAGGTACCTGTAAGACCATGAGTGGTCACACTAGTTCTGTATATGCTGTGGCTATATCCAGTGATTCAGAGTTCATCGTATCGGGAAGTTATGATAAGACGGTGAGACTATGGGACGTCAAGACAGGTACCTGTAAGACCATGAGTGGTCACACTAGTTATGTATATGCTGTGGCTATATCCAGTGATTCAGAGTTCATCGTATCGGGAAGTAATGATTATACGGTGAGACTATGGGACGTCAAGACAGTTACCTGTAAGACCATGAGTGGTCACACTAGTTATGTATATGCTGTGGCTATATCCAGTGATTCAGAGTTCATCGTATCGGGAAGTAATGATTATACGGTGAGACTATGGGACGTCAAGACAGGTACCTGTAAGACCATGAGTGGTCACTCTTATTTTGTATATGCTGTGGCTATATCCAGTGATTCAGAGTTCATCGTATCGGGAAGTTATGATAAGACGGTGAGACTATGGGACGTCAAGACAGGTACCTGTAAGACCATGAGTGGTCACACTAGTTATGTATATGCTGTGGCTATATCCAGTGATTCAGAGTTCATCGTATCGGGAAGTTGAGATTATACGGTGAGACTATGGGACGTCAAGACAGGTACCTGTAAGACCATGAGTGGTCACACTAATTCTGTATATGCTGTGGCTATATCCAGTGATTCAGAGTTCATCGTATCGGGAAGTTATGATAAGACGGTGAGACTATGGAACGTCAAGACAGGTACCTGTAAGACCATGAGTGGTCACACTAGTTCTGTATATGCTGTGGCTATATCCAGTGATTCAGAGTTCATCGTATCGGGAAGTAATGATTATACGGTGAGACTATGGGACGTCAAGACAGGTACCTGTAAGACCATGAGTGGTCACACTAGTTATGTATATGCTGTGGCTATATCCAGTGATTCAGAGTTCATCGTATCGGGAAGTTATGATTATACGGTGAGACTATGGGACGTCAAGACAGGTACCTGTAAGACCATGAGTGGTCACTCTTATTTTGTATATGCTGTGGCTATATCCAGTGATTCAGAGTTCATCGTATCGGGAAGTAGAGATAAGACGGTGAGACTATGGGACGTCAAGACAGGTACCTGTAAGACCATGAGTGGTCACTCTTATTCTGTATATGCTGTGGCTATATCCAGTGATTCAGAGTTCATCGTATCGGGAAGTAATTATTATACGGTGAGACTATGGGACGTCAAGACAGGTACCTGTAAGACCATGAGTGGTCACACTAGATATGTAAGATCTGTGGCTATATCCAGTGATTCAGAGTTCATCGTATCGGGAAGTAATGATTATACGGTGAGACTATGGGACGTCAAGACAGTTACCTGTAAGAACATGAGTGGTCACACTAGTTATGTATATGCTGTGGCTATATCCAGTGATTCAGAGTTCATCGTATCGGGAAGTAATGATTATACGGTGAGACTATGGGACGTCAAGACAGGTACCTGTAAGACCATGAGTGGTCACACTAGTTATGTATATGCTGTGGCTATATCCAGTGATTCAGAGTTCATCGTATCGGGAAGTAATGATTATACGGTGAGACTATGGGACGTCAAGACAGGTACCTGTAAGACCATGAGTGGTCACACTAGTTATGTATATGCTGTGGCTATATCCAGTGATTCAGAGTTCATCGTATCGGGAAGTTATGATAAGACGGTGAGACTATGGGACGTCAAGACAGGTACCTGTAAGACCATGAGTGGTCACACTAGTTATGTATATGCTGTGGCTATATCCAGTGATTCAGAGTTCATCGTATCGGGAAGTAATGATTATACGGTGAGACTATGGGACGTCAAGACAGGTACCTGTAAGACCATGAGTGGTCACACTAGATATGTAAGATCTGTGGCTATATCCAGTGATTCAGAGTTCATCGTATCGGGAAGTAATGATTATACGGTGAGACTATGGGACGTCAAGACAGTTACCTGTAAGAACATGAGTGGTCACACTAGTTATGTATATGCTGTGGCTATATCCAGTGATTCAGAGTTCATCGTATCGGGAAGTTATGATAAGACGGTGAGACTATGGGACGTCAAGACAGGTACCTGTAAGACCATGAGTGGTCACTCTTATTTTGTATATGCTGTGGCTATATCCAGTGATTCAGAGTTCATCGTATCGGGAAGTAATGATTATACGGTGAGACTATGGGACGTCAAGACAGGTACCTGTAAGACCATGAGTGGTCACTCTTATTTTGTATATGCTGTGGCTATATCCAGTGATTCAGAGTTCATCGTATCGGGAAGTAATTATTATACGGTGAGACTATGGGACGTCAAGACAGGTACCTGTAAGACCATGAGTGGTCACACTAGTTCTGTATATGCTGTGGCTATATCCAGTGATTCAGAGTTCATCGTATCGGGAAGTTATGATAAGACGGTGAGACTATGGGACGTCAAGACAGGTACCTGTAAGACCATGAGTGGTCACACTAGTTATGTATATGCTGTGGCTATATCCAGTGATTCAGAGTTCATCGTATCGGGAAGTAATGATTATACGGTGAGACTATGGGACGTCAAGACAGTTACCTGTAAGACCATGAGTGGTCACACTAGTTATGTATATGCTGTGGCTATATCCAGTGATTCAGAGTTCATCGTATCGGGAAGTAATGATTATACGGTGAGACTATGGGACGTCAAGACAGGTACCTGTAAGACCATGAGTGGTCACTCTTATTTTGTATATGCTGTGGCTATATCCAGTGATTCAGAGTTCATCGTATCGGGAAGTTATGATAAGACGGTGAGACTATGGGACGTCAAGACAGGTACCTGTAAGACCATGAGTGGTCACACTAGTTATGTATATGCTGTGGCTATATCCAGTGATTCAGAGTTCATCGTATCGGGAAGTTGAGATTATACGGTGAGACTATGGGACGTCAAGACAGGTACCTGTAAGACCATGAGTGGTCACACTAATTCTGTATATGCTGTGGCTATATCCAGTGATTCAGAGTTCATCGTATCGGGAAGTTATGATAAGACGGTGAGACTATGGAACGTCAAGACAGGTACCTGTAAGACCATGAGTGGTCACACTAGTTCTGTATATGCTGTGGCTATATCCAGTGATTCAGAGTTCATCGTATCGGGAAGTAATGATTATACGGTGAGACTATGGGACGTCAAGACAGGTACCTGTAAGACCATGAGTGGTCACACTAGTTATGTATATGCTGTGGCTATATCCAGTGATTCAGAGTTCATCGTATCGGGAAGTTATGATTATACGGTGAGACTATGGGACGTCAAGACAGGTACCTGTAAGACCATGAGTGGTCACTCTTATTTTGTATATGCTGTGGCTATATCCAGTGATTCAGAGTTCATCGTATCGGGAAGTAGAGATAAGACGGTGAGACTATGGGACGTCAAGACAGGTACCTGTAAGACCATGAGTGGTCACTCTTATTCTGTATATGCTGTGGCTATATCCAGTGATTCAGAGTTCATCGTATCGGGAAGTAATTATTATACGGTGAGACTATGGGACGTCAAGACAGGTACCTGTAAGACCATGAGTGGTCACACTAGTTCTGTATATGCTGTGGCTATATCCAGTGATTCAGAGTTCATCGTATCGGGAAGTAATGATAAGACGGTGAGACTATGGGACGTCAAGACAGTTACCTGTAAGAACATGAGTGGTCACACTAGTTATGTATATGCTGTGGCTATATCCAGTGATTCAGAGTTCATCGTATCGGGAAGTTGAGATTATACGGTGAGACTATGGGACGTCAAGACAGGTACCTGTAAGACCATGAGTGGTCACTCTTATTTTGTATATGCTGTGGCTATATCCAGTGATTCAGAGTTCATCGTATCGGGAAGTAATGATTATACGGTGAGACTATGGGACGTCAAGACAGGTACCTGTAAGACCATGAGTGGTCACTCTTATTTTGTATATGCTGTGGCTATATCCAGTGATTCAGAGTTCATCGTATCGGGAAGTTATGATAAGACGGTGAGACTATGGGACGTCAAGACAGGTACCTGTAAGACCATGAGTGGTCACACTAGTTATGTATATGCTGTGGCTATATCCAGTTATTCAGAGTTCATCGTATCGGGAAGTTATGATAAGACGGTGAGACTATGGGACGTCAAGACAGGTACCTGTAAGACCATGAGTGGTCACTCTTATTTTGTATATGCTGTGGCTATATCCAGTGATTCAGAGTTCATCGTATCGGGAAGTAATGATTATACGGTGAGACTATGGGACGTCAAGACAGGTACCTGTAAGACCATGAGTGGTCACTCTTATTTTGTATATGCTGTGGCTATATCCAGTGATTCAGAGTTCATCGTATCGGGAAGTTATGATAAGACGGTGAGACTATGGGACGTCAAGACAGGTACCTGTAAGACCATGAGTGGTCACACTAGTTATGTATATGCTGTGGCTATATCCAGTGATTCAGAGTTCATCGTATCGGGAAGTTATGATAAGACGGTGAGACTATGGGACGTCAAGACAGGTACCTGTAAGACCATGAGTGGTCACTCTTATTCTGTATATGCTGTGGCTATATCCAGTGATTCAGAGTTCATCGTATCGGGAAGTTATGATAAGACGGTGAGACTATGGGACGTCAAGACAGGTACCTGTAAGACCATGAGTGGTCACACTAGATCTGTAAATGCTGTGGCTATATCCAGTGATTCAGAGTTCATCGTATCGGGAAGTTATGATAAGACGGTGAGACTATGGGACGTCAAGACAGGTACCTGTAAGACCATGAGTGGTCACACTAGTTCTGTATATGCTGTGGCTATATCCAGTGATTCAGAGTTCATCGTATCGGGAAGTTATGATAAGACGGTGAGACTATGGAACGTCAAGACAGGTACCTGTAAGACCATGAGTGGTCACACTAGTTCTGTATATGCTGTGGCTATATCCAGTGATTCAGAGTTCATCGTATCGGGAAGTTATGATTATACGGTGAGACTATGGAACGTCAAGACAGGTACCTGTAAGACCATAAGTGGTCACTCTTATTTTGTATATGCTGTGCTATATCCAGTGATTCAGAGTTCATCGTATCGGGAAGTAATGATTATACGGTGAGACTATGGGACGTCAAGACAGGTACCTGTAAGACCATGAGTGGTCACACTAGTTATGTATATGCTGTGGCTATATCCAGTGATTCAGAGTTCATCGTATCGGGAAGTAATGATTATACGGTGAGACTATGGGACGTCAAGACAGGTACCTGTAAGACCATGAGTGGTCACACTAGTTATGTATATGCTGTGGCTATATCCAGTGATTCAGAGTTCATCGTATCGGGAAGTAATGATTATACGGTGAGACTATGGGACGTCAAGACAGGTACCTGTAAGACCATGAGTGGTCACTCTTATTTTGTATATGCTGTGGCTATATCCAGTGATTCAGAGTTCATCGTATCGGGAAGTAGAGATAAGACGGTGAGACTATGGGACGTCAAGACAGGTACCTGTAAGACCATGAGTGGTCACTCTTATTCTGTATATGCTGTGGCTATATCCAGTGATTCAGAGTTCATCGTATCGGGAAGTTATGATAAGACGGTGAGACTATGGGACGTCAAGACAGGTACCTGTAAGACCATGAGTGGTCACACTAGTTCTGTATATGCTGTGGCTATATCCAGTGATTCAGAGTTCATCGTATCGGGAAGTAATGATAAGACGGTGAGACTATGGGACGTCAAGACAGTTACCTGTAAGAACATGAGTGGTCACACTAGTTATGTATATGCTGTGGCTATATCCAGTGATTCAGAGTTCATCGTATCGGGAAGTGATGATAATACGGTGAGACTATGGAACGTCAAGACAGGTACCTGTAAGACCATGAGTGGTCACACAAATTCTGTATCATCTGTGGCTATATCCATTGATTCAGAGTTCATCGTATCGGGAAGTCATGATTATACGGTGAGACTATGGAACGTCAAGATAGGTACCTGTAAGACCATGAGTGGTCACACTAGTTCTGTATATGCTGTGGCTATATCCAGTGATTCAGAGTTCATCGTATCGGGAAGTTATGATAAGACGGTGAGACTATGGGACGTCAAGACAGGTACCTGTAAGACCATGAGTGGTCACACTAGTTATGTATATGCTGTGGCTATATCCAGTGATTCAGAGTTCATCGTATCGGGAAGTTGAGATTATACGGTGAGACTATGGGACGTCAAGACAGGTACCTGTAAGACCATGAGTGGTTACTCTTATTTTGTATATGCTGTGGCTATATCCAGTGATTCAGAGTTCATCGTATCGGGAAGTTATGATAAGACGGTGAGACTATGGAACGTCAAGACAGGTACCTGTAAGACCATGAGTGGTCACACTAGTTCTGTATATGCTGTGGCTATATCCAGTGATTCAGAGTTCATCGTATCGGGAAGTAATGATTATACGGTGAGACTATGGGACGTCAAGACAGGTACCTGTAAGACCATGAGTGGTCACACTAGTTATGTATATGCTGTGGCTATATCCAGTGATTCAGAGTTCATCGTATCGGGAAGTTATGATTATACGGTGAGACTATGGGACGTCAAGACAGGTACCTGTAAGACCATGAGTGGTCACTCTTATTTTGTATATGCTGTGGCTATATCCAGTGATTCAGAGTTCATCGTATCGGGAAGTAGAGATAAGACGGTGAGACTATGGGACGTCAAGACAGGTACCTGTAAGACCATGAGTGGTCACTCTTATTCTGTATATGCTGTGGCTATATCCAGTGATTCAGAGTTCATCGTATCGGGAAGTTATGATAAGACGGTGAGACTATGGGACGTCAAGACAGGTACCTGTAAGACCATGAGTGGTCACACTAGTTCTGTATATGCTGTGGCTATATCCAGTGATTCAGAGTTCATCGTATCGGGAAGTAATGATAAGACGGTGAGACTATGGGACGTCAAGACAGTTACCTGTAAGAACATGAGTGGTCACACTAGTTATGTATATGCTGTGGCTATATCCAGTGATTCAGAGTTCATCGTATCGGGAAGTTGAGATTATACGGTGAGACTATGGGACGTCAAGACAGGTACCTGTAAGACCATGAGTGGTCACTCTTATTTTGTATATGCTGTGGCTATATCCAGTGATTCAGAGTTCATCGTATCGGGAAGTAATGATTATACGGTGAGACTATGGGACGTCAAGACAGGTACCTGTAAGACCATGAGTGGTCACTCTTATTTTGTATATGCTGTGGCTATATCCAGTGATTCAGAGTTCATCGTATCGGGAAGTTATGATAAGACGGTGAGACTATGGGACGTCAAGACAGGTACCTGTAAGACCATGAGTGGTCACACTAGTTCTGTATATGCTGTGGCTATATCCAGTGATTCAGAGTTCATCGTATCGGGAAGTAATGATAAGACGGTGAGACTATGGGACGTCAAGACAGTTACCTGTAAGAACATGAGTGGTCACACTAGTTCTGTATATGCTGTGGCTATATCCAGTGATTCAGAGTTCATCGTATCGGGAAGTAATGATAAGACGGTGAGACTATGGGACGTCAAGACAGTTACCTGTAAGAACATGAGTGGTCACACTAGTTATGTATATGCTGTGGCTATATCCAGTGATTCAGAGTTCATCGTATCGGGAAGTTGAGATTATACGGTGAGACTATGGGACGTCAAGACAGGTACCTGTAAGACCATGAGTGGTCACACTGGTCATGTATATGCTGTGGCTATATCCAGTGATTCAGAGTTCATCGTATCGGGAAGTAATGATTATACGGTGAGACTATGGGACGTCAAGACAGGTACCTGTAAGACCATGAGTGGTCACACTAGTTATGTATATGCTGTGGCTATATCCAGTGATTCAGAGTTCATCGTATCGGGAAGTTATGATTATACGGTGAGACTATGGGACGTCAAGACAGGTACCTGTAAGACCATGAGTGGTCACACTAGTTATGTATATGCTGTGGCTATATCCAGTGATTCAGAGTTCATCGTATCGGGAAGTAATGATTATACGGTGAGACTATGGGACGTCAAGACAGGTACCTGTAAGACCATGAGTGGTCACACTAGTTATGTATATGCTGTGGCTATATCCAGTGATTCAGAGTTCATCGTATCGGGAAGTAATGATTATACGGTGAGACTATGGGACGTCAAGACAGGTACCTGTAAGACCATGAGTGGTCACACTAGTTATGTATATGCTGTGGCTATATCCAGTGATTCAGAGTTCATCGTATCGGGAAGTAATGATTATACGGTGAGACTATGGGACTTCAAGACAGGTACCTGTAAGACCATGAGTGGTCACACTAGTTATGTATACGCTGTGGCTATATCCAGTGATTCAGAGTTCATCGTATCGGGAAGTTATGATAAGACGGTGAGACTATGGGACGTCAAGACAGGTACCTGTAAGACCATGAGTGGTCACTCTTATTTTGTATATGCTGTGGCTATATCCAGTGATTCAGAGTTCATCGTATCGGGAAGTTATGATAAGACGGTGAGACTATGGGACGTCAAGACAGGTACCTGTAAGACCATGAGTGGTTACTCTTATTTCGTATATGCTGTGGCTATATCCAGTGATTCAGAGTTCATCGTATCGGGAAGTAATGATTATACGGTGAGACTATGGGACGTCAAGACAGGTACCTGTAAGACCATGAGTGGTCACACTAGTTATGTATGATCTGTGGCTATATCCAGTGATTCAGAGTTCATCGTATCGGGAAGTAATGATTATACGGTGAGCCTATGGGACGTCAAGACAGGTACCTGTAAGACCATGAGTGGTCACTCTTATTTTGTATATGCTGTGGCTATATCCAGTGATTCAGAGTTCATCGTATCGGGAAGTTATGATAAGACGGTGAGACTATGGGACGTCAAGACAGGTACCTGTAAGACCATGAGTGGTCACACTAGTTATGTATATGCTGTGGCTATATCCAGTGATTCAGAGTTCATCGTATCGGGAAGTTATGATAAGACGGTGAGACTATGGGACGTCAAGACAGGTACCTGTAAGACCATGAGTGGTCACACTAGTTATGTATCATCTGTGGCTATATCCAGTGATTCAGAGTTCATCGTATCGGGAAGTAATGATTATACGGTGAGACTATGGGACGTCAAGACAGTTACCTGTAAGAACATGAGTGGTCACACTAGTTATGTATATGCTGTGGCTATATCCAGTGATTCAGAGTTCATCGTATCGGGAAGTTGAGATTATACGGTGAGACTATGGGACGTCAAGACAGTTACCTGTAAGACCATGAGTGGTCACTCTTATTTTGTATATGCTGTGGCTATATCCAGTGATTCAGAGTTCATCGTATCGGGAAGTAATGATTATACGGTGAGACTATGGGACGTCAAGACAGGTACCTGTAAGACCATGAGTGGTCACTCTTATTTTGTATATGCTGTGGCTATATCCAGTGATTCAGAGTTCATCGTATCGGGAAGTAATGATTATACGGTGAGACTATGGGACGTCAAGACAGGTACCTGTAAGACCATGAGTGGTCACACTAGTTCTGTATATGCTGTGGCTATATCCAGTGATTCAGAGTTCATCGTATCGTGAAGTAATGATTATACGGTGAGACTATTGGACGTCAAGACAGGTACCTGTAAGACCATGAGTGGTCACTCTTATTTTGTATATGCTGTGGCTTTATCCAGTGATTCAGAGTTCATCGTATCGGGAAGTAATGATTATACGGTGAGACTATGGGACGTCAAGACAGGTACCTGTAAGACCATGAGTGGTCACTCTTATTTTGTATATGCTGTGGCTATATCCAGTGATTCAGAGTTCATCGTATCGGGAAGTTATGATAAGACGGTGAGACTATGGGACGTCAAGACAGGTACCTGTAAGACCATGAGTGGTCACACTAGTTATGTATATGCTGTGGCTATATCCAGTGATTCAGAGTTCATCGTATCGGGAAGTTATGATAAGACGGTGAGACTATGGGACGTCAAGACAGGTACCTGTAAGACCATGAGTGGTCACTCTTATTCTGTATATGCTGTGGCTATATCCAGTGATTCAGAGTTCATCGTATCGGGAAGTTATGATAAGACGGTGAGACTATGGGACGTCAAGACAGGTACCTGTAAGACCATGAGTGGTCAGACTAGTTATGTATATGCTGTGGCTATATCCAGTGATTCAGAGTTCATCGTATCGGGAAGTTATGATAAGACGGTGAGACTATGGGAAGTCAAGACAGGTACCTGTAAGACCATGAGTGGTCACACTAGTTTTGTATATGCTGTGGCTATATCCAGTGATTCAGAGTTCATCGTATCGGGAAGTTGAGATTATACGGTGAGACTATGGGACGTCAAGACAGGTACCTGTAAGACCATGAGTGGTCACTCTTATTTTGTATATGCTGTGGCTATATCCAGTGATTCAGAGTTCATCGTATCGGGAAGTTATGATAAGACGGTGAGACTATGGGACGTCAAGACAGGTACCTGTAAGACCATGAGTGGTCACTCTTATTTTGTATATGCTGTGGCTATATCCAGTGATTCAGAGTTCATCGTATCGGGAAGTGGAGATTATACGGTGAGACTATGGGACGTCAAGACAGGTACCTGTAAGACCATGAGTGGTCACTCTTATTTTGTATATGCTGTGGCTATATCCAGTGATTCAGAGTTCATCGTATCGGGAAGTTGAGATTATACGGTGAGACTATGGGACGTCAAGACAGGTACCTGTAAGACCATGAGTGGTCACACTAGTTATGTATATGCTGTGGCTATATCCAGTGATTCAGAGTTCATCGTATCGGGAAGTAATGATTATACGGTGAGACTATGGGACGTCAAGACAGGTACCTGTAAGACCATGAGTGGTCACACTAGTTCTGTATATGCTGTGGCTATATCCAGTGATTCAGAGTTCATCGTATCGGGAAGTTATGATTATACGGTGAGACTATGGAACGTCAAGACAGGTACCTGTAAGACCATAAGTGGTCACTCTTATTTTGTATATGCTGTGCTATATCCAGTGATTCAGAGTTCATCGTATCGGGAAGTAATGATTATACGGTGAGACTATGGGACGTCAAGACAGGTACCTGTAAGACCATGAGTGGTTACACTAGTTATGTATGATCTGTGGCTATATCCAGTGATTCAGAGTTCATCGTATCGGGAAGTAATGATTATACGGTGAGACTATGGGACGTCAAGACAGGTACCTGTAAGACCATGAGTGGTCACACTAGTTATGTATATGCTGTGGCTATATCCAGTGATTCAGAGTTCATCGTATCGGGAAGTTATGATTATACGGTGAGACTATGGGACGTCAAGACAGGTACCTGTAAGACCATGAGTGGTCACACTAGTTATGTATATGCTGTGGCTATATCCAGTGATTCAGAGTTCATCGTATCGGGAAGTAATGATTATACGGTGAGACTATGGGACGTCAAGACAGGTACCTGTAAGACCATGAGTGGTCACTCTTATTTTGTATATGCTGTGGCTATATCCAGTGATTCAGAGTTCATCGTATCGGGAAGTCATGATTATACGGTGAGACTATGGGACGTCAAGACAGGTACCTGTAAGACCATGAGTGGTCACACTAGTTATGTATGATCAGTGGCTATATCCAGTGATTCAGAGTTCATCGTATCGGGAAGTTATGATAAGACGGTGAGACTATGGGACGTCAAGACAGGTACCTGTAAGACCATAAGTGGTCACTCTTATTTTGTATATGCTGTGGCTATATCCAGTGATTCAGAGTTCATCGTATCGGGAAGTTGAGATTATACGGTGAGACTATGGGACGTCAAGACAGGTACCTGTAAGACCATGAGTGGTCACTCTTATTTTGTATATGCTGTGGCTATATCCAGTGATTCAGAGTTCATCGTATCGGGAAGTAATGATTATACGGTGAGACTATGGGACGTCAAGACAGGTACCTGTAAGACCATGAGTGGTCACTCTTATTTTGTATATGCTGTGGCTATATCCAGTGATTCAGAGTTCATCGTATCGGGAAGTAATGATTATACGGTGAGACTATGGGACGTCAAGACAGGTACCTGTAAGACCATGAGTGGTCACACTAGTTATGTATATGCTGTGGCTATATCCAGTGATTCAGAGTTCATCGTATCGGGAAGTAATGATTATACGGTGAGACTATGGGACGTCAAGACAGGTACCTGTAAGACCATGAGTGGTCACACTAGTTATGTATATGCTGTGGCTATATCCAGTGATTCAGAGTTCATCGTATCGGGAAGTTATGATTATACGGTGAGACTATGGGACGTCAAGACAGGTACCTGTAAGACCATGAGTGGTCACACTAGTTATGTATATGCTGTGGCTATATCCAGTGATTCAGAGTTCATCGTATCGGGAAGTAATGATTATACGGTGAGACTATGGGACGTCAAGACAGGTACCTGTAAGACCATGAGTGGTCACTCTTATTTTGTATATGCTGTGGCTATATCCAGTGATTCAGAGTTCATCGTATCGGGAAGTCATGATTATACGGTGAGACTATGGGACGTCAAGACAGGTACCTGTAAGACCATGAGTGGTCACACTAGTTATGTATGATCAGTGGCTATATCCAGTGATTCAGAGTTCATCGTATCGGGAAGTAATGATTATACGGTGAGACTATGGGACGTCAAGACAGGTACCTGTAAGACCATGAGTGGTCACACTAGTTATGTATGATATGTGGCTATATCCAGTGATTCAGAGTTCATCGTATCGGGAAGTTGAGATTATATGGTGAGACTATGGGACGTCAAGACAGTTACCTGTAAGAACATGAGTGGTAACTCTTATTTTGTATATGCTGTGGCTATATCCAGTGATTCAGAGTTCATCGTATCGGGAAGTTATGATAAGACGGTGAGACTATGGGACGTCAAGACAGGTACCTGTAAGACCATGAGTGGTCACTCTTATTTTGTATATGCTGTGGCTATATCCAGTGATTCAGAGTTCATCGTATCGGGAAGTGGAGATTATACGGTGAGACTATGGGACGTCAAGACAGGTACCTGTAAGACCATGAGTGGTCACTCTTATTTTGTATATGCTGTGGCTATATCCAGTGATTCAGAGTTCATCGTATCGGGAAGTTGAGATTATACGGTGAGACTATGGGACGTCAAGACAGGTACCTGTAAGACCATGAGTGGTCACACTAGTTATGTATATGCTGTGCTATATCCAGTGATTCAGAGTTCATCGTATCGGGAAGTAATGATTATACGGTGAGACTATGGGACGTCAAGACAGGTACCTGTAAGACCATGAGTGGTTACACTAGTTATGTATGATCTGTGGCTATATCCAGTGATTCAGAGTTCATCGTATCGGGAAGTTGAGATTATACGGTGAGACTATGGGACGTCAAGACAGGTACCTGTAAGACCATGAGTGGTCACACTAGTTATGTATATGCTGTGGCTATATCCAGTGATTCAGAGTTCATCGTATCGGGAAGTAATGATTATACGGTGAGACTATGGGACGTCAAGACAGGTACCTGTAAGACCATGAGTGGTCACACTAGTTCTGTATATGCTGTGGCTATATCCAGTGATTCAGAGTTCATCGTATCGGGAAGTTATGATTATACGGTGAGACTATGGAACGTCAAGACAGGTACCTGTAAGACCATAAGTGGTCACTCTTATTTTGTATATGCTGTGCTATATCCAGTGATTCAGAGTTCATCGTATCGGGAAGTAATGATTATACGGTGAGACTATGGGACGTCAAGACAGGTACCTGTAAGACCATGAGTGGTCACACTAGTTCTGTATATGCTGTGGCTATATCCAGTGATTCAGAGTTCATCGTATCGGGAAGTTGAGATTATACGGTGAGACTATGGGACGTCAAGACAGGTACCTGTAAGACCATGAGTGGTCACACTAGTTATGTATATGCTGTGGCTATATCCAGTGATTCAGAGTTCATCGTATCGGGAAGTAATGATTATACGGTGAGACTATGGGACGTCAAGACAGGTACCTGTAAGACCATGAGTGGTCACACTAGTTCTGTATATGCTGTGGCTATATCCAGTGATTCAGAGTTCATCGTATCGGGAAGTAATGATTATACGGTGAGACTATGGAACGTCAAGACAGGTACCTGTAAGACCATAAGTGGTCACTCTTATTTTGTATATGCTGTGCTATATCCAGTGATTCAGAGTTCATCGTATCGGGAAGTAATGATTATACGGTGAGACTATGGGACGTCAAGACAGGTACCTGTAAGACCATGAGTGGTTACACTAGTTATGTATGATCTGTGGCTATATCCAGTGATTCAGAGTTCATCGTATCGGGAAGTAATGATTATACGGTGAGACTATGGGACGTCAAGACAGGTACCTGTAAGACCATGAGTGGTCACACTAGTTATGTATATGCTGTGGCTATATCCAGTGATTCAGAGTTCATCGTATCGGGAAGTTATGATTATACGGTGAGACTATGGGACGTCAAGACAGGTACCTGTAAGACCATGAGTGGTCACTCTTATTTTGTATATGCTGTGGCTATATCCAGTGATTCAGAGTTCATCGTATCGGGAAGTAATGATTATACGGTGAGACTATGGGACGTCAAGACAGGTACCTGTAAGACCATGAGTGGTCACTCTTATTTTGTATATGCTGTGGCTATATCCAGTGATTCAGAGTTCATCGTATCGGGAAGTCATGATTATACGGTGAGACTATGGGACGTCAAGACAGGTACCTGTAAGACCATGAGTGGTCACACTAGTTATGTATGATCAGTGGCTATATCCAGTGATTCAGAGTTCATCGTATCGGGAAGTAATGATTATACGGTGAGACTATGGGACGTCAAGACAGGTACCTGTAAGACCATGAGTGGTCACACTAGTTATGTATGATATGTGGCTATATCCAGTGATTCAGAGTTCATCGTATCGGGAAGTTGAGATTATATGGTGAGACTATGGGACGTCAAGACAGTTACCTGTAAGAACATGAGTGGTAACTCTTATTTTGTATATGCTGTGGCTATATCCAGTGATTCAGAGTTCATCGTATCGGCAAGTAATGATTATACGGTGAGACTATGGGACGTCAAGACAGTTACCTGTAAGAACATGAGTGGTAACTCTTATTTTGTATATGCTGTGGCTATATCCAGTGATTCAGAGTTCATCGTATCGGGAAGTAATGATTATACGGTGAGACTATGGGACGTCAAGACAGGTACCTGTAAGACCATGAGTGGTCACACTAGTTATGTATATGCTGTGGCTATATCCAGTGATTCAGAGTTCATCGTATCGGGAAGTAATGATTATACGGTGAGACTATGGGACGTCAAGACAGGTACCTGTAAGACCATGAGTGGTTACACTAGTTATGTATGATCTGTGGCTATATCCAGTGATTCAGAGTTCATCGTATCGGGAAGTAATGATTATACGGTGAGACTATGGGACGTCAAGACAGGTACCTGTAAGACCATGAGTGGTCACACTAGTTCTGTATATGCTGTGGCTATATCCAGTGATTCAGAGTTCATCGTATCGGGAAGTTGAGATTATACGGTGAGACTATGGGACGTCAAGACAGGTACCTGTAAGACCATGAGTGGTCACACTAATTATGTATATGCTGTGGCTATATCCAGTGATTCAGAGTTCATCGTATCGGGAAGTAATGATTATACGGTGAGACTATGGGACGTCAAGACAGTTACCTGTAAGAACATGAGTGGTAACTCTTATTTTGTATATGCTGTGGCTATATCCAGTGATTCAGAGTTCATCGTATCGGGAAGTTATGATAAGACGGTGAGACTATGGGAAGTCAAGACAGGTACCTGTAAGACCATGAGTGGTCACACTAGTTTTGTATATGCTGTGGCTATATCCAGTGATTCAGAGTTCATCGTATCGGGAAGTGGAGATTATACGGTGAGACTATGGGACGTCAAGACAGGTACCTGTAAGACCATGAGTGGTAACTCTTATTTTGTATATGCTGTGGCTATATCCAGTGATTCAGAGTTCATCGTATCGGGAAGTTATGATAAGACGGTGAGACTATGGGACGTCAAGACAGGTACCTGTAAGACCATGAGTGGTCACTCTTATTTTGTATATGCTGTGGCTATATCCAGTGATTCAGAGTTCATCGTATCGGGAAGTGGAGATTATACGGTGAGACTATGGGACGTCAAGACAGGTACCTGTAAGACCATGAGTGGTCACTCTTATTTTGTATATGCTGTGGCTATATCCAGTGATTCAGAGTTCATCGTATCGGGAAGTTGAGATTATACGGTGAGACTATGGGACGTCAAGACAGGTACCTGTAAGACTATGAGTGGTCACACTAGTTATGTATATGCTGTGCTATATCCAGTGATTCAGAGTTCATCGTATCGGGAAGTAATGATTATACGGTGAGACTATGGGACGTCAAGACAGGTACCTGTAAGACCATGAGTGGTTACACTAGTTATGTATGATCTGTGGCTATATCCAGTGATTCAGAGTTCATCGTATCGGGAAGTTGAGATTATACGGTGAGACTATGGGACGTCAAGACAGGTACCTGTAAGACCATGAGTGGTCACACTAGTTATGTATATGCTGTGGCTATATCCAGTGATTCAGAGTTCATCGTATCGGGAAGTTGAGATTATACGGTGAGACTATGGGACGTCAAGACAGGTACCTGTAAGACCATGAGTGGTCACACTAGTTCTGTATATGCTGTGGCTATATCCAGTGATTAAGAGTTCATCGTATCGGGAAGTTATGATTATACGGTGAGACTATGGAACGTCAAGACAGGTACCTGTAAGACCATAAGTGGTCACTCTTATTTTGTATATGCTGTGCTATATCCAGTGATTCAGAGTTCATCGTATCGGGAAGTAATGATTATACGGTGAGACTATGGGACGTCAAGACAGGTACCTGTAAGACCATGAGTGGTTACACTAGTTATGTATGATCTGTGGCTATATCCAGTGATTCAGAGTTCATCGTATCGGGAAGTAATGATTATACGGTGAGACTATGGGACGTCAAGACAGGTACCTGTAAGACCATGAGTGGTCACACTAGTTATGTATATGCTGTGGCTATATCCAGTGATTCAGAGTTCATCGTATCGGGAAGTTATGATTATACGGTGAGACTATGGGACGTCAAGACAGGTACCTGTAAGACCATGAGTGGTCACTCTTATTTTGTATATGCTGTGGCTATATCCAGTGATTCAGAGTTCATCGTATCGGGAAGTAATGATTATACGGTGAGACTATGGGACGTCAAGACAGGTACCTGTAAGACCATGAGTGGTCACACTAGTTATGTATGATCAGTGGCTATATCCAGTGATTCAGAGTTCATCGTATCGGGAAGTCATGATTATACGGTGAGACTATGGGACGTCAAGACAGGTACCTGTAAGACCATGAGTGGTCACACTAGTTATGTATGATATGTGGCTATATCCAGTGATTCAGAGTTCATCGTATCGGGAAGTTGAGATTATATGGTGAGACTATGGGACGTCAAGACAGTTACCTGTAAGAACATGAGTGGTAACTCTTATTTTGTATATGCTGTGGCTATATCCAGTGATTCAGAGTTCATCGTATCGGGAAGTAATGATTATACGGTGAGACTATGGGACGTCAAGACAGGTACCTGTAAGACCATGAGTGGTCACACTAGTTATGTATATGCTGTGGCTATATCCAGTGATTCAGAGTTCATCGTATCGGGAAGTAATGATTATACGGTGAGACTATGGGACGTCAAGACAGGTACCTGTAAGACCATGAGTGATCACACTAGTTATGTATATGCTGTGGCTATATCCAGTGATTCAGAGTTCATCGTATCGGGAAGTAATGATTATACGGTGAGACTATGGGACGTCAAGACAGGTACCTGTAAGACCATGAGTGGTCACACTAGTTATGTAAGATCTGTGGCTATATCCAGTGATTCAGAGTTCATCGTATCGGGAAGTTATGATAAGACGGTGAGACTATGGGACGTCAAGACAGGTACCTGTAAGACCATGAGTGGTCACTCTTATTTTGTATATGCTGTGGCTATATCCAGTGATTCAGAGTTCATCGTATCGGGAAGTGGAGATTATACGGTGAGACTATGGGACGTCAAGACAGGTACCTGTAAGACCATGAGTGGTCACACTAGTTTTGTATATGCTGTGGCTATATCCAGTGATTCAGAGTTCATCGTATCGGGAAGTTATGATAAGACGGTGAGACTATGGGACGTCAAGACAGGTACCTGTAAGACCATGAGTGGTCACACTAGTTATGTATATGCTGTGGCTATATCCAGTGATTCAGAGTTCATCGTATCGGGAAGTAATGATTATACGGTGAGACTATGGGACGTCAAGACAGTTACCTGTAAGACCATGAGTGGTCACTCTTATTTTGTAAGATCTGTGGCTATATCCAGTGATTCAGAGTTCATCGTATCGGGAAGTTATGATAAGACGGTGAGACTATGGGACGTCAAGACAGGTACCTGTAAGACCATGAGTGGTCACTCTTATTTTGTATATGCTGTGGCTATATCCAGTGATTCAGAGTTCATCGTATCTGCAAGTTATGATTATACGGTGAGACTATGGGACGTCAAGACAGTTACCTGTAAGACCATGAGTGGTCACTCTTATTTTGTATATGCTGTGGCTATATCCAGTGATTCAGAGTTCATCGTATCGGGAAGTAATGATTATACGGTGAGACTATGGGACGTCAAGACAGGTACCTGTAAGACCATGAGTGGTCACACTAGTTATGTATATGCTGTGGCTATATCCAGTGATTCAGAGTTCATCGTATCGGGAAGTAATGATTATACGGTGAGACTATGGGACGTCAAGACAGTTACCTGTAAGAACATGAGTGGTAACTCTTATTTTGTATATGCTGTGGCTATATCCAGTGATTCAGAGTTCATCGTATCGGGAAGTTGAGATTATACGGTGAGACTATGGGACGTCAAGACAGGTACCTGTAAGACCATGAGTGGTCACACTAGTTCTGTATATGCTGTGGCTATATCCAGTGATTCAGAGTTCATCGTATCGGGAAGTTGAGATTATACGGTGAGACTATGGGACGTCAAGACAGGTACCTGTAAGACCATGAGTGGTCACACTAGTTATGTATATGCTGTGGCTATATCCAGTGATTCAGAGTTCATCGTATCGGGAAGTAATGATTATACGGTGAGACTATGGGACGTCAAGACAGGTACCTGTAAGACCATGAGTGGTCACTCTTATTTTGTATATGCTGTGGCTATATCCAGTGATTCAGAGTTCATCGTATCTGCAAGTTATGATTATACGGTGAGACTATGGGACGTCAAGACAGTTACCTGTAAGACCATGAGTGGTCACTCTTATTTTGTATATGCTGTGGCTATATCCAGTGATTCAGAGTTCATCGTATCGGGAAGTAATGATTATACGGTGAGACTATGGGACGTCAAGACAGGTACCTGTAAGACCATGAGTGGTCACACTAGTTATGTATATGCTGTGGCTATATCCAGTGATTCAGAGTTCATCGTATCGGGAAGTAATGATTATACGGTGAGACTATGGGACGTCAAGACAGTTACCTGTAAGAACATGAGTGGTAACTCTTATTTTGTATATGCTGTGGCTATATCCAGTGATTCAGAGTTCATCGTATCGGGAAGTTGAGATTATACGGTGAGACTATGGGACGTCAAGACAGGTACCTGTAAGACCATGAGTGGTCACACTAGTTCTGTATATGCTGTGGCTATATCCAGTGATTCAGAGTTCATCGTATCGGGAAGTTGAGATTATACGGTGAGACTATGGGACGTCAAGACAGGTACCTGTAAGACCATGAGTGGTCACACTAGTTATGTATATGCTGTGGCTATATCCAGTGATTCAGAGTTCATCGTATCGGGAAGTAATGATTATACGGTGAGACTATGGGACGTCAAGACAGTTACCTGTAAGAACATGAGTGGTAACTCTTATTTTGTATATGCTGTGGCTATATCCAGTGATTCAGAGTTCATCGTATCGGGAAGTTGAGATTATACGGTGAGACTATGGGACGTCAAGACAGGTACCTGTAAGACCATGAGTTGTCACACTAGTTCTGTATATGCTGTGGCTATATCCAGTGATTCAGAGTTCATCGTATCGGGAAGTAATGATTATACGGTGAGACTATGGGACGTCAAGACAGGTACCTGTAAGACCATGAGTGGTCACTCTTATTTTGTATATGCTGTGGCTATATCCAGTGATTCAGAGTTCATCGTATCGGGAAGTTATGATTATACGGTGAGACTATGGAACGTCAAGACAGGTACCTGTAAGACCATAAGTGGTCACTCTTATTTTGTATATGCTGTGCTATATCCAGTGATTCAGAGTTCATCGTATCGGGAAGTAATGATTATACGGTGAGACTATGGGACGTCAAGACAGGTACCTGTAAGACCATGAGTGGTTACACTAGTTATGTATGATCTGTGGCTATATCCAGTGATTCAGAGTTCATCGTATCGGGAAGTAATGATTATACGGTGAGACTATGGGACGTCAAGACAGGTACCTGTAAGACCATGAGTGGTCACACTAGTTATGTATATGCTGTGGCTATATCCAGTGATTCAGAGTTCATCGTATCGGGAAGTTATGATTATACGGTGAGACTATGGGACGTCAAGACAGGTACCTGTAAGACCATGAGTGGTCACACTAGTTATGTATATGCTGTGGCTATATCCAGTGATTCAGAGTTCATCGTATCGGGAAGTAATGATTATACGGTGAGACTATGGGACGTCAAGACAGGTACCTGTAAGACCATGAGTGGTCACTCTTATTTTGTATATGCTGTGGCTATATCCAGTGATTCAGAGTTCATCGTATCGGGAAGTAATGATTATACGGTGAGACTATGGGACGTCAAGACAGGTACCTGTAAGAACATGAGTGGTAACTCTTATTTTGTATATGCTGTGGCTATATCCAGTGATTCAGAGTTCATCGTATCGGGAAGTCATGATTATACGGTGAGACTATGGGACGTCAAGACAGGTACCTGTAAGACCATGAGTGGTTACACTAGTTATGTATGATATGTGGCTATATCCAGTGATTCAGAGTTCATCGTATCGGGAAGTTGAGATTATATGGTGAGACTATGGGACGTCAAGACAGTTACCTGTAAGAACATGAGTGGTAACTCTTATTTTGTATATGCTGTGGCTATATCCAGTGATTCAGAGTTCATCGTATCGGCAAGTAATGATTATACGGTGAGACTATGGGACGTCAAGACAGTTACCTGTAAGAACATGAGTGGTAACTCTTATTTTGTATATGCTGTGGCTATATCCAGTGATTCAGAGTTCATCGTATCGGGAAGTAATGATTATACGGTGAGACTATGGGACGTCAAGACAGGTACCTGTAAGACCATGAGTGGTCACACTAGTTATGTATATGCTGTGGCTATATCCAGTGATTCAGAGTTCATCGTATCGGGAAGTAATGATTATACGGTGAGACTATGGGACGTCAAGACAGGTACCTGTAAGACCATGAGTGGTCACACTAGTTATGTATATGCTGTGGCTATATCCAGTGATTCAGAGTTCATCGTATCGGCAAGTTATGATTATACGGTGAGACTATGGGACGTCAAGACAGGTACCTGTAAGACCATAAGTGGTCACTCTTATTTTGTATATGCTGTGGCTATATCCAGTGATTCAGAGTTCATCGTATCGGGAAGTAATGATTATACGGTGAGACTATGGGACGTCAAGACAGGTACCTGTAAGACCATGAGTGGTCACACTAGTTATGTATATGCTGTGGCTATATCCAGTGATTCAGAGTTCATCGTATCGGCAAGTTATGATTATACGGTGAGACTATGGGACGTCAAGACAGGTACCTGTAAGACCATAAGTGGTCACTCTTATTTTGTATATGCTGTGGCTATATCCAGTGATTCAGAGTTCATCGTATCGGGAAGTAATGATTATACGGTGAGACTATGGGACGTCAAGACAGGTACCTGTAAGACCATGAGTGGTCACACTAGTTATGTATATGCTGTGGCTATATCCAGTGATTCAGAGTTCATCGTATCGGGAAGTTATGATAAGACGGTGAGACTATGGGAAGTCAAGACAGGTACCTGTAAGACCATGAGTGGTAACTCTTATTTTGTATATGCTGTGGCTATATCCAGTGATTCAGAGTTCATCGTATCGGGAAGTAATGATTATACGGTGAGACTATGGGACGTCAAGACAGTTACCTTTAAGAACATGAGTGGTCACTCTTATTTTGTATATGCTGTGGCTATATCCAGTGATTCAGAGTTCATCGTATCGGGAAGTTATGATAAGACGGTGAGACTATGGGACGTCAAGACAGGTACCTGTAAGACCATGAGTGGTCACTCTTATTTTGTATATGCTGTGGCTATATCCAGTGATTCAGAGTTCATCGTATCGGGAAGTAATGATTATACGGTGAGACTATGGGACGTCAAGACAGGTACCTGTAAGACCATGAGTGGTCACACTAGTTATGTATATGCTGTGGCTATATCCAGTGATTCAGAGTTCATCGTATCGGGAAGTTGAGATTATACGGTGAGACTATGGGACGTCAAGACAGGTACCTGTAAGACCATGAGTGGTCACACTAGTTATGTATATGCTGTGGCTATATCCAGTGATTCAGAGTTCATCGTATCGGGAAGTTATGATAAGACGGTGAGACTATGGGACGTCAAGACAGGTACCTGTAAGACCATGAGTGGTCACACTAGTTTTGTATATGCTGTGGCTATATCCAGTGATTCAGAGTTCATCGTATCGGGAAGTGGAGATTATACGGTGAGACTATGGGACGTCAAGACAGGTACCTGTAAGACCATGAGTGGTAACTCTTATTTTGTATGATCTGTGGCTATATCCAGTGATTCAGAGTTCATCGTATCGGGAAGTTGAGATTATACGGTGAGACTATGGGACGTCAAGACAGGTACCTGTAAGACCATGAGTGGTCACACTAGTTATGTATATGCTGTGGCTATATCCAGTGATTCAGAGTTCATCGTATCGGGAAGTAATGATTATACGGTGAGACTATGGGACGTCAAGACAGGTACCTGTAAGACCATGAGTGGTCACTCTTATTTTGTATATGCTGTGGCTATATCCAGTGATTCAGAGTTCATCGTATCTGCAAGTTATGATTATACGGTGAGACTATGGGACGTCAAGACAGTTACCTGTAAGACCATGAGTGGTCACTCTTATTTTGTATATGCTGTGGCTATATCCAGTGATTCAGAGTTCATCGTATCGGGAAGTAATGATTATACGGTGAGACTATGGGACGTCAAGACAGGTACCTGTAAGACCATGAGTGGTCACACTAGTTATGTATATGCTGTGGCTATATCCAGTGATTCAGAGTTCATCGTATCGGGAAGTAATGATTATACGGTGAGACTATGGGACGTCAAGACAGTTACCTGTAAGAACATGAGTGGTAACTCTTATTTTGTATATGCTGTGGCTATATCCAGTGATTCAGAGTTCATCGTATCGGGAAGTTGAGATTATACGGTGAGACTATGGGACGTCAAGACAGGTACCTGTAAGACCATGAGTGGTCACACTAGTTCTGTATATGCTGTGGCTATATCCAGTGATTCAGAGTTCATCGTATCGGGAAGTTGAGATTATACGGTGAGACTATGGGACGTCAAGACAGGTACCTGTAAGACCATGAGTGGTCACACTAGTTATGTATATGCTGTGGCTATATCCAGTGATTCAGAGTTCATCGTATCGGGAAGTAATGATTATACGGTGAGACTATGGGACGTCAAGACAGTTACCTGTAAGAACATGAGTGGTAACTCTTATTTTGTATATGCTGTGGCTATATCCAGTGATTCAGAGTTCATCGTATCGGGAAGTTGAGATTATACGGTGAGACTATGGGACGTCAAGACAGGTACCTGTAAGACCATGAGTTGTCACACTAGTTCTGTATATGCTGTGGCTATATCCAGTGATTCAGAGTTCATCGTATCGGGAAGTAATGATTATACGGTGAGACTATGGGACGTCAAGACAGGTACCTGTAAGACCATGAGTGGTCACTCTTATTTTGTATATGCTGTGGCTATATCCAGTGATTCAGAGTTCATCGTATCGGGAAGTTATGATTATACGGTGAGACTATGGAACGTCAAGACAGGTACCTGTAAGACCATAAGTGGTCACTCTTATTTTGTATATGCTGTGCTATATCCAGTGATTCAGAGTTCATCGTATCGGGAAGTAATGATTATACGGTGAGACTATGGGACGTCAAGACAGGTACCTGTAAGACCATGAGTGGTTACACTAGTTATGTATGATCTGTGGCTATATCCAGTGATTCAGAGTTCATCGTATCGGGAAGTAATGATTATACGGTGAGACTATGGGACGTCAAGACAGGTACCTGTAAGACCATGAGTGGTCACACTAGTTATGTATATGCTGTGGCTATATCCAGTGATTCAGAGTTCATCGTATCGGGAAGTTATGATTATACGGTGAGACTATGGGACGTCAAGACAGGTACCTGTAAGACCATGAGTGGTCACACTAGTTATGTATATGCTGTGGCTATATCCAGTGATTCAGAGTTCATCGTATCGGGAAGTAATGATTATACGGTGAGACTATGGGACGTCAAGACAGGTACCTGTAAGACCATGAGTGGTCACTCTTATTTTGTATATGCTGTGGCTATATCCAGTGATTCAGAGTTCATCGTATCGGGAAGTAATGATTATACGGTGAGACTATGGGACGTCAAGACAGGTACCTGTAAGAACATGAGTGGTAACTCTTATTTTGTATATGCTGTGGCTATATCCAGTGATTCAGAGTTCATCGTATCGGGAAGTCATGATTATACGGTGAGACTATGGGACGTCAAGACAGGTACCTGTAAGACCATGAGTGGTTACACTAGTTATGTATGATATGTGGCTATATCCAGTGATTCAGAGTTCATCGTATCGGGAAGTTGAGATTATATGGTGAGACTATGGGACGTCAAGACAGTTACCTGTAAGAACATGAGTGGTAACTCTTATTTTGTATATGCTGTGGCTATATCCAGTGATTCAGAGTTCATCGTATCGGCAAGTAATGATTATACGGTGAGACTATGGGACGTCAAGACAGTTACCTGTAAGAACATGAGTGGTAACTCTTATTTTGTATATGCTGTGGCTATATCCAGTGATTCAGAGTTCATCGTATCGGGAAGTAATGATTATACGGTGAGACTATGGGACGTCAAGACAGGTACCTGTAAGACCATGAGTGGTCACACTAGTTATGTATATGCTGTGGCTATATCCAGTGATTCAGAGTTCATCGTATCGGGAAGTAATGATTATACGGTGAGACTATGGGACGTCAAGACAGGTACCTGTAAGACCATGAGTGGTCACACTAGTTATGTATATGCTGTGGCTATATCCAGTGATTCAGAGTTCATCGTATCGGCAAGTTATGATTATACGGTGAGACTATGGGACGTCAAGACAGGTACCTGTAAGACCATAAGTGGTCACTCTTATTTTGTATATGCTGTGGCTATATCCAGTGATTCAGAGTTCATCGTATCGGGAAGTAATGATTATACGGTGAGACTATGGGACGTCAAGACAGGTACCTGTAAGACCATGAGTGGTCACACTAGTTATGTATATGCTGTGGCTATATCCAGTGATTCAGAGTTCATCGTATCGGCAAGTTATGATTATACGGTGAGACTATGGGACGTCAAGACAGGTACCTGTAAGACCATAAGTGGTCACTCTTATTTTGTATATGCTGTGGCTATATCCAGTGATTCAGAGTTCATCGTATCGGGAAGTAATGATTATACGGTGAGACTATGGGACGTCAAGACAGGTACCTGTAAGACCATGAGTGGTCACACTAGTTATGTATATGCTGTGGCTATATCCAGTGATTCAGAGTTCATCGTATCGGGAAGTTATGATAAGACGGTGAGACTATGGGAAGTCAAGACAGGTACCTGTAAGACCATGAGTGGTAACTCTTATTTTGTATATGCTGTGGCTATATCCAGTGATTCAGAGTTCATCGTATCGGGAAGTAATGATTATACGGTGAGACTATGGGACGTCAAGACAGTTACCTTTAAGAACATGAGTGGTCACTCTTATTTTGTATATGCTGTGGCTATATCCAGTGATTCAGAGTTCATCGTATCGGGAAGTTATGATAAGACGGTGAGACTATGGGACGTCAAGACAGGTACCTGTAAGACCATGAGTGGTCACTCTTATTTTGTATATGCTGTGGCTATATCCAGTGATTCAGAGTTCATCGTATCGGGAAGTAATGATTATACGGTGAGACTATGGGACGTCAAGACAGGTACCTGTAAGACCATGAGTGGTCACACTAGTTATGTATATGCTGTGGCTATATCCAGTGATTCAGAGTTCATCGTATCGGGAAGTTGAGATTATACGGTGAGACTATGGGACGTCAAGACAGGTACCTGTAAGACCATGAGTGGTCACACTAGTTATGTATATGCTGTGGCTATATCCAGTGATTCAGAGTTCATCGTATCGGGAAGTTATGATAAGACGGTGAGACTATGGGACGTCAAGACAGGTACCTGTAAGACCATGAGTGGTCACACTAGTTTTGTATATGCTGTGGCTATATCCAGTGATTCAGAGTTCATCGTATCGGGAAGTGGAGATTATACGGTGAGACTATGGGACGTCAAGACAGGTACCTGTAAGACCATGAGTGGTAACTCTTATTTTGTATGATCTGTGGCTATATCCAGTGATTCAGAGTTCATCGTATCGGCAAGTAATGATTATACGGTGAGACTATGGGACGTCAAGACAGGTACCTGTAAGACCATGAGTGGTCACTCTTATTTTGTATATGCTGTGGCTATATCCAGTGATTCAGAGTTCATCGTATCGGGAAGTTCAGATTAGACGGTGAGACTATGGGACGTCAAGACAGGTACCTGTAAGACCATGAGTGGTCACACTAGTTATGTATATGCTGTGGCTATATCCAGTGATTCAGAGTTCATCGTATCGGGAAGTTGAGATTATACGGTGAGACTATGGGACGTCAAGACAGGTACCTGTAAGACCATGAGTGGTCACACTAGTTATGTATATGCTGTGGCTATATCCAGTGATTCAGAGTTCATCGTATCGGGAAGTTGAGATTATACGGTGAGACTATGGGACGTCAAGACAGGTACCTGTAAGAACATGAGTGGTAACTCTTATTTTGTATATGCTGTGGCTATATCCAGTGATTCAGAGTTCATCGTATCGGGAAGTTGAGATTATACGGTGAGACTATGGGACGTCAAGACAGGTACCTGTAAGACCATGAGTGGTCACACTAGTTCTGTATATGCTGTGGCTATATCCAGTGATTCAGAGTTCATCGTATCGGGAAGTTGAGATTATACGGTGAGACTATGGGACGTCAAGACAGGTACCTGTAAGACCATGAGTGGTCACACTAGTTCTGTATATGCTGTGGCTATATCCAGTGATTCAGAGTTCATCGTATCGGGAAGTTGAGATTATACGGTGAGACTATGGGACGTCAAGACAGGTACCTGTAAGACCATGAGTGGTCATACTAGTTCTGTATATGCTGTGGCTATATCCAGTGATTCAGAGTTCATCGTATCGGCAAGTAATGATTATACGGTGAGACTATGGGACGTCAAGACAGGTACCTGTAAGACCATGAGTGGTCACACTAGTTATGTATATGCTGTGGCTATATCCAGTGATTCAGAGTTCATCGTATCGGGAAGTAATGATTATACGGTGAGACTATGGGACGTCAAGACAGGTACCTGTAAGACCATGAGTGGTCACACTAGTTATGTATGATCTGTGGCTATATCCAGTGATTCAGAGTTCATCGTATCGGGAAGTAATGATTATACGGTGAGACTATGGGACGTCAAGACAGGTACCTGTAAGAACATGAGTGGTAACTCTTATTTTGTATATGCTGTGGCTATATCCAGTGATTCAGAGTTCATCGTATCGGGAAGTAATGATTATACGGTGAGACTATGGGACGTCAAGACAGGTACCTGTAAGACCATGAGTGGTCACACTAGTTATGTATATGCTGTGGCTATATCCAGTGATTCAGAGTTCATCGTATCGGCAAGTAATGATTATACGGTGAGACTATGGGACGTCAAGACAGGTACCTGTAAGAACATGAGTGGTAACTCTTATTTTGTATATGCTGTGGCTATATCCAGTGATTCAGAGTTCATCGTATCGGGAAGTTGAGATTATACGGTGAGACTATGGGACGTCAAGACAGGTACCTGTAAGACCATGAGTGGTCACACTAGTTATGTATATGCTGTGGCTATATCCAGTGATTCAGAGTTCATCGTATCGGGAAGTAATGATTATACGGTGAGACTATGGGACGTCAAGACAGGTACCTGTAAGACCATGAGTGGTCACACTAGTTCTGTATATGCTGTGGCTATATCCAGTGATTCAGAGTTCATCGTATCGGGAAGTAATGATTATACGGTGAGACTATGGGACGTCAAGACAGGTACCTGTAAGACCATGAGTGGTCACACTAGTTATGTATGATCAGTGGCTATATCCAGTGATTCAGAGTTCATCGTATCGGGAAGTCATGATTATACGGTGAGACTATGGGACGTCAAGACAGGTACCTGTAAGACCATGAGTGGTCACTCTTATTTTGTATATGCTGTGGCTATATCCAGTGATTCAGAGTTCATCGTATCGGGAAGTAGAGATAAGACGGTGAGACTATGGGACGTCAAGACAGGTACCTGTAAGACCATGAGTGGTCACTCTTATTCTTTATATGCTGTGGCTATATCCAGTGATTCAGAGTTCATCGTATCGGGAAGTTATGATAAGACGGTGAGACTATGGGACGTCAAGACAGGTACCTGTAAGACCATGAGTGGTCACACTAGTTATGTATGATCAGTGGCTATATCCAGTGATTCAGAGTTCATCGTATCGGGAAGTTGAGATTATACGGTGAGACTATGGGACGTCAAGACAGGTACCTGTAAGACCATGAGTGGTAACTCTTATTTTGTATATGCTGTGGCTATATCCAGTGATTCAGAGTTCATCGTATCGGGAAGTAATGATTATACGGTGAGACTATGGGACGTCAAGACAGTTACCTGTAAGAACATGAGTGGTCACACTAGTTATGTATATGCTGTGGCTATATCCAGTGATTCAGAGTTCATCGTATCGGGAAGTTGAGATTATACGGTGAGACTATGGGACGTCAAGACAGGTACCTGTAAGACCATGAGTGGTCACTCTTATTTTGTATATGCTGTGGCTATATCCAGTGATTCAGAGTTCATCGTATCGGGAAGTTGAGATTATACGGTGAGACTATGGGACGTCAAGACAGGTACCTGTAAGACCATGAGTGGTCACACTAGTTATGTATATGCTGTGGCTATATCCAGTGATTCAGAGTTCATCGTATCGGGAAGTTGAGATTATACGGTGAGACTATGGGACGTCAAGACAGGTACCTGTAAGACCATGAGTGGTCACTCTTATTTTGTATATGCTGTGGCTATATCCAGTGATTCAGAGTTCATCGTATCGGGAAGTTGAGATTATACGGTGAGACTATGGGACGTCAAGACAGGTACCTGTAAGACCATGAGTGGTCACACTAGTTATGTATATGCTGTGGCTATATCCAGTGATTCAGAGTTCATCGTATCGGGAAGTAATGATTATACGGTGAGACTATGGGACGTCAAGACAGGTACCTGTAAGACCATGAGTGGTCACACTAGTTATGTATATGCTGTGGCTATATCCAGTGATTCAGAGTTCATCGTATCGGGAAGTAATGATTATACGGTGAGACTATGGGACGTCAAGACAGGTACCTGTAAGACCATGAGTGGTCACACTAGTTATGTATATGCTGTGGCTATATCCAGTGATTCAGAGTTCATCGTATCGGGAAGTAATGATTATACGGTGAGACTATGGGACGTCAAGACAGGTACCTGTAAGACCATGAGTGGTCACACTAGTTCTGTATATGCTGTGGCTATATCCAGTGATTCAGAGTTCATCGTATCGGCAAGTAATGATTATACGGTGAGACTATGGGACGTCAAGACAGGTACCTGTAAGACCATGAGTGGTCACACTAGTTATGTATATGCTGTGGCTATATCCAGTGATTCAGAGTTCATCGTATCGGGAAGTAATGATTATACGGTGAGACTATGGGACGTCAAGACAGGTACCTGTAAGACCATGAGTGGTCATACTAGTTCTGTATATGCTGTGGCTATATCCAGTGATTCAGAGTTCATCGTATCGGCAAGTAATGATTATACGGTGAGACTATGGGACGTCAAGACAGGTACCTGTAAGACCATGAGTGGTCACACTAGTTATGTATATGCTGTGGCTATATCCAGTGATTCAGAGTTCATCGTATCGGGAAGTAATGATTATACGGTGAGACTATGGGACGTCAAGACAGGTACCTGTAAGACCATGAGTGGTCACACTAGTTATGTATGATCTGTGGCTATATCCAGTGATTCAGAGTTCATCGTATCGGGAAGTAATGATTATACGGTGAGACTATGGGACGTCAAGACAGGTACCTGTAAGAACATGAGTGGTAACTCTTATTTTGTATATGCTGTGGCTATATCCAGTGATTCAGAGTTCATCGTATCGGGAAGTAATGATTATACGGTGAGACTATGGGACGTCAAGACAGGTACCTGTAAGACCATGAGTGGTCACACTAGTTATGTATATGCTGTGGCTATATCCAGTGATTCAGAGTTCATCGTATCGGCAAGTAATGATTATACGGTGAGACTATGGGACGTCAAGACAGGTACCTGTAAGAACATGAGTGGTAACTCTTATTTTGTATATGCTGTGGCTATATCCAGTGATTCAGAGTTCATCGTATCGGGAAGTTGAGATTATACGGTGAGACTATGGGACGTCAAGACAGGTACCTGTAAGACCATGAGTGGTCACACTAGTTATGTATATGCTGTGGCTATATCCAGTGATTCAGAGTTCATCGTATCGGGAAGTAATGATTATACGGTGAGACTATGGGACGTCAAGACAGGTACCTGTAAGACCATGAGTGGTCACACTAGTTCTGTATATGCTGTGGCTATATCCAGTGATTCAGAGTTCATCGTATCGGGAAGTAATGATTATACGGTGAGACTATGGGACGTCAAGACAGGTACCTGTAAGACCATGAGTGGTCACACTAGTTATGTATGATCAGTGGCTATATCCAGTGATTCAGAGTTCATCGTATCGGGAAGTCATGATTATACGGTGAGACTATGGGACGTCAAGACAGGTACCTGTAAGACCATGAGTGGTCACTCTTATTTTGTATATGCTGTGGCTATATCCAGTGATTCAGAGTTCATCGTATCGGGAAGTAGAGATAAGACGGTGAGACTATGGGACGTCAAGACAGGTACCTGTAAGACCATGAGTGGTCACTCTTATTCTTTATATGCTGTGGCTATATCCAGTGATTCAGAGTTCATCGTATCGGGAAGTTATGATAAGACGGTGAGACTATGGGACGTCAAGACAGGTACCTGTAAGACCATGAGTGGTCACACTAGTTATGTATGATCAGTGGCTATATCCAGTGATTCAGAGTTCATCGTATCGGGAAGTTGAGATTATACGGTGAGACTATGGGACGTCAAGACAGGTACCTGTAAGACCATGAGTGGTCACTCTTATTTTGTATATGCTGTGGCTATATCCAGTGATTCAGAGTTCATCGTATCGGGAAGTTGAGATTATACGGTGAGACTATGGGACGTCAAGACAGTTACCTTTAAGAACATGAGTGGTCACTCTTATTTTGTATATGCTGTGGCTATATCCAGTGATTCAGAGTTCATCGTATCGGGAAGTTGAGATTATACGGTGAGACTATGGGACGTCAAGACAGGTACCTGTAAGACCATGAGTGGTCACACTAGTTATGTATATGCTGTGGCTATATCCAGTGATTCAGAGTTCATCGTATCGGGAAGTTGAGATTATACGGTGAGACTATGGGACGTCAAGACAGGTACCTGTAAGACCATGAGTGGTCACACTAGTTATGTATATGCTGTGGCTATATCCAGTGATTCAGAGTTCATCGTATCGGGAAGTTATGATAAGACGGTGAGACTATGGGACGTCAAGACAGGTACCTGTAAGACCATGAGTGGTCACACTAGTTTTGTATATGCTGTGGCTATATCCAGTGATTCAGAGTTCATCGTATCGGGAAGTGGAGATTATACGGTAAGACTATGGGACGTCAAGACAGGTACCTGTAAGACCATGAGTGGTAACTCTTATTTTGTATGATCTGTGGCTATATCCAGTGATTCAGAGTTCATCGTATCGGGAAGTTGAGATTATACGGTGAGACTATGGGACGTCAAGACAGGTACCTGTAAGACCATGAGTGGTCACTCTTATTTTGTATATGCTGTGGCTATATCCAGTGATTCAGAGTTCATCGTATCGGGAAGTTCAGATTAGACGGTGAGACTATGGGACGTCAAGACAGGTACCTGTAAGACCATGAGTGGTCACACTAGTTATGTATATGCTGTGGCTATATCCAGTGATTCAGAGTTCATCGTATCGGGAAGTTGAGATTATACGGTGAGACTATGGGACGTCAAGACAGGTACCTGTAAGACCATGAGTGGTCACACTAGTTATGTATATGCTGTGGCTATATCCAGTGATTCAGAGTTCATCGTATCGGGAAGTTGAGATTATACGGTGAGACTATGGGACGTCAAGACAGGTACCTGTAAGAACATGAGTGGTAACTCTTATTTTGTATATGCTGTGGCTATATCCAGTGATTCAGAGTTCATCGTATCGGGAAGTTGAGATTATACGGTGAGACTATGGGACGTCAAGACAGGTACCTGTAAGACCATGAGTGGTCACACTAGTTCTGTATATGCTGTGGCTATATCCAGTGATTCAGAGTTCATCGTATCGGGAAGTTGAGATTATACGGTGAGACTATGGGACGTCAAGACAGGTACCTGTAAGACCATGAGTGGTCACACTAGTTCTGTATATGCTGTGGCTATATCCAGTGATTCAGAGTTCATCGTATCGGGAAGTTGAGATTATACGGTGAGACTATGGGACGTCAAGACAGGTACCTGTAAGACCATGAGTGGTCATACTAGTTCTGTATATGCTGTGGCTATATCCAGTGATTCAGAGTTCATCGTATCGGGAAGTTATGATTATACGGTGAGACTATGGGACGTCAAGACAGGTACCTGTAAGACCATGAGTGGTCACACTAGTTATGTATATGCTGTGGCTATATCCAGTGATTCAGAGTTCATCGTATCGGGAAGTAATGATTATACGGTGAGACTATGGGACGTCAAGACAGGTACCTGTAAGACCATGAGTGGTCACACTAGTTATGTATGATCTGTGGCTATATTCAGTGATTCAGAGTTCATCGTATCGGGAAGTAGTGATAATACGGTGAGACTATGGAACGTCAAGACAGGTACCTGTAAGACCATGAGTGGTCACACTAGTTATGTATTATCTGTGGCTATATCCAGTGATTCAGAGTTCATCGTATCGGGAAGTAATGATTATACGGTGAGACTATGGGACGTCAAGACAGGTACCTGTAAGACCATGAGTGGTCACACTAGTTATGTATATGCTGTGGCTATATCCAGTGATTCAGAGTTCATCGTATCGGCAAGTAATGATTATACGGTGAGACTATGGGACGTCAAGACAGGTACCTGTAAGAACATGAGTGGTCACTCTTATTTTGTATATGCTGTGGCTATATCCAGTGATTCAGAGTTCATCGTATCGGGAAGTAATGATAAGACGGTGAGACTATGGGACGTCAAGACAGGTACCTGTAAGACCATGAGTGGTCACACTAGTTCTGTATATGCTGTGGCTATATCCAGTGATTCAGAGTTCATCGTATCGGGAAGTTATGATAAGACGGTGAGACTATGGGACGTCAAGACAGGTACCTGTAAGACCATGAGTGGTCACACTAGTTCTGTATATGCTGTGGCTATATCCAGTGATTCAGAGTTCATCGTATCGGGAAGTAATGATTATACGGTGAGACTATGGGACGTCAAGACAGGTACCTGTAAGACCATGAGTGGTCACACTAGTTATGTATGATCAGTGGCTATATCCAGTGATTCAGAGTTCATCGTATCGGGAAGTCATGATTATACGGTGAGACTATGGGACGTCAAGACAGGTACCTGTAAGACCATGAGTGGTCACTCTTATTTTGTATATGCTGTGGCTATATCCAGTGATTCAGAGTTCATCGTATCGGGAAGTAGAGATAAGACGGTGAGACTATGGGACGTCAAGACAGGTACCTGTAAGACCATGAGTGGTCACTCTTATTCTTTATATGCTGTGGCTATATCCAGTGATTCAGAGTTCATCGTATCGGGAAGTTATGATAAGACGGTGAGACTATGGGACGTCAAGACAGGTACCTGTAAGACCATGAGTGGTCACACTAGTTCTGTATATGCTGTGGCTATATCCAGTGATTCAGAGTTCATCGTATCGGGAAGTTGAGATTATACGGTGAGACTATGGGACGTCAAGACAGGTACCTGTAAGAACATGAGTGGTAACTCTTATTTTGTATATGCTGTGGCTATATCCAGTGATTCAGAGTTCATCGTATCGGGAAGTAATGATTATACGGTGAGACTATGGGACGTCAAGACAGGTACCTGTAAGACCATGAGTGGTCACACTAGTTATGTATATGCTGTGGCTATATCCAGTGATTCAGAGTTCATCGTATCGGGAAGTTATGATAAGACGGTGAGACTATGGGACGTCAAGACAGGTACCTGTAAGACCATGAGTGGTCACACTAGTTCTGTATATGCTGTGGCTATATCCAGTGATTCAGAGTTCATCGTATCGGGAAGTAATGATTATACGGTGAGACTATGGGACGTCAAGACAGGTACCTGTAAGACCATGAGTGGTCACACTAGTTATGTATGATCAGTGGCTATATCCAGTGATTCAGAGTTCATCGTATCGGGAAGTCATGATTATACGGTGAGACTATGGGACGTCAAGACAGGTACCTGTAAGACCATGAGTGGTCACTCTTATTTTGTATATGCTGTGGCTATATCCAGTGATTCAGAGTTCATCGTATCGGGAAGTAGAGATAAGACGGTGAGACTATGGGACGTCAAGACAGGTACCTGTAAGACCATGAGTGGTCACTCTTATTCTGTATATGCTGTGGCTATATCCAGTGATTCAGAGTTCATCGTATCGGGAAGTTATGATAAGACGGTGAGACTATGGGACGTCAAGACAGGTACCTGTAAGACCATGAGTGGTCACACTAGTTCTGTATATGCTGTGGCTATATCCAGTGATTCAGAGTTCATCGTATCGGGAAGTTATGATAAGACGGTGAGACTATGGGACGTCAAGACAGGTACCTGTAAGACCATGAGTGGTCACACTAGTTATGTATGATCAGTGGCTATATCCAGTGATTCAGAGTTCATCGTATCGGGAAGTGCAGATTAGACGGTGAGACTATGGGACGTCAAGACAGGTACCTGTAAGACCATGAGTGGTCACACTAATTCTGTATGATCTGTGGCTATATCCAGTGATTCAGAGTTCATCGTATCGGGAAGTTGAGATTATACGGTGAGACTATGGGACGTCAAGACAGGTACCTGTAAGACCATGAGTGGTCACACTAGTTATGTATATGCTGTGGCTATATCCAGTGATTCAGAGTTCATCGTATCTGCAAGTTATGATTATACGGTGAGACTATGGGACGTCAAGACAGGTACCTGTAAGACCATGAGTGGTCACACTAGTTATGTATGATCAGTGGCTATATCCAGTGATTCAGAGTTCATCGTATCGGGAAGTTGAGATTATACGGTGAGACTATGGGACGTCAAGACAGGTACCTGTAAGACCATGAGTGGTCACACTAGTTATGTATCATCTGTGGCTATATCCAGTGATTCAGAGTTCATCGTATCGGGAAGTTGAGATTATACGGTGAGACTATGGGACGTCAAGACAGGTACCTGTAAGACCATGAGTGGTCACACTAGTTATGTATATGCTGTGGCTATATCCAGTGATTCAGAGTTCATCGTATCGGGAAGTCATGATTATACGGTGAGACTATGGGACGTCAAGACAGGTACCTGTAAGACCATGAGTGGTCACACTAGTTATGTATATGCTGTGGCTATATCCAGTGATTCAGAGTTCATCGTATCGGGAAGTTGAGATTATACGGTGAGACTATGGGACGTCAAGACAGGTACCTGTAAGACCATGAGTGGTCACACTAGTTATGTATATGCTGTGGCTATATCCAGTGATTCAGAGTTCATCGTATCGGGAAGTTATGATAAGACGGTGAGACTATGGGACGTCAAGACAGGTACCTGTAAGACCATGAGTGGTCACACTAGTTCTGTATATGCTGTGGCTATATCCAGTGATTCAGAGTTCATCGTATCGGGAAGTAATGATTATACGGTGAGACTATGGGACGTCAAGACAGGTACCTGTAAGACCATGAGTGGTCACACTAGTTATGTATGATCAGTGGCTATATCCAGTGATTCAGAGTTCATCGTATCGGGAAGTTATGATAAGACGGTGAGACTATGGGACGTCAAGACAGGTACCTGTAAGACCATGAGTGGTCACACTAGTTCTGTATATGCTGTGGCTATATCCAGTGATTCAGAGTTCATCGTATCGGGAAGTAATGATTATACGGTGAGACTATGGGACGTCAAGACAGGTACCTGTAAGACCATGAGTGGTCACACTAGTTATGTATGATCAGTGGCTATATCCAGTGATTCAGAGTTCATCGTATCGGGAAGTCATGATTATACGGTGAGACTATGGGACGTCAAGACAGGTACCTGTAAGACCATGAGTGGTCACACTAGTTATGTATATGCTGTGGCTATATCCAGTGATTCAGAGTTCATCGTATCGGGAAGTTGAGATTATACGGTGAGACTATGGGACGTCAAGACAGGTACCTGTAAGACCATGAGTGGTCACACTAGTTATGTATATGCTGTGGCTATATCCAGTGATTCAGAGTTCATCGTATCGGGAAGTTATGATAAGACGGTGAGACTATGGGACGTCAAGACAGGTACCTGTAAGACCATGAGTGGTCACACTAGTTCTGTATATGCTGTGGCTATATCCAGTGATTCAGAGTTCATCGTATCGGGAAGTAATGATTATACGGTGAGACTATGGGACGTCAAGACAGGTACCTGTAAGACCATGAGTGGTCACACTAGTTATGTATATGCTGTGGCTATATCCAGTGATTCAGAGTTCATCGTATCGGGAAGTTATGATAAGACGGTGAGACTATGGGACGTCAAGACAGGTACCTGTAAGACCATGAGTGGTCACACTAGTTATGTATGATCAGTGGCTATATCCAGTGATTCAGAGTTCATCGTATCGGGAAGTTGAGATTATACGGTGAGACTATGGGACGTCAAGACAGGTACCTGTAAGACCATGAGTGGTCACACTAGTTCTGTATATGCTGTGGCTATATCCAGTGATTCAGAGTTCATCGTATCGGGAAGTAATTATTATACGGTGAGACTATGGGACGTCAAGACAGGTACCTGTAAGACCATGAGTGGTCACACTAGTTATGTATGATCAGTGGCTATATCCAGTGATTCAGAGTTCATCGTATCGGGAAGTCATGATTATACGGTGAGACTATGGGACGTCAAGACAGGTACCTGTAAGACCATGAGTGGTCACACTAGTTATGTATATGCTGTGGCTATATCCAGTGATTCAGAGTTCATCGTATCGGGAAGTGGAGATTATACGGTGAGACTATGGGACGTCAAGACAGGTACCTGTAAGACCATGAGTGGTCACTCTTATTCTGTATATGCTGTGGCTATATCCAGTGATTCAGAGTTCATCGTATCGGGAAGTTATGATAAGACGGTGAGACTATGGGACGTCAAGACAGGTACCTGTAAGACCATGAGTGGTCACACTAGTTCTGTATATGCTGTGGCTATATCCAGTGATTCAGAGTTCATCGTATCGGGAAGTAATGATTATACGGTGAGACTATGGGACGTCAAGACAGGTACCTGTAAGACCATGAGTGGTCACACTAGTTATGTATATGCTGTGGCTATATCCAGTGATTCAGAGTTCATCGTATCGGGAAGTTATGATAAGACGGTGAGACTATGGGACGTCAAGACAGGTACCTGTAAGACCATGAGTGGTCACACTAGTTCTGTATATGCTGTGGCTATATCCAGTTATTCAGAGTTCATCGTATCGGGAAGTTATGATAAGACGGTGAGACTATGGGACGTCAAGACAGGTACCTGTAAGACCATGAGTGGTCACACTAGTTCTGTATATGCTGTGGCTATATCCAGTGATTCAGAGTTCATCGTATCGGGAAGTAATGATTATACGGTGAGACTATGGGACGTCAAGACAGGTACCTGTAAGACCATGAGTGGTCACACTAGTTATGTATGATCAGTGGCTATATCCAGTGATTCAGAGTTCATCGTATCGGGAAGTTATGATAAGACGGTGAGACTATGGGACGTCAAGACAGGTACCTGTAAGACCATGAGTGGTCACACTAGTTCTGTATATGCTGTGGCTATATCCAGTGATTCAGAGTTCATCGTATCGGGAAGTAATGATTATACGGTGAGACTATGGGACGTCAAGACAGGTACCTGTAAGACCATGAGTGGTCACACTAGTTATGTATGATCAGTGGCTATATCCAGTGATTCAGAGTTCATCGTATCGGGAAGTCATGATTATACGGTGAGACTATGGGACGTCAAGACAGGTACCTGTAAGACCATGAGTGGTCACACTAGTTATGTATATGCTGTGGCTATATCCAGTGATTCAGAGTTCATCGTATCGGGAAGTTGAGATTATACGGTGAGACTATGGGACGTCAAGACAGGTACCTGTAAGACCATGAGTGGTCACACTAGTTATGTATATGCTGTGGCTATATCCAGTGATTCAGAGTTCATCGTATCGGGAAGTTATGATAAGACGGTGAGACTATGGGACGTCAAGACAGGTACCTGTAAGACCATGAGTGGTCACACTAGTTCTGTATATGCTGTGGCTATATCCAGTGATTCAGAGTTCATCGTATCGGGAAGTAATGATTATACGGTGAGACTATGGGACGTCAAGACAGGTACCTGTAAGACCATGAGTGGTCACACTAGTTATGTATATGCTGTGGCTATATCCAGTGATTCAGAGTTCATCGTATCGGGAAGTTATGATAAGACGGTGAGACTATGGGACGTCAAGACAGGTACCTGTAAGACCATGAGTGGTCACACTAGTTCTGTATATGCTGTGGCTATATCCAGTGATTCAGAGTTCATCGTATCGGGAAGTTATGATAAGACGGTGAGACTATGGGACGTCAAGACAGGTACCTGTAAGACCATGAGTGGTCACACTAGTTCTGTATATGCTGTGGCTATATCCAGTGATTCAGAGTTCATCGTATCGGGAAGTAATGATTATACGGTGAGACTATGGGACGTCAAGACAGGTACCTGTAAGACCATGAGTGGTCACACTAGTTATGTATGATCAGTGGCTATATCCAGTGATTCAGAGTTCATCGTATCGGGAAGTTGAGATTATACGGTGAGACTATGGGACGTCAAGACAGGTACCTGTAAGACCATGAGTGGTCACACTAGTTATGTATCATCTGTGGCTATATCCAGTGATTCAGAGTTCATCGTATCGGGAAGTTGAGATTATACGGTGAGACTATGGGACGTCAAGACAGGTACCTGTAAGACCATGAGTGGTCACACTAGTTATGTATATGCTGTGGCTATATCCAGTGATTCAGAGTTCATCGTATCGGGAAGTGGAGATTATACGGTGAGACTATGGGACGTCAAGACAGGTACCTGTAAGACCATGAGTGGTAACTCTTATTTTGTATATGCTGTGGCTATATCCAGTGATTCAGAGTTCATCGTATCGGGAAGTAGAGATAATACGGTGAGACTATGGAACGTCAAGACAGGTACCTGTAAGACCATGAGTGGTCACACTAGTTATGTATATGCTGTGGCTATATCCAGTGATTCAGAGTTCATCGTATCGGCAAGTTATGATTATACGGTGAGACTATGGGACGTCAAGACAGGTACCTGTAAGACCATAAGTGGTCACTCTTATTTTGTATATGCTGTGGCTATATCCAGTGATTCAGAGTTCATCGTATCGGGAAGTAATGATTATACGGTGAGACTATGGGACGTCAAGACAGGTACCTGTAAGACCATGAGTGGTCACACTAGTTATGTATGATCTGTGGCTATATCCAGTGATTCAGAGTTCATCGTATCGGGAAGTAGAGATAAGACGGTGAGACTATGGGACGTCAAGACAGGTACCTGTAAGACCATGAGTGGTTACACTAGTTCTGTATATGCTGTGGCTATATCCAGTGATTCAGAGTTCATCGTATCGGCAAGTAATGATTATACGGTGAGACTATGGGACGTCAAGACAGGTACCTGTAAGACCATGAGTGGTCACTCTTATTCTGTATATGCTGTGGCTATATCCAGTGATTCAGAGTTCATCGTATCGGGAAGTTATGATAAGACGGTGAGACTATGGGACGTCAAGACAGGTACCTGTAAGACCATGAGTGGTCAGACTAGTTATGTATATGCTGTGGCTATATCCAGTGATTCAGAGTTCATCGTATCGGGAAGTTGAGATTATACGGTGAGACTATGGGACGTCAAGACAGGTACCTGTAAGACCATGAGTGGTCACACTAGTTATGTATCATCTGTGGCTATATCCAGTGATTCAGAGTTCATCGTATCGGGAAGTAATGATTATACGGTGAGACTATGGGACGTCAAGACAGGTACCTGTAAGACCATGAGTGGTAACTCTTATTTTTTATATGCTGTGGCTATATCCAGTGATTCAGAGTTCATCGTATCGGGAAGTTATGATAAGACGGTGAGACTATGGGACGTCAAGACAGGTACCTGTAAGACCATGAGTGGTTACACTAGTTCTGTATATGCTGTGGCTATATCCAGTGATTCAGAGTTCATCGTATCGGCAAGTTATGATTATACGGTGAGACTATGGGACGTCAAGACAGGTACCTGTAAGACCATGAGTGGTCACACTAGTTATGTATGATCTGTGGCTATATCCAGTGATTCAGAGTTCATCGTATCGGGAAGTAATGATTATACGGTGAGACTATGGGACGTCAAGACAGGTACCTGTAAGACCATGAGTGGTCACTCTTATTTTGTATATGCTGTGGCTATATCCAGTGATTCAGAGTTCATCGTATCGGGAAGTGGAGATTATACGGTGAGACTATGGGACGTCAAGACAGGCACCTGTAAGACCATGAGTGGTCACTCTTATTCTGTATATGCTGTGGCTATATCCAGTGATTCAGAGTTCATCGTATCGGGAAGTTATGATAAGACGGTGAGACTATGGGACGTCAAGACAGGTACCTGTAAGACCATGAGTGGTCACTCTTATTCTGTATATGCTGTGGCTATATCCAGTGATTCAGAGTTCATCGTATCGGGAAGTAATGATTATACGGTGAGACTATGGGACGTCAAGACAGTTACCTGTAAGACCATGAGTGGTCACACTAGTTATGTATATGCTGTGGCTATATCCAGTGATTCAGAGTTTATCGTATCGGGAAGTTATGATAAGACGGTGAGACTATGGGACGTCAAGACAGGTACCTGTAAGACCATGAGTGGTCACACTAGTTATGTATATGCTGTGGCTATATCCAGTGATTCAGAGTTCATCGTATCGGGAAGTTGAGATTATACGGTGAGACTATGGGACGTCAAGACAGGTACCTGTAAGACCATGAGTGGTCACACTAGTTATGTATGATCTGTGGCTATATCCAGTGATTCAGAGTTCATCGTATCGGGAAGTGGAGATTATACGGTGAGACTATGGGACGTCAAGACAGGTACCTGTAAGACCATGAGTGGTCACAATAGTTATGTATATGCTGTGGCTATATCCAGTGATTCAGAGTTCATCGTATCGGCAAGTAATGATTATACGGTGAGACTATGGGACGTCAAGACAGGTACCTGTAAGACCATGAGTGGTCACTCTTATTTTGTATATGCTGTGGCTATATCCAGTGATTCAGAGTTCATCGTATCGGGAAGTTATGATAAGACGGTGAGACTATGGGACGTCAAGACAGGTACCTGTAAGACCATGAGTGGTCACACTAGTTATGTATATGCTGTGGCTATATCCAGTGATTCAGAGTTCATCGTATCGGGAAGTTATGATAAGACGGTGAGACTATGGGAAGTCAAGACAGGTACCTGTAAGACCATGAGTGGTCACACTAGTTTTGTATATGCTGTGGCTATATCCAGTGATTCAGAGTTCATCGTATCGGGAAGTGGAGATTATACGGTGAGACTATGGGACGTCAAGACAGGTACCTGTAAGACCATGAGTGGTCACTCTTATTTTGTATATGCTGTGGCTATATCCAGTGATTCAGAGTTCATCGTATCGGGAAGTAATGATTATACGGTGAGACTATGGGACGTCAAGACAGGTACCTGTAAGACCATGAGTGGTTACACTAGTTCTGTATATGCTGTGGCTATATCCAGTGATTCAGAGTTCATCGTATCGGGAAGTAATGATTATACGGTGAGACTATGGGACGTCAAGACAGGTACCTGTAAGACCATGAGTGGTCACACTAGTCATGTATGATCTGTGGCTATATCCAGTGATTCAGAGTTCATCGTATCGGGAAGTTATGATAAGACGGTGAGACTATGGGACGTCAAGACAGGTACCTGTAAGACCATGAGTGGTAACTCTTATTTTGTATATGCTGTGGCTATATCCAGTGATTCAGAGTTCATCGTATCGGGAAGTTATGATAAGACGGTGAGACTATGGGACGTCAAGACAGGTACCTGTAAGACCATGAGTGGTTACACTAGTTCTGTATATGCTGTGGCTATATCCAGTGATTCAGAGTTCATCGTATCGGCAAGTAATGATTATACGGTGAGACTATGGGACGTCAAGACAGGTACCTGTAAGACCATGAGTGGTCACTCTTATTCTGTATATGCTGTGGCTATATCCAGTGATTCAGAGTTCATCGTATCGGGAAGTTATGATAAGACGGTGAGACTATGGGACGTCAAGACAGGTACCTGTAAGACCATGAGTGGTCAGACTAGTTATGTATCATCTGTGGCTATATCCAGTGATTCAGAGTTCATCGTATCGGGAAGTTGAGATTATACGGTGAGACTATGGGACGTCAAGACAGGTACCTGTAAGACCATAAGTGGTCACACTAGTTTTGTATATGCTGTGGCTATATCCAGTGATTCAGAGTTCATCGTATCGGGAAGTAATGATTATACGGTGAGACTATGGGACGTCAAGACAGGTACCTGTAAGACCATGAGTGGTAACTCTTATTTTTTATATGCTGTGGCTATATCCAGTGATTCAGAGTTCATCGTATCGGGAAGTTATGATAAAACGGTGAGACTATGGGACGTCAAGACAGGTACCTGTAAGACCATGAGTGGTTACACTAGTTCTGTATATGCTGTGGCTATATCCAGTGATTCAGAGTTCATCGTATCGGCAAGTTATGATTATACGGTGAGACTATGGGACGTCAAGACAGGTACCTGTAAGACCATGAGTGGTCATACTAGTTATGTATCATCTGTGGCTATATCCAGTGATTCAGAGTTCATCGTATCGGGAAGTTATGATAAGACGGTGAGACTATGGGACGTCAAGACAGGTACCTGTAAGACCATGAGTGGTCACTCTTATTTTGTATATGCTGTGGCTATATCCAGTGATTCAGAGTTCATCGTATCGGGAAGTGGAGATTATACGGTGAGACTATGGGACGTCAAGACAGGCACCTGTAAGACCATGAGTGGTCACTCTTATTCTGTATATGCTGTGGCTATATCCAGTGATTCAGAGTTCATCGTATCGGGAAGTTATGATAAGACGGTGAGACTATGGGACGTCAAGACAGGTACCTGTAAGACCATGAGTGGTCACTCTTATTTTGTATATGCTGTGGCTATATCCAGTGATTCAGAGTTCATCGTATCGGGAAGTAATGATTATACGGTGAGACTATGGGACGTCAAGACAGTTACCTGTAAGACCATGAGTGGTCACACTAGTTATGTATATGCTGTGGCTATATCCAGTGATTCAGAGTTTATCGTATCGGGAAGTAATGATTATACGGTGAGACTATGGGACGTCAAGACAGGTACCTGTAAGACCATGAGTGGTAACTCTTATTTTGTATATGCTGTGGCTATATCCAGTGATTCAGAGTTCATCGTATCGGGAAGTAATGATTATACGGTGAGACTATGGGACGTCAAGACAGGTACCTGTAAGACCATGAGTGGTCACACTAGTTCTGTATATGCTGTGGCTATATCCAGTGATTCAGAGTTCATCGTATCGGGAAGTAATGATTATACGGTGAGACTATGGGACGTCAAGACAGGTACCTGTAAGACCATGAGTGGTAACTCTTATTTTGTATATGCTGTGGCTATATCCAGTGATTCAGAGTTCATCGTATCGGGAAGTTATGATAAGACGGTGAGACTATGGGACGTCAAGACAGGTACCTGTAAGACCATGAGTGGTAACTCTTTTTTTGTATATGCTGTGGCTATATCCAGTGATTCAGAGTTCATCGTATCGGGAAGTTATGATAAGACGGTGAGACTATGGGACGTCAAGACAGGTACCTGTAAGACCATGAGTGGTCACACTGGTCATGTATATGCTGTGGCTATATCCAGTGATTCAGAGTTCATCGTATCGGGAAGTTATGATAAGACGGTGAGACTATGGAACGTCAAGACAGGTACCTGTAAGACCATGAGTGGTCACACTAGTTATGTATCATCTGTGGCTATATCCAGTGATTCAGAGTTCATCGTATCGGGAAGTAGTGCTAATACGGTGAGACTATGGGACGTCAAGACAGGTACCTGTAAGACCATGAGTGGTCAGACTAGTTATGTATCATCTGTGGCTATATCCAGTGATTCAGAGTTCATCGTATCGGGAAGTTGAGATTATACGGTGAGACTATGGGACGTCAAGACAGGTACCTGTAAGACCATGAGTGGTCACACTAGTTATGTATATGCTGTGGCTATATCCAGTGATTCAGAGTTCATCGTATCGGGAAGTGGAGATTATACGGTGAGACTATGGGACGTCAAGACAGGCACCTGTAAGACCATGAGTGGTCACTCTTATTCTGTATATGCTGTGGCTATATCCAGTGATTCAGAGTTCATCGTATCGGGAAGTTATGATAAGACGGTGAGACTATGGGACGTCAAGACAGGTACCTGTAAGACCATGAGTGGTCACTCTTATTTTGTATATGCTGTGGCTATATCCAGTGATTCAGAGTTCATCGTATCGGGAAGTAATGATTATACGGTGAGACTATGGGACGTCAAGACAGGTACCTGTAAGACCATGAGTGGTCACACTAGTTATGTATATGCTGTGGCTATATCCAGTGATTCAGAGTTTATCGTATCGGGAAGTAATGATTATACGGTGAGACTATGGGACGTCAAGACAGGTACCTGTAAGACCATGAGTGGTAACTCTTATTTTGTATATGCTGTGGCTATATCCAGTGATTCAGAGTTCATCGTATCGGGAAGTAATGATTATACGGTGAGACTATGGGACGTCAAGACAGGTACCTGTAAGACCATGAGTGGTCACACTAGTTCTGTATATGCTGTGGCTATATCCAGTGATTCAGAGTTCATCGTATCGGGAAGTAATGATTATACGGTGAGACTATGGGACGTCAAGACAGGTACCTGTAAGACCATGAGTGGTCACACTAGTTCTGTATATGCTGTGGCTATATCCAGTGATTCAGAGTTCATCGTATCGGGAAGTAATGATTATACGGTGAGACTATGGGACGTCAAGACAGGTACCTGTAAGACCATGAGTGGTAACTCTTATTTTGTATATGCTGTGGCTATATCCAGTGATTCAGAGTTCATCGTATCGGGAAGTTATGATAAGACGGTGAGACTATGGGACGTCAAGACAGGTACCTGTAAGACCATGAGTGGTAACTCTTATTTTGTATATGCTGTGGCTATATCCAGTGATTCAGAGTTCATCGTATCGGGAAGTTATGATAAGACGGTGAGACTATGGGACGTCAAGACAGGTACCTGTAAGACCATGAGTGGTCACACTGGTCATGTATATGCTGTGGCTATATCCAGTGATTCAGAGTTCATCGTATCGGGCAGTCATGATTATACGGTGAGACTATGGGACGTCAAGACAGGTACCTGTAAGACCATGAGTGGTCACACTAGTTATGTATATGCTGTGGCTATATCCAGTGATTCAGAGTTCATCGTATCGGGAAGTTATGATTAGACGGTGAGACTATGGGACGTCAAGACAGGTACCTGTAAGACCATGAGTGGTCACACACATTATGTATATGCTGTGGCTATATCCAGTGATTCAGAGTTCATCGTATCGGGCAGTCATGATTATACGGTGAGACTATGGGACGTCAAGACAGGTACCTGTAAGACCATGAGTGGTCACACACATTATGTATATGCTGTGGCTATATCCAGTGATTCAGAGTTCATCGTATCGGGAAGTTAAGATAATACGGTGAGACTATGGGACGTCAAGACAGGTACCTGTAAGACCATGAGTGGTCACACTAATTATGTATATGCTGTGGCTATATCCAGTGATTCAGAGTTCATCGTATCGGGCAGTCATGATTATACGGTGAGACTATGGGACGTCAAGACAGGTACCTGTAAGACCATGAGTGGTCACACACATTATGTATATGCTGTGGCTATATCCAGTGATTCAGAGTTCATCGTATCGGGAAGTAATGATTATACGGTGAGACTATGGGACGTCAAGACAGGTACCTGTAAGACCATGAGTGGTCACTCTTATTTTGTATATGCTGTGGCTATATCCAGTGATTCAGAGTTCATCGTATCGGGAAGTAATGATTATACGGTGAGACTATGGGACGTCAAGACAGGTACCTGTAAGACCATGAGTGGTAACTCTTATTTTGTATATGCTGTGGCTATATCCAGTGATTCAGAGTTCATCGTATCGGCAAGTTATGATTATACGGTGAGACTATGGGACGTCAAGACAGGTACCTGTAAGACCATGAGTGGTCACTCTTATTTTGTATATGCTGTGGCTATATCCAGTGATTCAGAGTTCATCGTATCGGGAAGTTGAGATTATACGGTGAGACTATGGGACGTCAAGACAGGTACCTGTAAGACCATGAGTGGTCACACACATTATGTATATGCTGTGGCTATATCCAGTGATTCAGAGTTCATCGTATCGGGAAGTTATGATTATACGGTGAGACTATGGGACGTCAAGACAGGTACCTGTAAGACCATGAGTGGTCACACACATTATGTATATGCTGTGGCTATATCCAGTGATTCAGAGTTCATCGTATCGGGCAGTCATGATTATACGGTGAGACTATGGGACGTCAAGACAGGTACCTGTAAGACCATGAGTGGTCACTCTTATTTTGTATATGCTGTGGCTATATCCAGTGATTCAGAGTTCATCGTATCGGGAAGTAATGATTATACGGTGAGACTATGGGACGTCAAGACAGGTACCTGTAAGACCATGAGTGGTCACTCTTATTTTGTATATGCTGTGGCTATATCCAGTGATTCAGAGTTCATCGTATCGGGAAGTAATGATTATACGGTGAGACTATGGGACGTCAAGACAGTTACCTGTAAGACCATGAGTGGTCACACTAGTTATGTATATGCTGTGGCTATATCCAGTGATTCAGAGTTTATCGTATCGGGAAGTAATGATTATACGGTGAGACTATGGGACGTCAAGACAGGTACCTGTAAGACCATGAGTGGTAACTCTTATTTTGTATATGCTGTGGCTATATCCAGTGATTCAGAGTTCATCGTATCGGGAAGTAATGATTATACGGTGAGACTATGGGACGTCAAGACAGGTACCTGTAAGACCATGAGTGGTCACACTAGTTCTGTATATGCTGTGGCTTTATCCAGTGATTCAGAGTTCATCGTATCGGGAAGTAATGATTATACGGTGAGACTATGGGACGTCAAGACAGGTACCTGTAAGACCATGAGTGGTCACACTAGTTATGTATATGCTGTGGCTATATCCAGTGATTCAGAGTTCATCGTATCGGCAAGTTATGATTATACGGTGAGACTATGGGACGTCAAGACAGGTACCTGTAAGACCATGAGTGGTCACACTAGTTCTGTATATGCTGTGGCTATATCCAGTGATTCAGAGTTCATCGTATCGGGAAGTAATGATTATACGGTGAGACTATGGGACGTCAAGACAGGTACCTGTAAGACCATGAGTGGTCACACTAGTTCTGTATATGCTGTGGCTATATCCAGTGATTCAGAGTTTATCGTATCGGGAAGTAATGATTATACGGTGAGACTATGGGACGTCAAGACAGGTACCTGTAAGACCATGAGTGGTCACTCTTATTTTGTATATGCTGTGGCTATATCCAGTGATTCAGAGTTCATCGTATCGGGAAGTAATGATTATACGGTGAGACTATGGGACGTCAAGACAGGTACCTGTAAGACCATGAGTGGTCACTCTTATTTTGTATATGCTGTGGCTATATCCAGTGATTCAGAGTTCATCGTATCGGGAAGTTGAGATTATACGGTGAGACTATGGGACGTCAAGACAGGTACCTGTAAGACCATGAGTGGTCACTCTTATTTTGTATATGCTGTGGCTATATCCAGTGATTCAGAGTTCATCGTATCGGGAAGTAATGATTATACGGTGAGACTATGGGACGTCAAGACAGGTACCTGTAAGACCATGAGTGGTCACACTAGTTCTGTATATGCTGTGGCTATATCCAGTGATTCAGAGTTCATCGTATCGGGAAGTAATGATTATACGGTGAGACTATGGGACGTCAAGACAGGTACCTGTAAGACCATGAGTGGTCACACTAGTTCTGTATATGCTGTGGCTATATCCAGTGATTCAGAGTTTATCGTATCGGGAAGTAATGATTATACGGTGAGACTATGGGACGTCAAGACAGGTACCTGTAAGACCATGAGTGGTCACACTGGTCATGTATATGCTGTGGCTATATCCAGTGATTCAGAGTTCATCGTATCGGGAAGTCATGATTATACAGTGAGACTATGGAACGTCAAGACAGGTACCTGTAAGACCATGAGTGGTCACTCTTATTTTGTATATGCTGTGGCTATATCCAGTGATTCAGAGTTCATCGTATCGGGAAGTTGAGATTATACGGTGAGACTATGGGACGTCAAGACAGGTACCTGTAAGACCATGAGTGGTCACTCTTATTTTGTATATGCTGTGGCTATATCCAGTGATTCAGAGTTCATCGTATCGGGAAGTAATGATTATACGGTGAGACTATGGGACGTCAAGACAGGTACCTGTAAGACCATGAGTGGTCACTCTTATTTTGTATATGCTGTGGCTATATCCAGTGATTCAGAGTTCATCGTATCGGGAAGTAATGATTATACGGTGAGACTATGGGACGTCAAGACAGGTACCTGTAAGACCATGAGTGGTCATACTAGTTATGTATCATCTGTGGCTATATCCAGTGATTCAGAGTTCATCGTATCGGGAAGTTATGATTAGACGGTGAGACTATGGGACGTCAAGACAGGTACCTGTAAGACCATGAGTGGTCACACACATTATGTATATGCTGTGGCTATATCCAGTGATTCAGAGTTCATCGTATCGGGCAGTCATGATTATACGGTGAGACTATGGGACGTCAAGACAGGTACCTGTAAGACCATGAGTGGTCACTCTTATTTTGTATATGCTGTGGCTATATCCAGTGATTCAGAGTTCATCGTATCGGCAAGTTATGATTATACGGTGAGACTATGGGACGTCAAGACAGGTACCTGTAAGACCATGAGTGGTCACTCTTATTTTGTATATGCTGTGGCTATATCCAGTGATTCAGAGTTCATCGTATCGGGAAGTTGAGATTATACGGTGAGACTATGGGACGTCAAGACAGGTACCTGTAAGACCATGAGTGGTCACTCTTATTTTGTATATGCTGTGGCTATATCCAGTGATTCAGAGTTCATCGTATCGGGAAGTAATGATTAGACGGTGAGACTATGGGACGTCAAGACAGGTACCTGTAAGACCATGAGTGGTCACACACATTATGTATATGCTGTGGCTATATCCAGTGATTCAGAGTTCATCGTATCGGGCAGTCATGATTATACGGTGAGACTATGGGACGTCAAGACAGGTACCTGTAAGACCATGAGTGGTCACTCTTATTTTGTATATGCTGTGGCTATATCCAGTGATTCAGAGTTCATCGTATCGGGAAGTTATGATAAGACGGTGAGACTATGGGACGTCAAGACAGGTACCTGTAAGACCATGAGTGGTCACTCTTATTTTGTATATGCTGTGGCTATATCCAGTGATTCAGAGTTCATCGTATCGGGAAGTAATGATTATACGGTGAGACTATGGGACGTCAAGACAGTTACCTGTAAGACCATGAGTGGTCACACTAGTTATGTATATGCTGTGGCTATATCCAGTGATTCAGAGTTTATCGTATCGGCAAGTTATGATTATACGGTGAGACTATGGGACGTCAAGACAGGTACCTGTAAGACCATGAGTGGTCACACTAGTTCTGTATATGCTGTGGCTATATCCAGTGATTCAGAGTTCATCGTATCGGGAAGTAATGATAAGACGGTGAGACTATGGGACGTCAAGACAGGTACCTGTAAGACCATGAGTGGTCACACTGGTCATGTATATGCTGTGGCTATATCCAGTGATTCAGAGTTCATCGTATCGGGCAGTCATGATTATACGGTGAGACTATGGGACGTCAAGACAGGTACCTGTAAGACCATGAGTGGTCACACTAGTTCTGTATATGCTGTGGCTATATCCAGTGATTCAGAGTTTATCGTATCGGGAAGTAATGATTATACGGTGAGACTATGGGACGTCAAGACAGGTACCTGTAAGACCATGAGTGGTCACACTAGTTATGTATATGCTGTGGCTATATCCAGTGATTCAGAGTTCATCGTATCGGGAAGTAATGATTATACGGTGAGACTATGGGACGTCAAGACAGGTACCTGTAAGACCATGAGTGGTCACACTAGTTATGTATCATCTGTGGCTATATCCAGTGATTCAGAGTTTATCGTATCGGGAAGTAATGATTATACGGTGAGACTATGGGACGTCAAGACAGGTACCTGTAAGACCATGAGTGGTCACTCTTATTTTGTATATGCTGTGGCTATATCCAGTGATTCAGAGTTCATCGTATCGGGAAGTGGAGATTATACGGTGAGACTATGGGACGTCAAGACAGGTACCTGTAAGACCATGAGTGGTCACTCTTATTTTGTATATGCTGTGGCTATATCCAGTGATTCAGAGTTCATCGTATCGGCAAGTTATGATTATACGGTGAGACTATGGGACGTCAAGACAGGTACCTGTAAGACCATGAGTGGTCACACTAGTTATGTATGATCTGTGGCTATATCCAGTGATTCAGAGTTCATCGTATCGGGAAGTAATGATTATACGGTGAGACTATGGGACGTCAAGACAGGTACCTGTAAGACCATGAGTGGTCACTCTTATTTTGTATATGCTGTGGCTATATCCAGTGATTCAGAGTTCATCGTATCGGGAAGTTATGATAAGACGGTGAGACTATGGGACGTCAAGACAGGTACCTGTAAGACCATGAGTGGTCACTCTTATTTTGTATATGCTGTGGCTATATCCAGTGATTCAGAGTTCATCGTATCGGGAAGTAGTGCTAATACGGTGAGACTATGGGACGTCAAGACAGGTACCTGTAAGACCATGAGTGGTCAGACTAGTTATGTATCATCTGTGGCTATATCCAGTGATTCAGAGTTCATCGTATCGGGAAGTTGAGATTATACGGTGAGACTATGGGACGTCAAGACAGGTACCTGTAAGACCATGAGTGGTCACACTAGTTATGTATATGCTGTGGCTATATCCAGTGATTCAGAGTTTATCGTATCGGGAAGTAATGATTATACGGTGAGACTATGGGACGTCAAGACAGGTACCTGTAAGACCATGAGTGGTAACTCTTATTTTGTATATGCTGTGGCTATATCCAGTGATTCAGAGTTCATCGTATCGGGAAGTAATGATTATACGGTGAGACTATGGGACGTCAAGACAGGTACCTGTAAGACCATGAGTGGTCACACTAGTTCTGTATATGCTGTGGCTATATCCAGTGATTCAGAGTTCATCGTATCGGGAAGTAATGATTATACGGTGAGACTATGGGACGTCAAGACAGTTACCTGTAAGACCATGAGTGGTCACACTAGTTATGTATATGCTGTGGCTATATCCAGTGATTCAGAGTTTATCGTATCGGGAAGTAATGATTATACGGTGAGACTATGGGACGTCAAGACAGGTACCTGTAAGACCATGAGTGGTAACTCTTATTTTGTATATGCTGTGGCTATATCCAGTGATTCAGAGTTCATCGTATCGGGAAGTAATGATTATACGGTGAGACTATGGGACGTCAAGACAGGTACCTGTAAGACCATGAGTGGTCACACTAGTTCTGTATATGCTGTGGCTATATCCAGTGATTCAGAGTTCATCGTATCGGGAAGTAATGATTATACGGTGAGACTATGGGACGTCAAGACAGGTACCTGTAAGACCATGAGTGGTAACTCTTATTTTGTATATGCTGTGGCTATATCCAGTGATTCAGAGTTCATCGTATCGGGAAGTTATGATAAGACGGTGAGACTATGGGACGTCAAGACAGGTACCTGTAAGACCATGAGTGGTAACTCTTATTCTGTATATGCTGTGGCTATATCCAGTGATTCAGAGTTCATCGTATCGGGAAGTTATGATAAGACGGTGAGACTATGGGACGTCAAGACAGGTACCTGTAAGACCATGAGTGGTCACTCTTATTCTGTATATGCTGTGGCTATATCCAGTGATTCAGAGTTCATCGTATCGGGAAGTAATGATTATACGGTGAGACTATGGGACGTCAAGACAGTTACCTGTAAGACCATGAGTGGTCACTCTTATTTTGTATATGCTGTGGCTATATCCAGTGATTCAGAGTTCATCGTATCGGGAAGTTGAGATTATACGGTGAGACTATGGGACGTCAAGACAGGTACCTGTAAGACCATGAGTGGTCACTCTTATTTTGTATATGCTGTGGCTATATCCAGTGATTCAGAGTTCATCGTATCGGGAAGTAATGATTATACGGTGAGACTATGGGACGTCAAGACAGGTACCTGTAAGACCATGAGTGGTCACTCTTATTTTGTATATGCTGTGGCTATATCCAGTGATTCAGAGTTCATCGTATCGGGAAGTAATGATTATACGGTGAGACTATGGGACGTCAAGACAGGTACCTGTAAGACCATGAGTGGTCACACTAGTTATGTATATGCTGTGGCTATATCCAGTGATTCAGAGTTCATCGTATCGGCAAGTTATGATTATACGGTGAGACTATGGGACGTCAAGACAGGTACCTGTAAGACCATGAGTGGTCACACTAGTTCTGTATATGCTGTGGCTATATCCAGTGATTCAGAGTTCATCGTATCGGGAAGTAATGATTATACGGTGAGACTATGGGACGTCAAGACAGGTACCTGTAAGACCATGAGTGGTCACTCTTATTTTGTATATGCTGTGGCTATATCCAGTGATTCAGAGTTCATCGTATCGGGAAGTAATGATTATACGGTGAGACTATGGGACGTCAAGACAGGTACCTGTAAGACCATGAGTGGTCACTCTTATTTTGTATATGCTGTGGCTATATCCAGTGATTCAGAGTTCATCGTATCGGGAAGTAATGATTATACGGTGAGACTATGGGACGTCAAGACAGGTACCTGTAAGACCATGAGTGGTCACTCTTATTTTGTATATGCTGTGGCTATATCCAGTGATTCAGAGTTCATCGTATCGGCAAGTTATGATTATACGGTGAGACTATGGGACGTCAAGACAGGTACCTGTAAGACCATGAGTGGTCACTCTTATTTTGTATATGCTGTGGCTATATCCAGTGATTCAGAGTTCATCGTATCGGGAAGTAATGATTATACGGTGAGACTATGGGACGTCAAGACAGGTACCTGTAAGACCATGAGTGGTCACACTAGTTCTGTATATGCTGTGGCTATATCCAGTGATTCAGAGTTCATCGTATCGGGAAGTTATGATTATACGGTGAGACTATGGGACGTCAAGACAGGTACCTGTAAGACCATGAGTGGTCACACTAGTTCTGTATATGCTGTGGCTATATCCAGTGATTCAGAGTTCATCGTATCGGGAAGTAATGATTATACGGTGAGACTATGGGACGTCAAGACAGGTACCTGTAAGACCATGAGTGGTCACTCTTATTTTGTATATGCTGTGGCTATATCCAGTGATTCAGAGTTCATCGTATCGGGAAGTAATGATTATACGGTGAGACTATGGGACGTCAAGACAGGTACCTGTAAGACCATGAGTGGTCACACTAGTTATGTATATGCTGTGGCTATATCCAGTGATTCAGAGTTTATCGTATCGGGAAGTAATGATTATACGGTGAGACTATGGGACGTCAAGACAGGTACCTGTAAGACCATGAGTGGTCACACTAGTTATGTATATGCTGTGGCTATATCCAGTGATTCAGAGTTCATCGTATCGGGAAGTAATGATTATACGGTGAGACTATGGGACGTCAAGACAGGTACCTGTAAGACCATGAGTGGTCATACTAGTTATGTATCATCTGTGGCTATATCCAGTGATTCAGAGTTTATCGTATCGGGAAGTAATGATTATACGGTGAGACTATGGGACGTCAAGACAGGTACCTGTAAGACCATGAGTGGTCACTCTTATTTTGTATATGCTGTGGCTATATCCAGTGATTCAGAGTTCATCGTATCGGGAAGTTGAGATTATACGGTGAGACTATGGGACGTCAAGACAGGTACCTGTAAGACCATGAGTGGTCACTCTTATTTTGTATATGCTGTGGCTATATCCAGTGATTCAGAGTTCATCGTATCGGGAAGTAATGATTATACGGTGAGACTATGGGACGTCAAGACAGGTACCTGTAAGACCATGAGTGGTCACACTAGTTATGTATGATCTGTGGCTATATCCAGTGATTCAGAGTTCATCGTATCGGGAAGTAATGATTATACGGTGAGACTATGGGACGTCAAGACAGGTACCTGTAAGACCATGAGTGGTCACTCTTATTTTGTATATGCTGTGGCTATATCCAGTGATTCAGAGTTCATCGTATCGGGAAGTTATGATAAGACGGTGAGACTATGGGACGTCAAGACAGGTACCTGTAAGACCATGAGTGGTCACTCTTATTTTGTATATGCTGTGGCTATATCCAGTGATTCAGAGTTCATCGTATCGGGAAGTAATGATTATACGGTGAGACTATGGGACGTCAAGACAGGTACCTGTAAGACCATGAGTGGTCACTCTTATTTTGTATATGCTGTGGCTATATCCAGTGATTCAGAGTTCATCGTATCGGGAAGTTGAGATTATACGGTGAGACTATGGGACGTCAAGACAGGTACCTGTAAGACCATGAGTGGTCACACTAGTTCTGTATATGCTGTGGCTATATCCAGTGATTCAGAGTTCATCGTATCGGGAAGTTGAGATTATACGGTGAGACTATGGGACGTCAAGACAGGTACCTGTAAGACCATGAGTGGTCACACTAGTTCTGTATATGCTGTGGCTATATCCAGTGATTCAGAGTTCATCGTATCGGGAAGTAATGATTATACGGTGAGACTATGGGACGTCAAGACAGGTACCTGTAAGACCATGAGTGGTCACTCTTATTTTGTATATGCTGTGGCTATATCCAGTGATTCAGAGTTCATCGTATCGGGAAGTAATGATTATACGGTGAGACTATGGGACGTCAAGACAGGTACCTGTAAGACCATGAGTGGTCACACTAGTTCTGTATATGCTGTGGCTATATCCAGTGATTCAGAGTTTATCGTATCGGGAAGTAATGATTATACGGTGAGACTATGGGACGTCAAGACAGGTACCTGTAAGACCATGAGTGGTCACTCTTATTTTGTATATGCTGTGGCTATATCCAGTGATTCAGAGTTCATCGTATCGGGAAGTAATGATTATACGGTGAGACTATGGGACGTCAAGACAGGTACCTGTAAGACCATGAGTGGTCACACTAGTTCTGTATATGCTGTGGCTATATCCAGTGATTCAGAGTTCATCGTATCGGGAAGTAATGATTATACGGTGAGACTATGGGACGTCAAGACAGGTACCTGTAAGACCATGAGTGGTCACTCTTATTTTGTATATGCTGTGGCTATATCCAGTGATTCAGAGTTCATCGTATCGGGAAGTTGAGATTATACGGTGAGACTATGGGACGTCAAGACAGGTACCTGTAAGACCATGAGTGGTCACTCTTATTTTGTATATGCTGTGGCTATATCCAGTGATTCAGAGTTCATCGTATCGGGAAGTAATGATTATACGGTGAGACTATGGGACGTCAAGACAGGTACCTGTAAGACCATGAGTGGTCACTCTTATTTTGTATATGCTGTGGCTATATCCAGTGATTCAGAGTTCATCGTATCGGGAAGTTGAGATTATACGGTGAGACTATGGGACGTCAAGACAGGTACCTGTAAGACCATGAGTGGTCACTCTTATTTTGTATATGCTGTGGCTATATCCAGTGATTCAGAGTTCATCGTATCGGGAAGTTATGATAAGACGGTGAGACTATGGGACGTCAAGACAGGTACCTGTAAGACCATGAGTGGTCACTCTTATTTTGTATATGCTGTGGCTATATCCAGTGATTCAGAGTTCATCGTATCGGGAAGTAATGATTATACGGTGAGACTATGGGACGTCAAGACAGTTACCTGTAAGACCATGAGTGGTCACACTAGTTATGTATATGCTGTGGCTATATCCAGTGATTCAGAGTTCATCGTATCGGGAAGTAATGATTATACGGTGAGACTATGGGACGTCAAGACAGGTACCTGTAAGACCATGAGTGGTCACACTAGTTATGTATATGCTGTGGCTATATCCAGTGATTCAGAGTTCATCGTATCGGCAAGTTATGATTATACGGTGAGACTATGGGACGTCAAGACAGGTACCTGTAAGACCATGAGTGGTCACTCTTATTTTGTATATGCTGTGGCTATATCCAGTGATTCAGAGTTCATCGTATCGGGAAGTAATGATTATACGGTGAGACTATGGGACGTCAAGACAGGTACCTGTAAGACCATGAGTGGTCACACTAGTTCTGTATATGCTGTGGCTATATCCAGTGATTCAGAGTTTATCGTATCGGGAAGTAATGATTATACGGTGAGACTATGGGACGTCAAGACAGGTACCTGTAAGACCATGAGTGGTCACACTAGTTATGTATATGCTGTGGCTATATCCAGTGATTCAGAGTTCATCGTATCGGGAAGTAATGATTATACGGTGAGACTATGGGACGTCAAGACAGGTACCTGTAAGACCATGAGTGGTCACACTAGTTATGTATCATCTGTGGCTATATCCAGTGATTCAGAGTTTATCGTATCGGGAAGTAATGATTATACGGTGAGACTATGGGACGTCAAGACAGGTACCTGTAAGACCATGAGTGGTCACTCTTATTTTGTATATGCTGTGGCTATATCCAGTGATTCAGAGTTCATCGTATCGGGAAGTGGAGATTATACGGTGAGACTATGGGACGTCAAGACAGGTACCTGTAAGACCATGAGTGGTCACTCTTATTTTGTATATGCTGTGGCTATATCCAGTGATTCAGAGTTCATCGTATCGGCAAGTTATGATTATACGGTGAGACTATGGGACGTCAAGACAGGTACCTGTAAGACCATGAGTGGTCACACTAGTTATGTATGATCTGTGGCTATATCCAGTGATTCAGAGTTCATCGTATCGGGAAGTAATGATTATACGGTGAGACTATGGGACGTCAAGACAGGTACCTGTAAGACCATGAGTGGTCACTCTTATTTTGTATATGCTGTGGCTATATCCAGTGATTCAGAGTTCATCGTATCGGGAAGTTATGATAAGACGGTGAGACTATGGGACGTCAAGACAGGTACCTGTAAGACCATGAGTGGTCACTCTTATTTTGTATATGCTGTGGCTATATCCAGTGATTCAGAGTTCATCGTATCGGGAAGTAGTGCTAATACGGTGAGACTATGGGACGTCAAGACAGGTACCTGTAAGACCATGAGTGGTCAGACTAGTTATGTATCATCTGTGGCTATATCCAGTGATTCAGAGTTCATCGTATCGGGAAGTTGAGATTATACGGTGAGACTATGGGACGTCAAGACAGGTACCTGTAAGACCATGAGTGGTCACACTAGTTATGTATATGCTGTGGCTATATCCAGTGATTCAGAGTTTATCGTATCGGGAAGTAATGATTATACGGTGAGACTATGGGACGTCAAGACAGGTACCTGTAAGACCATGAGTGGTAACTCTTATTTTGTATATGCTGTGGCTATATCCAGTGATTCAGAGTTCATCGTATCGGGAAGTAATGATTATACGGTGAGACTATGGGACGTCAAGACAGGTACCTGTAAGACCATGAGTGGTCACACTAGTTCTGTATATGCTGTGGCTATATCCAGTGATTCAGAGTTCATCGTATCGGGAAGTAATGATTATACGGTGAGACTATGGGACGTCAAGACAGTTACCTGTAAGACCATGAGTGGTCACACTAGTTATGTATATGCTGTGGCTATATCCAGTGATTCAGAGTTTATCGTATCGGGAAGTAATGATTATACGGTGAGACTATGGGACGTCAAGACAGGTACCTGTAAGACCATGAGTGGTAACTCTTATTTTGTATATGCTGTGGCTATATCCAGTGATTCAGAGTTCATCGTATCGGGAAGTAATGATTATACGGTGAGACTATGGGACGTCAAGACAGGTACCTGTAAGACCATGAGTGGTCACACTAGTTCTGTATATGCTGTGGCTATATCCAGTGATTCAGAGTTCATCGTATCGGGAAGTAATGATTATACGGTGAGACTATGGGACGTCAAGACAGGTACCTGTAAGACCATGAGTGGTAACTCTTATTTTGTATATGCTGTGGCTATATCCAGTGATTCAGAGTTCATCGTATCGGGAAGTTATGATAAGACGGTGAGACTATGGGACGTCAAGACAGGTACCTGTAAGACCATGAGTGGTAACTCTTATTCTGTATATGCTGTGGCTATATCCAGTGATTCAGAGTTCATCGTATCGGGAAGTTATGATAAGACGGTGAGACTATGGGACGTCAAGACAGGTACCTGTAAGACCATGAGTGGTCACTCTTATTCTGTATATGCTGTGGCTATATCCAGTGATTCAGAGTTCATCGTATCGGGAAGTAATGATTATACGGTGAGACTATGGGACGTCAAGACAGTTACCTGTAAGACCATGAGTGGTCACTCTTATTTTGTATATGCTGTGGCTATATCCAGTGATTCAGAGTTCATCGTATCGGGAAGTTGAGATTATACGGTGAGACTATGGGACGTCAAGACAGGTACCTGTAAGACCATGAGTGGTCACTCTTATTTTGTATATGCTGTGGCTATATCCAGTGATTCAGAGTTCATCGTATCGGGAAGTAATGATTATACGGTGAGACTATGGGACGTCAAGACAGGTACCTGTAAGACCATGAGTGGTCACTCTTATTTTGTATATGCTGTGGCTATATCCAGTGATTCAGAGTTCATCGTATCGGGAAGTAATGATTATACGGTGAGACTATGGGACGTCAAGACAGGTACCTGTAAGACCATGAGTGGTCACACTAGTTATGTATATGCTGTGGCTATATCCAGTGATTCAGAGTTCATCGTATCGGCAAGTTATGATTATACGGTGAGACTATGGGACGTCAAGACAGGTACCTGTAAGACCATGAGTGGTCACACTAGTTCTGTATATGCTGTGGCTATATCCAGTGATTCAGAGTTCATCGTATCGGGAAGTAATGATTATACGGTGAGACTATGGGACGTCAAGACAGGTACCTGTAAGACCATGAGTGGTCACTCTTATTTTGTATATGCTGTGGCTATATCCAGTGATTCAGAGTTCATCGTATCGGGAAGTAATGATTATACGGTGAGACTATGGGACGTCAAGACAGGTACCTGTAAGACCATGAGTGGTCACTCTTATTTTGTATATGCTGTGGCTATATCCAGTGATTCAGAGTTCATCGTATCGGGAAGTAATGATTATACGGTGAGACTATGGGACGTCAAGACAGGTACCTGTAAGACCATGAGTGGTCACTCTTATTTTGTATATGCTGTGGCTATATCCAGTGATTCAGAGTTCATCGTATCGGCAAGTTATGATTATACGGTGAGACTATGGGACGTCAAGACAGGTACCTGTAAGACCATGAGTGGTCACTCTTATTTTGTATATGCTGTGGCTATATCCAGTGATTCAGAGTTCATCGTATCGGGAAGTAATGATTATACGGTGAGACTATGGGACGTCAAGACAGGTACCTGTAAGACCATGAGTGGTCACACTAGTTCTGTATATGCTGTGGCTATATCCAGTGATTCAGAGTTCATCGTATCGGGAAGTTATGATTATACGGTGAGACTATGGGACGTCAAGACAGGTACCTGTAAGACCATGAGTGGTCACACTAGTTCTGTATATGCTGTGGCTATATCCAGTGATTCAGAGTTCATCGTATCGGGAAGTAATGATTATACGGTGAGACTATGGGACGTCAAGACAGGTACCTGTAAGACCATGAGTGGTCACTCTTATTTTGTATATGCTGTGGCTATATCCAGTGATTCAGAGTTCATCGTATCGGGAAGTAATGATTATACGGTGAGACTATGGGACGTCAAGACAGGTACCTGTAAGACCATGAGTGGTCACACTAGTTCTGTATATGCTGTGGCTATATCCAGTGATTCAGAGTTCATCGTATCGGGAAGTTATGATTATACGGTGAGACTATGGGACGTCAAGACAGGTACCTGTAAGACCATGAGTGGTCACTCTTATTTTGTATATGCTGTGGCTATATCCAGTGATTCAGAGTTCATCGTATCGGGAAGTTATGATAAGACGGTGAGACTATGGGACGTCAAGACAGGTACCTGTAAGACCATGAGTGGTCACTCTTATTTTGTATATGCTGTGGCTATATCCAGTGATTCAGAGTTCATCGTATCGGGAAGTAATGATTATACGGTGAGACTATGGGACGTCAAGACAGGTACCTGTAAGACCATGAGTGGTCACTCTTATTTTGTATATGCTGTGGCTATATCCAGTGATTCAGAGTTCATCGTATCGGGAAGTTGAGATTATACGGTGAGACTATGGGACGTCAAGACAGGTACCTGTAAGACCATGAGTGGTAACTCTTATTTTGTATATGCTGTGGCTATATCCAGTGATTCAGAGTTCATCGTATCGGGAAGTAGTGCTAATACGGTGAGACTATGGGACGTCAAGACAGGTACCTGTAAGACCATGAGTGGTCAGACTAGTTATGTATCATCTGTGGCTATATCCAGTGATTCAGAGTTCATCGTATCGGGAAGTCATGATTATACAGTGAGACTATGGAACGTCAAGACAGGTACCTGTAAGACCATGAGTGGTCACTCTTATTTTGTATATGCTGTGGCTATATCCAGTGATTCAGAGTTCATCGTATCGGGAAGTTGAGATTATACGGTGAGACTATGGGACGTCAAGACAGGTACCTGTAAGACCATGAGTGGTCACTCTTATTTTGTATATGCTGTGGCTATATCCAGTGATTCAGAGTTCATCGTATCGGGAAGTAATGATTATACGGTGAGACTATGGGACGTCAAGACAGGTACCTGTAAGACCATGAGTGGTCACTCTTATTTTGTATATGCTGTGGCTATATCCAGTGATTCAGAGTTCATCGTATCGGGAAGTAATGATTATACGGTGAGACTATGGGACGTCAAGACAGGTACCTGTAAGACCATGAGTGGTCATACTAGTTATGTATCATCTGTGGCTATATCCAGTGATTCAGAGTTTATCGTATCGGGAAGTAATGATTATACGGTGAGACTATGGGACGTCAAGACAGGTACCTGTAAGACCATGAGTGTTCATACTAGTTCTGTATATGCTGTGGCTATATCCAGTGATTCAGAGTTCATCGTATCGGGAAGTTGAGATTATACGGTGAGACTATGGAACGTCAAGACAGGCACCTGTAAGACCATGAGTGGTCAGACTAGTTATGTATCATCTGTGGCTATATCCAGTGATTCAGAGTTCATCGTATCGGGAAGTAATGATTATACGGTGAGACTATGGGACGTCAAGACAGGTACCTGTAAGACCATGAGTGGTCACACTAATTCTGTATGATCTGTGGCTATATCCAGTGATTCAGAGTTCATCGTATCGGCAAGTTATGATTATACGGTGAGACTATGGGACGTCAAGACAGGTACCTGTAAGACCATGAGTGGTCACTCTTATTTTGTATATGCTGTGGCTATATCCAGTGATTCAGAGTTCATCGTATCGGGAAGTAATGATTATACGGTGAGACTATGGGACGTCAAGACAGGTACCTGTAAGACCATAAGTGGTCACACTAGTTCTGTATATGCTGTGGCTATATCCAGTGATTCAGAGTTCATCGTATCGGGAAGTTGAGATTATACGGTGAGACTATGGGACGTCAAGACAGGTACCTGTAAGACCATGAGTGGTCACAATAGTTATGTATCATCTGTGGTTATATCCAGTGATTCAGAGTTCATCGTATCGGGAAGTAATGATTATACGGTGAGACTATGGGACGTCAAGACAGGTACCTGTAAGACCATGAGTGGTAACTCTTATTTTGTATATGCTGTGGCTATATCCAGTGATTCAGAGTTCATCGTATCGGGAAGTAATGATTATACGGTGAGACTATGGGACGTCAAGACAGGTACCTGTAAGACCATGAGTGGTCACACTAGTTCTGTATATGCTGTGGCTATATCCAGTGATTCAGAGTTCATCGTATCGGGAAGTAATGATTATACGGTGAGACTATGGGACGTCAAGACAGGTACCTGTAAGACCATGAGTGGTCAGACTAGTTATGTATCATCTGTGGCTATATCCAGTGATTCAGAGTTCATCGTATCGGGAAGTAATGATTATACGGTGAGACTATGGGACGTCAAGACAGGTACCTGTAAGACCATGAGTGGTAACACTAGTTATGTATGATCAGTGGCTATATCCAGTGATTCAGAGTTCATCGTATCGGGAAGTTGAGATAAGACGATGAGACTATGGGACGTCAAGACAGGTACCTGTAAGACCATGAGTGGTCACTCTTATTTTGTATATGCTGTGGCTATATCCAGTGATTCAGAGTTCATCGTATCGGCAAGTTATGATTATACGGTGAGACTATGGGACGTCAAGACAGGTACCTGTAAGACCATGAGTGGTCACACTAGTTATGTATGATCAGTGGCTATATCCAGTGATTCAGAGTTCATCGTATCGGGAAGTAATGATTATACGGTGAGACTATGGGACGTCAAGACAGGTACCTGTAAGACCATGAGTGGTTACACTAGTTCTGTATATGCTGTGGCTATATCCAGTGATTCAGAGTTCATCGTATCGGGAAGTTGAGATTATACGGTGAGACTATGGGACGTCAAGACAGGTACCTGTAAGACCATGAGTGGTCACTCTTATTTTGTATATGCTGTGGCTATATCCAGTGATTCAGAGTTCATCGTATCGGGAAGTTATGATAATACGGTGAGACTATGGGACGTCAAGACAGGTACCTGTAAGACCATAAGTGGTCACACTAGTTCTGTATATGCTGTGGCTATATCCAGTGATTCAGAGTTCATCGTATCGGGAAGTTGAGATTATACGGTGAGACTATGGGACGTCAAGACAGGTACCTGTAAGACCATGAGTGGTCACAATAGTTATGTATCATCTGTGGTTATATCCAGTGATTCAGAGTTCATCGTATCGGGAAGTAATGATTATACGGTGAGACTATGGGACGTCAAGACAGGTACCTGTAAGACCATGAGTGGTAACTCTTATTTTGTATATGCTGTGGCTATATCCAGTGATTCAGAGTTCATCGTATCGGGAAGTAATGATTATACGGTGAGACTATGGGACGTCAAGACAGGTACCTGTAAGACCATGAGTGGTCACACTAGTTCTGTATATGCTGTGGCTATATCCAGTGATTCAGAGTTCATCGTATCGGGAAGTAATGATTATACGGTGAGACTATGGGACGTCAAGACAGGTACCTGTAAGACCATGAGTGGTCAGACTAGTTATGTATCATCTGTGGCTATATCCAGTGATTCAGAGTTCATCGTATCGGGAAGTAATGATTATACGGTGAGACTATGGGACGTCAAGACAGGTACCTGTAAGACCATGAGTGGTAACACTAGTTATGTATGATCAGTGGCTATATCCAGTGATTCAGAGTTCATCGTATCGGGAAGTTGAGATAAGACGATGAGACTATGGGACGTCAAGACAGGTACCTGTAAGACCATGAGTGGTCACTCTTATTTTGTATATGCTGTGGCTATATCCAGTGATTCAGAGTTCATCGTATCGGCAAGTTATGATTATACGGTGAGACTATGGGACGTCAAGACAGGTACCTGTAAGACCATGAGTGGTCACACTAGTTATGTATGATCAGTGGCTATATCCAGTGATTCAGAGTTCATCGTATCGGGAAGTAATGATTATACGGTGAGACTATGGGACGTCAAGACAGGTACCTGTAAGACCATGAGTGGTTACACTAGTTCTGTATATGCTGTGGCTATATCCAGTGATTCAGAGTTCATCGTATCGGGAAGTTGAGATTATACGGTGAGACTATGGGACGTCAAGACAGGTACCTGTAAGACCATGAGTGGTAACTCTTATTTTGTATATGCTGTGGCTATATCCAGTGATTCAGAGTTCATCGTATCGGCAAGTTATGATTATACGGTGAGACTATGGGACGTCAAGACAGGTACCTGTAAGACCATGAGTGGTCATACTAGTTATGTATCATCTGTGGCTATATCCAGTGATTCAGAGTTCATCGTATCGGGAAGTTGAGATTATACGGTGAGACTATGGGACGTCAAGACAGGTACCTGTAAGACCATGAGTGGTCAGACTAGTTATGTATATGCTGTGGCTATATCCAGTGATTCAGAGTTCATCGTATCGGGAAGTAATGATTATACGGTGAGACTATGGGACGTCAAGACAGGTACCTGTAAGACCATGAGTGGTCAGACTAGTTATGTATCATCTGTGGCTATATCCAGTGATTCAGAGTTCATCGTATCGGGAAGTAATGATTATACGGTGAGACTATGGGACGTCAAGACAGGTACCTGTAAGACCATGAGTGGTCAGACTTGTTATGTATATGCTGTGGCTATATCCAGTGATTCAGAGTTCATCGTATCGGGAAGTAATGATTATACGGTGAGACTATGGGACGTCAAGACAGGTACCTGTAAGACCATGAGTGGTCACTCTTATTTTGTATATGCTGTGGCTATATCCAGTGATTCAGAGTTCATCGTATCGGGAAGTTATGATAAGACGGTGAGACTATGGGACGTCAAGACAGGTACCTGTAAGACCATGAGTGGTCACACTAGTTATGTATATGCTGTGGCTATATCCAGTGATTCAGAGTTCATCGTATCGGGAAGTAATGATTATACGGTGAGACTATGGGACGTCAAGACAGGTACCTGTAAGACCATGAGTGGTCACACTAGTTATGTATGATCTGTGGCTATATCCAGTGATTCAGAGTTCATCGTATCGGGAAGTAATGATTATACGGTGAGACTATGGGACGTCAAGACAGGTACCTGTAAGACCATGAGTGGTCACACAAATTCTGTAAGATCTGTGGCTATATCCAGTGATTCAGAGTTCATCGTATCGGGAAGTCATGATGAGACGGTGAGACTATGGAACGTCAAGACAGGTACCTGTAAGACCATGAGTGGTCACACTGGTCATGTATCATCTGTGGCTATATCCAGTGATTCAGAGTTCATCGTATCGGGAAGTTGAGATAAGACGATGAGACTATGGGACGTCAAGACAGGTACCTGTAAGACCATGAGTGGTCACACTAGTTATGTATATGCTGTGGCTATATCCAGTGATTCAGAGTTCATCGTATCGGGAAGTTGAGATTATACGGTGAGACTATGGGACGTCAAGACAGGTACCTGTAAGACCATGAGTGGTAACACTAGTTATGTATGATCAGTGGCTATATCCAGTGATTCAGAGTTCATCGTATCGGGAAGTTATGATAAGACGGTGAGACTATGGAACGTCAAGACAGGTACCTGTAAGACCATGAGTGGTCACACTAGTTATGTATATGCTGTGGCTATATCCAGTGATTCAGAGTTCATCGTATCGGGAAGTTATGATAAAACGGTGAGACTATGGGACGTCAAGACAGGTACCTGTAAGACCATGAGTGGTCACACTAATTCTGTATGATCTGTGGCTATATCCAGTGATTCAGAGTTCATCGTATCGGGAAGTGCAGATTAGACGGTGAGACTATGGGACGTCAAGACAGGTACCTGTAAGACCATGAGTGGTCACACTAATTCTGTATGATCTGTGGCTATATCCAGTGATTCAGAGTTCATCGTATCGGGAAGTAATGATTATACGGTGAGACTATGGGACGTCAAGACAGGTACCTGTAAGACCATGAGTGGTTACACTAGTTCTGTATATGCTGTGGCTATATCCAGTGATTCAGAGTTCATCGTATCGGGAAGTAATGATTATACGGTGAGACTATGGGACGTCAAGACAGGTACCTGTAAGACCATGAGTGGTTACACTAGTTCTGTATATGCTGTGGCTATATCCAGTGATTCAGAGTTCATCGTATCGGGAAGTTGAGATTATACGGTGAGACTATGGGACGTCAAGACAGGTACCTGTAAGACCATGAGTGGTCACACTAGTTCTGTATATGCTGTGGCTATATCCAGTGATTCAGAGTTCATCGTATCGGGAAGTAATGATTATATGGTGAGACTATGGGACGTCAAGACAGGCACCTGTAAGACCATGAGTGGTCACACTAGCTCTGTATATGCTGTGGCTATATCCAGTGATTAAGAGTTCATCGTATCGGGAAGTAATGATTATACGGTGAGACTATGGGACGTCAAGACAGGTACCTGTAAGACCATGAGTGGTCAGACTAGTTATGTATCATCTGTGGCTATATCCAGTGATTCAGAGTTCATCGTATCGGGAAGTAATGATTATACGGTGAGACTATGGGACGTCAAGACAGGTACCTGTAAGACCATGAGTGGTCACTCTTATTTTGTATATGCTGTGGCTATATCCAGTGATTCAGAGTTCATCGTATCGGGAAGTAATGATTATACGGTGAGACTATGGGACGTCAAGACAGGCACCTGTAAGACCATGAGTGGTCAGACTAGTTATGTATCATCTGTGGCTATATCCAGTGATTCAGAGTTCATCGTATCGGGAAGTTGAGATTATACGGTGAGACTATGGGACGTCAAGACAGGTACCTGTAAGACCATGAGTGGTCAGACTAGTTATGTATCATCTGTGGCTATATCCAGTGATTCAGAGTTCATCGTATCGGGAAGTAATGATTCTACGGTGAGACTATGGGACGTCAAGACAGGTACCTGTAAGACCATGAGTGGTAACTCTTATTTTGTATATGCTGTGGCTATATCCAGTGATTCAGAGTTCATCGTATCGGGAAGTAATGATTATACGGTGAGACTATGGGACGTCAAGACAGGTACCTGTAAGACCATGAGTGGTCACACTAGTTATGTATATGCTGTGGCTATATCCAGTGATTCAGAGTTCATCGTATCGGGAAGTAATGATTATACGGTGAGACTATGGGACGTCAAGACAGGTACCTGTAAGACCATGAGTGGTAACTCTTATTTTGTATATGCTGTGGCTATATCCAGTGATTCAGAGTTCATCGTATCGGGAAGTTGAGATTATACGGTGAGACTATGGGACGTCAAGACAGGTACCTGTAAGACCATGAGTGGTCACACTAGTTCTGTATATGCTGTGGCTATATCCAGTGATTCAGAGTTCATCGTATCGGGAAGTTGAGATTATACGGTGAGACTATGGGACGTCAAGACAGGTACCTGTAAGACCATGAGTGGTCAGACTAGTTATGTATATGCTGTGGCTATATCCAGTGATTCAGAGTTCATCGTATCGGGAAGTAATGATTATACGGTGAGACTATGGGACGTCAAGACAGGTACCTGTAAGACCATGAGTGGTCACACTAGTTCTGTATATGCTGTGGCTATATCCAGTGATTCAGAGTTCATCGTATCGGCAAGTTATGATTATACGGTGAGACTATGGGACGTCAAGACAGGTACCTGTAAGACCATGAGTGGTCACTCTTATTTTGTATATGCTGTGGCTATATCCAGTGATTCAGAGTTCATCGTATCGGGAAGTAATGATTATACGGTGAGACTATGGGACGTCAAGACAGGTACCTGTAAGACCATGAGTGGTCACACTAGTTATGTATATGCTGTGGCTATATCCAGTGATTCAGAGTTCATCGTATCGGGAAGTAATGATTATACGGTGAGACTATGGGACGTCAAGACAGGTACCTGTAAGACCATGAGTGGTCACACTAGTTATGTATATGCTGTGGCTATATCCAGTGATTCAGAGTTCATCGTATCGGGAAGTAATGATTATACGGTGAGACTATGGGACGTCAAGACAGGTACCTGTAAGACCATAAGTGGTCACACTAGTTCTGTATATGCTGTGGCTATATCCAGTGATTCAGAGTTCATCGTATCGGGAAGTTGAGATTATACGGTGAGACTATGGGACGTCAAGACAGGTACCTGTAAGACCATGAGTGGTAACTCTTATTTTGTATATGCTGTGGCTATATCCAGTGATTCAGAGTTCATCGTATCGGCAAGTTATGATTATACGGTGAGACTATGGGACGTCAAGACAGGTACCTGTAAGACCATGAGTGGTCATACTAGTTATGTATGATCAGTGGCTATATCCAGTGATTCAGAGTTCATCGTATCGGGAAGTAATGATTATACGGTGAGACTATGGGACGTCAAGACAGGTACCTGTAAGACCATGAGTGGTCACACTAGTTATGTATATGCTGTGGCTATATCCAGTGATTCAGAGTTCATCGTATCGGCAAGTTATGATTATACGGTGAGACTATGGGACGTCAAGACAGGTACCTGTAAGACCATGAGTGGTCACACTAGTTATGTATATGCTGTGGCTATATCCAGTGATTCAGAGTTCATCGTATCGGGAAGTTGAGATTATACGGTGAGACTATGGGACGTCAAGACAGGTACCTGTAAGACCATGAGTGGTCACACTAGTTATGTATATGCTGTGGCTATATCCAGTGATTCAGAGTTCATCGTATCGGGAAGTTGAGATTATACGGTGAGACTATGGGACGTCAAGACAGGTACCTGTAAGACCATGAGTGGTCATACTAGTTATGTATACGCTGTGGCTATATCCAGTGATTCAGAGTTCATCGTATCGGGAAGTTATGATAAGACGGTGAGACTATGGGACGTCAAGACAGGTACCTGTAAGATCATGAGTGGTCACACTAGCTCTGTATATGCTGTGGCTATATCCAGTGATTCAGAGTTCATCGTATCGGGAAGTTGAGATAAGACGATGAGACTATGGGACGTCAAGACAGGTACCTGTAAGACCATGAGTGGTCACACTAGTTATGTATATGCTGTGGCTATATCCAGTGATTCAGAGTTCATCGTATCGGGAAGTTGAGATTATACGGTGAGACTATGGGACGTCAAGACAGGTACCTGTAAGACCATGAGTGGTAACACTAGTTATGTATGATCAGTGGCTATATCCAGTGATTCAGAGTTCATCGTATCGGGAAGTAATGATTATACGGTGAGACTATGGGACGTCAAGACAGGTACCTGTAAGACCATGAGTGGTCACACTAGTTATGTATATGCTGTGGCTATATCCAGTGATTCAGAGTTCATCGTATCGGGAAGTTATGATAATACGGTGAGACTATGGGACGTCAAGACAGGTACCTGTAAGACCATGAGTGGTCACACTAGATATGTAAGATCTGTGGCTATATCCAGTGATTCAGAGTTCATCGTATCGGGAAGTTGAGATTATACGGTGAGACTATGGGACGTCAAGACAGGTACCTGTAAGACCATGAGTGGTTACACTAGTTCTGTATATGCTGTGGCTATATCCAGTGATTCAGAGTTCATCGTATCGGGAAGTTGAGATTATACGGTGAGACTATGGGACGTCAAGACAGGTACCTGTAAGACCATGAGTGGTCACACTAGTTCTGTATATGCTGTGGCTATATCCAGTGATTCAGAGTTCATCGTATCGGGAAGTAATGATTATATGGTGAGACTATGGGACGTCAAGACAGGCACCTGTAAGACCATGAGTGGTCACACTAGCTCTGTATATGCTGTGGCTATATCCAGTGATTAAGAGTTCATCGTATCGGGAAGTAATGATTATACGGTGAGACTATGGGACGTCAAGACAGGTACCTGTAAGACCATGAGTGGTCAGACTAGTTATGTATCATCTGTGGCTATATCCAGTGATTCAGAGTTCATCGTATCGGGAAGTAATGATTATACGGTGAGACTATGGGACGTCAAGACAGGTACCTGTAAGACCATGAGTGGTTACACTAGTTCTGTATATGCTGTGGCTATATCCAGTGATTCAGAGTTCATCGTATCGGGAAGTTGAGATTATACGGTGAGACTATGGGACGTCAAGACAGGTACCTGTAAGACCATGAGTGGTCACACTAGTTCTGTATGATCAGTGGCTATATCCAGTGATTCAGAGTTCATCGTATCGGGAAGTAATGATTATATGGTGAGACTATGGGACGTCAAGACAGGCACCTGTAAGACCATGAGTGGTCACACAAGCTCTGTATATGCTGTGGCTATATCCAGTGATTAAGAGTTCATCGTATCGGGAAGTAATGATTATACGGTGAGACTATGGGACGTCAAGACAGGTACCTGTAAGACCATGAGTGGTCACACTAGTTATGTATCATCTGTGGCTATATCCAGTGATTCAGAGTTCATCGTATCGGGAAGTTGAGATTATACGGTGAGACTATGGGACGTCAAGACAGGCACCTGTAAGACCATGAGTGGTCAGACTAGTTATGTATCATCTGTGGCTATATCCAGTGATTCAGAGTTCATCGTATCGGGAAGTTGAGATTATACGGTGAGACTATGGGACGTCAAGACAGGTACCTGTAAGACCATGAGTGGTCAGACTAGTTATGTATCATCTGTGGCTATATCCAGTGATTCAGAGTTCATCGTATCGGGAAGTTGAGATTATACGGTGAGACTATGGGACGTCAAGACAGGTACCTGTAAGACCATGAGTGGTCACACTAGTTCTGTATATGCTGTGGCTATATCCAGTGATTCAGAGTTCATCGTATCGGCAAGTTATGATTATACGGTGAGACTATGGGACGTCAAGACAGGTACCTGTAAGACCATGAGTGGTCAGACTAGTTATGTATCATCTGTGGCTATATCCAGTGATTCAGAGTTCATCGTATCGGCAAGTTATGATTATACGGTGAGACTATGGGACGTCAAGACAGGTACCTGTAAGATCATGAGTGGTCACACTAGCTCTGTATATGCTGTGGCTATATCCAGTGATTCAGAGTTCATCGTATCGGCAAGTTATGATTATACGGTGAGACTATGGGACGTCAAGACAGGTACCTGTAAGACCATGAGTGGTCAGACTAGTTATGTATCATCTGTGGCTATATCCAGTGATTCAGAGTTCATCGTATCGGGAAGTTGAGATTATACGGTGAGACTATGGGACGTCAAGACAGGTACCTGTAAGACCATGAGTGGTCACACTAGATATGTAAGATCTGTGGCTATATCCAGTGATTCAGAGTTCATCGTATCGGGAAGTGCAGATTAGACGGTGAGACTATGGGACGTCAAGACAGGTACCTGTAAGACCATGAGTGGTCACACTAATTCTGTAAGATCTGTGGCTATATCCAGTGATTCAGAGTTCATCGTATCGGGAAGTTCAGATTAGACGGTGAGACTATGGGACGTCAAGACAGGTACCTGTAAGACCATGAGTGGTCACACTAATTCTGTAAGATCTGTGGCTATATCCAGTGATTCAGAGTTCATCGTATCGGGAAGTTATGATAAAACGGTGAGACTATGGGACGTCAAGACAGGTACCTGTAAGACCATGAGTGGTCACACTAATTCTGTATGATCTGTGGCTATATCCAGTGATTCAGAGTTCATCGTATCGGGAAGTGCAGATTAGACGGTGAGACTATGGGACGTCAAGACAGGTACCTGTAAGACCATGAGTGGTCACACTAATTCTGTATGATCTGTGCTATATCCTGTGATTCAGAGTTCATCGTATCGGGAAGTTATGATAAAACGGTGAGACTATGGGACGTCAAGACAGGTACCTGTAAGACCATGAGTGGTCACACTAGATATGTAAGATCTGTGGCTATATCCAGTGATTCAGAGTTCATCGTATCGGGAAGTTATGATAAAACGGTGAGACTATGGGACGTCAAGACAGGTACCTGTAAGACCATGAGTGGTCACACTAGATATGTAAGATCTGTGGCTATATCCAGTGATTCAGAGTTCATCGTATCGGGAAGTTATGATAATACGGTGAGACTATGGGACGTCAAGACAGGTACCTGTAAGACCATGAGTGGTCACACTAATTCTGTATGATCTGTGGCTATATCCAGTGATTCAGAGTTCATCGTATCGGGAAGTTATGATAAGACGGTGAGACTATGGGACGTCAAGACAGGTACCTGTAAGACCATGAGTGGTCACACAGATTGTGTATATGCTGTGGCTATATCAAGTGATTCAGAGTTCATCGTATCGGGAAGTTCAGATTAGACGGTGAGACTATGGGACGTCAAGACAGGTACCTGTAAGACCATGAGTGGTCACACTAATTCTGTATGATCTGTGGCTATATCCAGTGATTCAGAGTTCATCGTATTGGGAAGTAGAGATTGCACGGTGAGACTATGGGACGTCAAGACAGGTACCTGTAAGACCATGAGTGGTCACACTAGTCAAGTATGATCTGTGGCTATATCCAGTGATTCAGAGTTCATCGTATCGGGAAGTTATGATAAAACGGTGAGACTATGGGACGTCAAGACAGGTACCTGTAAGACCATGAGTGGTCACACTAATTCTGTATGATCTGTGCTATATCAAGTGATTCAGATTTCATCGTATCGGGAAGTGCAGATTAGACGGTGAGACTATGGGACGTCAAGACAGGTACCTGTAAGACCATGAGTGGTCACACTAATTCTGTATGATCTGTGGCTATATCCAGTGATTCAGAGTTCATCGTATCGGGAAGTTATGATAAAACGGTGAGACTATGGGACGTCAAGACAGGTACCTGTAAGACCATGAGTGGTCACACTAATTCTGTATGATCTGTGGCTATATCCAGTGATTCAGAGTTCATCGTATCGGGAAGTTATGATAAAACGGTGAGACTATGGGACGTCAAGACAGGTACCTGTAAGACCATGAGTGGTCACACTAGATATGTAAGATCTGTGGCTATATCCAGTGATTCAGAGTTCATCGTATCGGGAAGTTATGATAAAACGGTGAGACTATGGGACGTCAAGACAGGTACCTGTAAGACCATGAGTGGTCACACTAGATATGTAAGATCTGTGGCTATATCCAGTGATTCAGAGTTCATCGTATCGGGAAGTTATGATAATACGGTGAGACTATGGGACGTCAAGACAGGTACCTGTAAGACCATGAGTGGTCACACTAGATATGTAAGATCTGTGGCTATATCCAGTGATTCAGAGTTCATCGTATCGGGAAGTTCAGATTAGACGGTGAGACTATGGGACGTCAAGACAGGTACCTGTAAGACCATGAGTGGTCACACTAATTCTGTAAGATCTGTGGCTATATCCAGTGATTCAGAGTTCATCGTATCGGGAAGTTCAGATTAGACGGTGAGACTATGGGACGTCAAGACAGGTACCTGTAAGACCATGAGTGGTCACACTAATTCTGTAAGATCTGTGGCTATATCCAGTGATTCAGAGTTCATCGTATCGGGAAGTAGTGATAATACGGTGAGACTATGGAACGTCAAGACAGGTACCTGTAAGACCATGAGTGGTCACACTAATTCTGTATGATCTGTGGCTATATCCAGTGATTCAGAGTTCATCGTATCGGGAAGTTATGATAAAACGGTGAGACTATGGGACGTCAAGACAGGTACCTGTAAGACCATGAGTGGTCACACTAATTCTGTATGATCTGTGGCTATATCCAGTGATTCAGAGTTCATCGTATCGGGAAGTTATGATAAAACGGTGAGACTATGGGACGTCAAGACAGGTACCTGTAAGACCATGAGTGGTCACACTAGATATGTAAGATCTGTGGCTATATCCAGTGATTCAGAGTTCATCGTATCGGGAAGTTATGATTATACGGTGAGACTATGGGACGTCAAGACAGGTACCTGTAAGACCATGAGTGGTCACACTAATTCTGTATGATCTGTGGCTATATCCAGTGATTCAGAGTTCATCGTATCGGGAAGTGCAGATTAGACGGTGAGACTATGGAACGTCAAGACAGGTACCTGTAAGACCATGAGTGGTCACACTAGTTCTGTATGATCTGTGGCTATATCCAGTGATTCAGAGTTCATCGTATCGGGAAGTTATGATAAAACGGTGAGACTATGGGACGTCAAGACAGGTACCTGTAAGACCATGAGTGGTCACACTAATTCTGTATGATCTGTGGCTATATCCAGTGATTCAGAGTTCATCGTATCGGGAAGTTATGATAATACGGTGAGACTATGGGACGTCAAGACAGGTACCTGTAAGACCATGAGTGGTCACACTAATTCTGTATGATCTGTGGCTATATCCAGTGATTCAGAGTTCATCGTATCGGGAAGTTATGATAAAACGGTGAGACTATGGGACGTCAAGACAGGTACCTGTAAGACCATGAGTGGTCACACTAGATATGTAAGATCTGTGGCTATATCCAGTGATTCAGAGTTCATCGTATCGGGAAGTTATGATAATACGGTGAGACTATGGGACGTCAAGACAGGTACCTGTAAGACCATGAGTGGTCACACTAGATATGTAAGATCTGTGGCTATATCCAGTGATTCAGAGTTCATCGTATCGGGAAGTTATGATAAAACGGTGAGACTATGGGACGTCAAGACAGGTACCTGTAAGACCATGAGTGGTCACACTAATTCTGTATGATCTGTGGCTATATCCAGTGATTCAGAGTTCATCGTATCGGGAAGTTATGATAAAACGGTGAGACTATGGGACGTCAAGACAGGTACCTGTAAGACCATGAGTGGTCACACTAATTCTGTATGATCTGTGGCTATATCCAGTGATTCAGAGTTCATCGTATCGGGAAGTTATGATAAAACGGTGAGACTATGGGACGTCAAGACAGGTACCTGTAAGACCATGAGTGGTCACACTAGATATGTAAGATCTGTGGCTATATCCAGTGATTCAGAGTTCATCGTATCGGGAAGTTATGATAAAACGGTGAGACTATGGGACGTCAAGACAGGTACCTGTAAGACCATGAGTGGTCACACTAATTCTGTATGATCTGTGGCTATATCCAGTGATTCAGAGTTCATCGTATCGGGAAGTTATGATAAAACGGTGAGACTATGGGACGTCAAGACAGGTACCTGTAAGACCATGAGTGGTCACACTAATTAAGTAAATGCTGTGGCTATATCCAGTGATTCAGAGTTCATCGTATCGGGAAGTTATGATAAACGGTGAGACTATGGGACGTCAAGACAGGTACCTGTAAGACCATGAGTGGTCACACTAATTCTGTATGATCTGTGGCTATATCCAGTGATTCAGAGTTCATCGTATCGGGAAGTTATGATAATACGGTGAGACTATGGGACGTCAAGACAGGTACCTGTAAGACCATGAGTGGTCACACTAGATATGTAAGATCTGTGGCTATATCCAGTGATTCAGAGTTCATCGTATCGGGAAGTTATGATAAAACGGTGAGACTATGGGACGTCAAGACAGGTACCTGTAAGACCATGAGTGGTCACACTAGATATGTAAGATCTGTGGCTATATCCAGTGATTCAGAGTTCATCGTATCGGGAAGTTATGATAATACGGTGAGACTATGGGACGTCAAGACAGGTACCTGTAAGACCATGAGTGGTCACACTAGATATGTAAGATCTGTGGCTATATCCAGTGATTCAGAGTTCATCGTATCGGGAAGTTATGATAATACGGTGAGACTATGGGACGTCAAGACAGGTACCTGTAAGACCATGAGTGGTCACACTAATTCTGTAAGATCTGTGGCTATATCCAGTGATTCAGAGTTCATCGTATCGGGAAGTTATGATAAAACGGTGAGACTATGGGACGTCAAGACAGGTACCTGTAAGACCATGAGTGGTCACACTAATTCTGTATGATCTGTGGCTATATCCAGTGATTCAGAGTTCATCGTATCGGGAAGTTATGATAAAACGGTGAGACTATGGGACGTCAAGACAGGTACCTGTAAGACCATGAGTGGTCACACTAATTCTGTATGATCTGTGCTATATCAAGTGATTCAGAGTTCATCGTATCGGGAAGTTATGATAATACGGTGAGACTATGGGACGTCAAGACAGGTACCTGTAAGACCATGAGTGGTCACACTAGATATGTAAGATCTGTGGCTATATCCAGTGATTCAGAGTTCATCGTATCGGGAAGTTCAGATTAGACGGTGAGACTATGGGACGTCAAGACAGGTACCTGTAAGACCATGAGTGGTCACACTAGATATGTAAGATCTGTGGCTATATCCAGTGATTCAGAGTTCATCGTATCGGGAAGTTCAGATTAGACGGTGAGACTATGGGACGTCAAGACAGGTACCTGTAAGACCATGAGTGGTCACACTAATTCTGTAAGATCTGTGGCTATATCCAGTGATTCAGAGTTCATCGTATCGGGAAGTTATGATAATACGGTGAGACTATGGGACGTCAAGACAGGTACCTGTAAGACCATGAGTGGTCACACTAATTCTGTAAGATCTGTGGCTATATCCAGTGATTCAGAGTTCATCGTATCGGGAAGTTATGATTAGACGGTGAGACTATGGGACGTCAAGACAGGTACCTGTAAGACCATGAGTGGTCACACTAATTCTGTATGATCTGTGGCTATATCCAGTGATTCAGAGTTCATCGTATCGGGAAGTTATGATAAAACGGTGAGACTATGGGACGTCAAGACAGGTACCTGTAAGACCATGAGTGGTCACACTAGTCAAGTATATGCTGTGGCTATATCCAGTGATTCAGAGTTCATCGTATCGGGAAGTTATGATAAAACGGTGAGACTATGGGACGTCAAGACAGGTACCTGTAAGACCATGAGTGGTCACACTAATTCTGTAAGATCTGTGGCTATATCCAGTGATTCAGAGTTCATCGTATCGGGAAGTTATGATAAAACGGTGAGACTATGGGACGTCAAGACAGGTACCTGTAAGACCATGAGTGGTCACACTAATTCTGTAAGATCTGTGGCTATATCCAGTGATTCAGAGTTCATCGTATCGGGAAGTGCAGATTATACGGTGAGACTATGGGACGTCAAGACAGGTACCTGTAAGACCATGAGTGGTCACACTAATTCTGTAAGATCTGTGGCTATATCCAGTGATTCAGAGTTCATCGTATCGGGAAGTTATGATAATACGGTGAGACTATGGGACGTCAAGACAGGTACCTGTAAGACCATGAGTGGTCACACTAGATATGTAAGATCTGTGGCTATATCCAGTGATTCAGAGTTCATCGTATCGGGAAGTTATGATAAAACGGTGAGACTATGGGACGTCAAGACAGGTACCTGTAAGACCATGAGTGGTCACACTAGATATGTAAGATCTGTGGCTATATCAAGTGATTCAGAGTTCATCGTATCGGGAAGTTATGATAAAACGGTGAGACTATGGGACGTCAAGACAGGTACCTGTAAGACCATGAGTGGTCACACAGATTATGTATCTTCTGTGGCTATATCCAGTGATTCAGAGTTCATCGTATTGGGAAGTAGAGATTGCACGGTGAGACTATGGGACGTCAAGACAGGTACCTGTAAGACCATGAGTGGTCACACTAGTCAAGTATGATCTGTGGCTATATCCAGTGATTCAGAGTTCATCGTATCGGGAAGTTATGATAAAACGGTGAGACTATGGGACGTCAAGACAGGTACCTGTAAGACCATGAGTGGTCACACTAATTCTGTATGATCTGTGGCTATATCCAGTGATTCAGAGTTCATCGTATCGGGAAGTTATGATAAAACGGTGAGACTATGGGACGTCAAGACAGGTACCTGTAAGACCATGAGTGGTCACACTAGTTATGTATATGCTGTGGCTATATCCAGTGATTCAGAGTTCATCGTATCGGGAAGTTGAGATTATACGGTGAGACTATGGGACGTCAAGACAGGTACCTGTAAGACCATGAGTGGTCATACTAGTTATGTATACGCTGTGGCTATATCCAGTGATTCAGAGTTCATCGTATCGGGAAGTTATGATAAAACGGTGAGACTATGGGACGTCAAGACAGGTACCTGTAAGACCATGAGTGGTCACACTAGATATGTAAGATCTGTGGCTATATCCAGTGATTCAGAGTTCATCGTATCGGGAAGTTATGATAAAACGGTGAGACTATGGGACGTCAAGACAGGTACCTGTAAGACCATGAGTGGTCACACTAATTCTGTATATGCTGTGGCTATATCCAGTGATTCAGAGTTCATCGTATCGGGAAGTTGAGATTATACGGTGAGACTATGGGACGTCAAGACAGGTACCTGTAAGACCATGAGTGGTCACACTAGTTCTGTATATGCTGTGGCTATATCCAGTGATTCAGAGTTCATCGTATCGGGAAGTAATGATTATATGGTGAGACTATGGGACGTCAAGACAGGCACCTGTAAGACCATGAGTGGTCACACTAGCTCTGTATATGCTGTGGCTATATCCAGTGATTAAGAGTTCATCGTATCGGGAAGTAATGATTATACGGTGAGACTATGGGACGTCAAGACAGGTACCTGTAAGACCATGAGTGGTCAGACTAGTTATGTATCATCTGTGGCTATATCCAGTGATTCAGAGTTCATCGTATCGGGAAGTAATGATTATACGGTGAGACTATGGGACGTCAAGACAGGTACCTGTAAGACCATGAGTGGTTACACTAGTTCTGTATATGCTGTGGCTATATCCAGTGATTCAGAGTTCATCGTATCGGGAAGTTGAGATTATACGGTGAGACTATGGGACGTCAAGACAGGTACCTGTAAGACCATGAGTGGTCACACTAGTTCTGTATGATCAGTGGCTATATCCAGTGATTCAGAGTTCATCGTATCGGGAAGTTGAGATTATACGGTGAGACTATGGGACGTCAAGACAGGTACCTGTAAGACCATGAGTGGTCACACTAATTCTGTATGATCTGTGGCTATATCCAGTGATTCAGAGTTCATCGTATCGGGAAGTTATGATAAAACGGTGAGACTATGGGACGTCAAGACAGGTACCTGTAAGACCATGAGTGGTCACACTAGTCAAGTATATGCTGTGGCTATATCCAGTGATTCAGAGTTCATCGTATCGGGAAGTTATGATAAAACGGTGAGACTATGGGACGTCAAGACAGGTACCTGTAAGACCATGAGTGGTCACACTAATTCTGTAAGATCTGTGGCTATATCCAGTGATTCAGAGTTCATCGTATCGGGAAGTTATGATAAAACGGTGAGACTATGGGACGTCAAGACAGGTACCTGTAAGACCATGAGTGGTCACACTAATTCTGTAAGATCTGTGGCTATATCCAGTGATTCAGAGTTCATCGTATCGGGAAGTGCAGATTATACGGTGAGACTATGGGACGTCAAGACAGGTACCTGTAAGACCATGAGTGGTCACACTAATTCTGTAAGATCTGTGGCTATATCCAGTGATTCAGAGTTCATCGTATCGGGAAGTTATGATAATACGGTGAGACTATGGGACGTCAAGACAGGTACCTGTAAGACCATGAGTGGTCACACTAGATATGTAAGATCTGTGGCTATATCCAGTGATTCAGAGTTCATCGTATCGGGAAGTTATGATAAAACGGTGAGACTATGGGACGTCAAGACAGGTACCTGTAAGACCATGAGTGGTCACACTAGATATGTAAGATCTGTGGCTATATCAAGTGATTCAGAGTTCATCGTATCGGGAAGTTATGATAAAACGGTGAGACTATGGGACGTCAAGACAGGTACCTGTAAGACCATGAGTGGTCACACAGATTATGTATCTTCTGTGGCTATATCCAGTGATTCAGAGTTCATCGTATTGGGAAGTAGAGATTGCACGGTGAGACTATGGGACGTCAAGACAGGTACCTGTAAGACCATGAGTGGTCACACTAGTCAAGTATGATCTGTGGCTATATCCAGTGATTCAGAGTTCATCGTATCGGGAAGTTATGATAAAACGGTGAGACTATGGGACGTCAAGACAGGTACCTGTAAGACCATGAGTGGTCACACTAATTCTGTATGATCTGTGGCTATATCCAGTGATTCAGAGTTCATCGTATCGGGAAGTTATGATAAAACGGTGAGACTATGGGACGTCAAGACAGGTACCTGTAAGACCATGAGTGGTCACACTAGTTATGTATATGCTGTGGCTATATCCAGTGATTCAGAGTTCATCGTATCGGGAAGTTATGATTATACGGTGAGACTATGGGACGTCAAGACAGGTACCTGTAAGATCATGAGTGGTCACACTAGCTCTGTATATGCTGTGGCTATATCCAGTGATTCAGAGTTCATCGTATCGGGAAGTTATGATTATACGGTGAGACTATGGGACGTCAAGACAGGTACCTGTAAGATCATGAGTGGTCACACTAGCTCTGTATATGCTGTGGCTATATCCAGTGATTCAGAGTTCATCGTATCGGGAAGTAATGATTATACGGTGAGACTATGGGACGTCAAGACAGGTACCTGTAAGACCATGAGTGGTTACACTAGTTCTGTATATGCTGTGGCTATATCCAGTGATTCAGAGTTCATCGTATCGGGAAGTTGAGATTATACGGTGAGACTATGGGACGTCAAGACAGGTACCTGTAAGACCATGAGTGGTCACACTAGTTCTGTATATGCTGTGGCTATATCCAGTGATTCAGAGTTCATCGTATCGGGAAGTAATGATTATATGGTGAGACTATGGGACGTCAAGACAGGCACCTGTAAGACCATGAGTGGTCACACTAGCTCTGTATATGCTGTGGCTATATCCAGTGATTAAGAGTTCATCGTATCGGGAAGTAATGATTATACGGTGAGACTATGGGACGTCAAGACAGGTACCTGTAAGACCATGAGTGGTCAGACTAGTTATGTATCATCTGTGGCTATATCCAGTGATTCAGAGTTCATCGTATCGGGAAGTAATGATTATACGGTGAGACTATGGGACGTCAAGACAGGTACCTGTAAGACCATGAGTGGTTACACTAGTTCTGTATATGCTGTGGCTATATCCAGTGATTCAGAGTTCATCGTATCGGGAAGTTGAGATTATACGGTGAGACTATGGGACGTCAAGACAGGTACCTGTAAGACCATGAGTGGTCACACTAGTTCTGTATGATCAGTGGCTATATCCAGTGATTCAGAGTTCATCGTATCGGGAAGTAATGATTATATGGTGAGACTATGGGACGTCAAGACAGGCACCTGTAAGACCATGAGTGGTCACACAAGCTCTGTATATGCTGTGGCTATATCCAGTGATTAAGAGTTCATCGTATCGGGAAGTAATGATTATACGGTGAGACTATGGGACGTCAAGACAGGTACCTGTAAGACCATGAGTGGTCACACTAGTTATGTATCATCTGTGGCTATATCCAGTGATTCAGAGTTCATCGTATCGGGAAGTTGAGATTATACGGTGAGACTATGGGACGTCAAGACAGGCACCTGTAAGACCATGAGTGGTCAGACTAGTTATGTATCATCTGTGGCTATATCCAGTGATTCAGAGTTCATCGTATCGGGAAGTTGAGATTATACGGTGAGACTATGGGACGTCAAGACAGGTACCTGTAAGACCATGAGTGGTCAGACTAGTTATGTATCATCTGTGGCTATATCCAGTGATTCAGAGTTCATCGTATCGGGAAGTTGAGATTATACGGTGAGACAATGGGACGTCAAGACAGGTACCTGTAAGACCATGAGTGGTCACACTAGTTCTGTATATGCTGTGGCTATATCCAGTGATTCAGAGTTCATCGTATCGGCAAGTTATGATTATACGGTGAGACTATGGGACGTCAAGACAGGTACCTGTAAGACCATGAGTGGTCAGACTAGTTATGTATCATCTGTGGCTATATCCAGTGATTCAGAGTTCATCGTATCGGGAAGTTATGATTATACGGTGAGACTATGGGACGTCAAGACAGGTACCTGTAAGATCATGAGTGGTCACACTAGCTCTGTATATGCTGTGGCTATATCCAGTGATTCAGAGTTCATCGTATCGGCAAGTTATGATTATACGGTGAGACTATGGGACGTCAAGACAGGTACCTGTAAGACCATGAGTGGTCAGACTAGTTATGTATCATCTGTGGCTATATCCAGTGATTCAGAGTTCATCGTATCGGGAAGTTGAGATTATACGGTGAGACTATGGGACGTCAAGACAGGTACCTGTAAGACCATGAGTGGTCACACTAGATATGTAAGATCTGTGGCTATATCCAGTGATTCAGAGTTCATCGTATCGGGAAGTGCAGATTAGACGGTGAGACTATGGGACGTCAAGACAGGTACCTGTAAGACCATGAGTGGTCACACTAATTCTGTAAGATCTGTGGCTATATCCAGTGATTCAGAGTTCATCGTATCGGGAAGTTCAGATTAGACGGTGAGACTATGGGACGTCAAGACAGGTACCTGTAAGACCATGAGTGGTCACACTAATTCTGTAAGATCTGTGGCTATATCCAGTGATTCAGAGTTCATCGTATCGGGAAGTTATGATAAAACGGTGAGACTATGGGACGTCAAGACAGGTACCTGTAAGACCATGAGTGGTCACACTAATTCTGTATGATCTGTGGCTATATCCAGTGATTCAGAGTTCATCGTATCGGGAAGTGCAGATTAGACGGTGAGACTATGGGACGTCAAGACAGGTACCTGTAAGACCATGAGTGGTCACACAGATTATGTATATGCTGTGGCTATATCAAGTGATTCAGAGTTCATCGTATCGGGAAGTTATGATAATACGGTGAGACTATGGGACGTCAAGACAGGTACCTGTAAGACCATGAGTGGTCACACTAGATATGTAAGATCTGTGGCTATATCCAGTGATTCAGAGTTCATCGTATCGGGAAGTTATGATAAAACGGTGAGACTATGGGACGTCAAGACAGGTACCTGTAAGACCATGAGTGGTCACACTAGATATGTAAGATCTGTGGCTATATCCAGTGATTCAGAGTTCATCGTATCGGGAAGTTATGATAATACGGTGAGACTATGGGACGTCAAGACAGGTACCTGTAAGACCATGAGTGGTCACACTAATTCTGTATGATCTGTGGCTATATCCAGTGATTCAGAGTTCATCGTATCGGGAAGTTATGATAAAACGGTGAGACTATGGGACGTCAAGACAGGTACCTGTAAGACCATGAGTGGTCACACAGATTGTGTATATGCTGTGGCTATATCAAGTGATTCAGAGTTCATCGTATCGGGAAGTTCAGATTAGACGGTGAGACTATGGGACGTCAAGACAGGTACCTGTAAGACCATGAGTGGTCACACTAATTCTGTATGATCTGTGGCTATATCCAGTGATTCAGAGTTCATCGTATCGGGAAGTAATGATTATATGGTGAGACTATGGGACGTCAAGACAGGCACCTGTAAGACCATGAGTGGTCACACTAGCTCTGTATATGCTGTGGCTATATCCAGTGATTAAGAGTTCATCGTATCGGGAAGTAATGATTATACGGTGAGACTATGGGACGTCAAGACAGGTACCTGTAAGACCATGAGTGGTCAGACTAATTCTGTATGATCTGTGGCTATATCCAGTGATTCAGATTTCATCGTATCGGGAAGTGCAGATTAGACGGTGAGACTATGGGACGTCAAGACAGGTACCTGTAAGACCATGAGTGGTCACACTAATTCTGTATGATCTGTGGCTATATCCAGTGATTCAGAGTTCATCGTATCGGGAAGTTATGATAAAACGGTGAGACTATGGGACGTCAAGACAGGTACCTGTAAGACCATGAGTGGTCACACTAATTCTGTATGATCTGTGGCTATATCCAGTGATTCAGAGTTCATCGTATCGGGAAGTTATGATAAAACGGTGAGACTATGGGACGTCAAGACAGGTACCTGTAAGACCATGAGTGGTCACACTAGATATGTAAGATCTGTGGCTATATCCAGTGATTCAGAGTTCATCGTATCGGGAAGTTATGATAATACGGTGAGACTATGGGACGTCAAGACAGGTACCTGTAAGACCATGAGTGGTCACACTAGATATGTAAGATCTGTGGCTATATCCAGTGATTCAGAGTTCATCGTATCGGGAAGTTCAGATTAGACGGTGAGACTATGGGACGTCAAGACAGGTACCTGTAAGACCATGAGTGGTCACACTAATTCTGTAAGATCTGTGGCTATATCCAGTGATTCAGAGTTCATCGTATCGGGAAGTTCAGATTAGACGGTGAGACTATGGGACGTCAAGACAGGTACCTGTAAGACCATGAGTGGTCACACTAATTCTGTAAGATCTGTGGCTATATCCAGTGATTCAGAGTTCATCGTATCGGGAAGTAGTGATAATACGGTGAGACTATGGAACGTCAAGACAGGTACCTGTAAGACCATGAGTGGTCACACTAATTCTGTATGATCTGTGGCTATATCCAGTGATTCAGAGTTCATCGTATCGGGAAGTTATGATAAAACGGTGAGACTATGGGACGTCAAGACAGGTACCTGTAAGACCATGAGTGGTCACACAGATTGTGTATATGCTGTGGCTATATCAAGTGATTCAGAGTTCATCGTATCGGGAAGTTCAGATTAGACGGTGAGACTATGGGACGTCAAGACAGGTACCTGTAAGACCATGAGTGGTCACACTAATTCTGTATGATCTGTGGCTATATCCAGTGATTCAGAGTTCATCGTATTGGGAAGTAGAGATTGCACGGTGAGACTATGGGACGTCAAGACAGGTACCTGTAAGACCATGAGTGGTCACACTAGTCAAGTATGATCTGTGGCTATATCCAGTGATTCAGAGTTCATCGTATCGGGAAGTTATGATAAAACGGTGAGACTATGGGACGTCAAGACAGGTACCTGTAAGACCATGAGTGGTCACACTAATTCTGTATGATCTGTGGCTATATCCAGTGATTCAGATTTCATCGTATCGGGAAGTGCAGATTAGACGGTGAGACTATGGGACGTCAAGACAGGTACCTGTAAGACCATGAGTGGTCACACTAATTCTGTATGATCTGTGGCTATATCCAGTGATTCAGAGTTCATCGTATCGGGAAGTTATGATAAAACGGTGAGACTATGGGACGTCAAGACAGGTACCTGTAAGACCATGAGTGGTCACACTAATTCTGTATGATCTGTGGCTATATCCAGTGATTCAGAGTTCATCGTATCGGGAAGTTATGATAAAACGGTGAGACTATGGGACGTCAAGACAGGTACCTGTAAGACCATGAGTGGTCACACTAGATATGTAAGATCTGTGGCTATATCCAGTGATTCAGAGTTCATCGTATCGGGAAGTTATGATAAAACGGTGAGACTATGGGACGTCAAGACAGGTACCTGTAAGACCATGAGTGGTCACACTAGATTATGTAAGATCTGTGGCTATATCCAGTGATTCAGAGTTCATCGTATCGGGAAGTTATGATAATACGGTGAGACTATGGGACGTCAAGACAGGTACCTGTAAGACCATGAGTGGTCACACTAGATATGTAAGATCTGTGGCTATATCCAGTGATTCAGAGTTCATCGTATCGGGAAGTTCAGATTAGACGGTGAGACTATGGGACGTCAAGACAGGTACCTGTAAGACCATGAGTGGTCACACTAATTCTGTAAGATCTGTGGCTATATCCAGTGATTCAGAGTTCATCGTATCGGGAAGTTCAGATTAGACGGTGAGACTATGGGACGTCAAGACAGGTACCTGTAAGACCATGAGTGGTCACACTAATTCTGTAAGATCTGTGGCTATATCCAGTGATTCAGAGTTCATCGTATCGGGAAGTAGTGATAATACGGTGAGACTATGGAACGTCAAGACAGGTACCTGTAAGACCATGAGTGGTCACACTAATTCTGTATGATCTGTGGCTATATCCAGTGATTCAGAGTTCATCGTATCGGGAAGTGCAGATTAGACGGTGAGGACTATGGGACGTCAAGACAGGTACCTGTAAGACCATGAGTGGTCACACTAGATATGTAAGATCTGTGGCTATATCCAGTGATTCAGATTTCATCGTATCGGGAAGTTATGATAATACGGTGAGACTATGGGACGTCAAGACAGGTACCTGTAAGACCATGAGTGGTCACACTAGTCAAGTATATGCTGTGGCTATATCCAGTGATTCAGAGTTCATCGTATCGGGAAGTTATGATTATACGGTGAGACTATGGGACGTCAAGACAGGTACCTGTAAGACCATGAGTGGTCACACTAATTCTGTATGATCTGTGGCTATATCCAGTGATTCAGAGTTCATCGTATCGGGAAGTGCAGATTAGACGGTGAGACTATGGAACGTCAAGACAGGTACCTGTAAGACCATGAGTGGTCACACTAGTTCTGTATGATCTGTGGCTATATCCAGTGATTCAGAGTTCATCGTATCGGGAAGTTATGATAAAACGGTGAGACTATGGGACGTCAAGACAGGTACCTGTAAGACCATGAGTGGTCACACTAATTCTGTATGATCTGTGGCTATATCCAGTGATTCAGAGTTCATCGTATCGGGAAGTTATGATAATACGGTGAGACTATGGGACGTCAAGACAGGTACCTGTAAGACCATGAGTGGTCACACTAATTCTGTATGATCTGTGGCTATATCCAGTGATTCAGAGTTCATCGTATCGGGAAGTTATGATAAAACGGTGAGGACTATGGGACGTCAAGACAGGTACCTGTAAGACCATGAGTGGTCACACTAGATATGTAAGATCTGTGGCTATATCCAGTGATTCAGAGTTCATCGTATCGGGAAGTTATGATAATACGGTGAGACTATGGGACGTCAAGACAGGTACCTGTAAGACCATGAGTGGTCACACTAGATATGTAAGATCTGTGGCTATATCCAGTGATTCAGAGTTCATCGTATCGGGAAGTTATGATAATACGGTGAGACTATGGGACGTCAAGACAGGTACCTGTAAGACCATGAGTGGTCACACTAATTCTGTATGATCTGTGGCTATATCCAGTGATTCAGAGTTCATCGTATCGGGAAGTTATGATAAAACGGTGAGACTATGGGACGTCAAGACAGGTACCTGTAAGACCATGAGTGGTCACACTAATTCTGTATGATCTGTGGCTATATCCAGTGATTCAGAGTTCATCGTATCGGGAAGTTATGATAAAACGGTGAGACTATGGGACGTCAAGACAGGTACCTGTAAGACCATGAGTGGTCACACTAGATATGTAAGATCTGTGGCTATATCCAGTGATTCAGAGTTCATCGTATCGGGAAGTTATGATAAAACGGTGAGACTATGGGACGTCAAGACAGGTACCTGTAAGACCATGAGTGGTCACACTAATTCTGTAAGATCTGTGGCTATATCCAGTGATTCAGAGTTCATCGTATCGGGAAGTTATGATAAAACGGTGAGACTATGGGACGTCAAGACAGGTACCTGTAAGACCATGAGTGGTCACACTAATTAAGTAAATGCTGTGGCTATATCCAGTGATTCAGAGTTCATCGTATCGGGAAGTTATGATAAAACGGTGAGACTATGGGACGTCAAGACAGGTACCTGTAAGACCATGAGTGGTCACACTAATTCTGTATGATCTGTGGCTATATCCAGTGATTCAGAGTTCATCGTATCGGGAAGTTATGATAATACGGTGAGACTATGGGGACGTCAAGACAGGTACCTGTAAGACCATGAGTGGTCACACTAGATATGTAAGATCTGTGGCTATATCCAGTGATTCAGAGTTCATCGTATCGGGAAGTTATGATAAAACGGTGAGACTATGGGGACGTCAAGACAGGTACCTGTAAGACCATGAGTGGTCACACTAGATATGTAAGATCTGTGGCTATATCCAGTGATTCAGAGTTCATCGTATCGGGAAGTTATGATAAAACGGTGAGACTATGGGACGTCAAGACAGGTACCTGTAAGACCATGAGTGGTCACACTAATTCTGTATCATCTGTGGCTATATCCAGTGATTCAGAGTTCATCGTATCGGGAAGTTGAGATTATACGGTGAGACTATGGGACGTCAAGACAGGTACCTGTAAGACCATGAGTGGTCACACTAATTCTGTAAGATCTGTGGCTATATCCAGTGATTCAGAGTTCATCGTATCGGGAAGTTATGATAAAACGGTGAGGACTATGGGACGTCAAGACAGGTACCTGTAAGACCATGAGTGGTCACACTAATTCTGTATGATCTGTGGCTATATCCAGTGATTCAGAGTTCATCGTATCGGGAAGTTATGATAAAACGGTGAGACTATGGGACGTCAAGACAGGTACCTGTAAGACCATGAGTGGTCACACTAATTCTGTATGATCTGTGGCTATATCCAGTGATTCAGAGTTCATCGTATCGGGAAGTTATGATAAAACGGTGAGGACTATGGGACGTCAAGACAGGTACCTGTAAGACCATGAGTGGTCACACTAATTCTGTATGATCTGTGCTATATCAAGTGATTCAGAGTTCATCGTATCGGGAAGTTATGATAATACGGTGAGACTATGGGACGTCAAGACAGGTACCTGTAAGACCATGAGTGGTCACACTAGATATGTAAGATCTGTGGCTATATCCAGTGATTCAGAGTTCATCGTATCGGGAAGTTATGATAATACGGTGAGACTATGGGACGTCAAGACAGGTACCTGTAAGACCATGAGTGGTCACACTAGATATGTAAGATCTGTGGCTATATCCAGTGATTCAGAGTTCATCGTATCGGGAAGTTCAGATTAGACGGTGAGACTATGGGACGTCAAGACAGGTACCTGTAAGACCATGAGTGGTCACACTAATTCTGTAAGATCTGTGGCTATATCCAGTGATTCAGAGTTCATCGTATCGGGAAGTTATGATAAAACGGTGAGACTATGGGACGTCAAGACAGGTACCTGTAAGACCATGAGTGGTCACACTAATTCTGTATGATCTGTGGCTATATCCAGTGATTCAGAGTTCATCGTATCGGGAAGTTATGATAAAACGGTGAGACTATGGGACGTCAAGACAGGTACCTGTAAGACCATGAGTGGTCACACTAATTCTGTATGATCTGTGCTATATCAAGTGATTCAGAGTTCATCGTATCGGGAAGTTATGATAATACGGTGAGACTATGGGACGTCAAGACAGGTACCTGTAAGACCATGAGTGGTCACACTAGATATGTAAGATCTGTGGCTATATCCAGTGATTCAGAGTTCATCGTATCGGAAGTTCAGATTAGACGGTGAGACTATGGGACGTCAAGACAGGTACCTGTAAGACCATGAGTGGTCACACTAGATATGTAAGATCTGTGGCTATATCCAGTGATTCAGAGTTCATCGTATCGGGAAGTTCAGATTAGACGGTGAGACTATGGGGACGTCAAGACAGGTACCTGTAAGACCATGAGTGGTCACACTAATTCTGTAAGATCTGTGGCTATATCCAGTGATTCAGAGTTCATCGTATCGGGAAGTTATGATAATACGGTGAGACTATGGGACGTCAAGACAGGTACCTGTAAGACCATGAGTGGTCACACTAATTCTGTAAGATCTGTGGCTATATCCAGTGATTCAGAGTTCATCGTATCGGGAAGTTATGATTAGACGGTGAGACTATGGGACGTCAAGACAGGTACCTGTAAGACCATGAGTGGTCACACTAATTCTGTATGATCTGTGGCTATATCCAGTGATTCAGAGTTCATCGTATCGGGAAGTTATGATAAAACGGTGAGACTATGGGACGTCAAGACAGGTACCTGTAAGACCATGAGTGGTCACACTAGTCAAGTATATGCTGTGGCTATATCCAGTGATTCAGAGTTCATCGTATCGGGAAGTTATGATAAAACGGTGAGACTATGGGACGTCAAGACAGGTACCTGTAAGACCATGAGTGGTCACACTAATTCTGTAAGATCTGTGGCTATATCCAGTGATTCAGAGTTCATCGTATCGGGAAGTTATGATAAAACGGTGAGACTATGGGACGTCAAGACAGGTACCTGTAAGACCATGAGTGGTCACACTAATTCTGTAAGATCTGTGGCTATATCCAGTGATTCAGAGTTCATCGTATCGGGAAGTGCAGATTATACGGTGAGACTATGGGACGTCAAGACAGGTACCTGTAAGACCCATGAGTGGTCACACTAATTCTGTAAGATCTGTGGCTATATCCAGTGATTCAGAGTTCATCGTATCGGGAAGTTATGATAAAACGGTGAGACTATGGGACGTCAAGACAGGTACCTGTAAGACCATGAGTGGTCACACTAATTCTGTATGATCTGTGGCTATATCCAGTGATTCAGAGTTCATCGTATCGGGAAGTTATGATAAAACGGTGAGACTATGGGACGTCAAGACAGGTACCTGTAAGACCATGAGTGGTCACACTAGATATGTAAGATCTGTGGCTATATCAAGTGATTCAGAGTTCATCGTATCGGGAAGTTATGATAAAACGGTGAGACTATGGGACGTCAAGACAGGTACCTGTAAGACCATGAGTGGTCACACAGATTATGTATCTTCTGTGGCTATATCCAGTGATTCAGAGTTCATCGTATTGGGAAGTAGAGATTGCACGGTGAGACTATGGGACGTCAAGACAGGTACCTGTAAGACCATGAGTGGTCACACTAGTCAAGTATGATCTGTGGCTATATCCAGTGATTCAGAGTTCATCGTATCGGGAAGTTATGATAAAACGGTGAGACTATGGGACGTCAAGACAGGTACCTGTAAGACCATGAGTGGTCACACTAATTCTGTATGATCTGTGGCTATATCCAGTGATTCAGAGTTCATCGTATCGGGAAGTTATGATAAAACGGTGAGACTATGGGACGTCAAGACAGGTACCTGTAAGACCATGAGTGGTCACACTAATTCTGTATGATCTGTGGCTATATCCAGTGATTCAGAGTTCATCGTATCGGGAAGTTATGATAAAACGGTGAGACTATGGGACGTCAAGACAGGTACCTGTAAGACCATGAGTGGTCACACTAATTCTGTATGATCTGTGGCTATATCCAGTGATTCAGAGTTCATCGTATCGGGAAGTTATGATAAAACGGTGAGACTATGGGACGTCAAGACAGGTACCTGTAAGACCATGAGTGGTCACACTAATTCTGTATGATCTGTGCTATATCAAGTGATTCAGAGTTCATCGTATCGGGAAGTTATGATAATACGGTGAGACTATGGGACGTCAAGACAGGTACCTGTAAGACCATGAGTGGTCACACTAGATATGTAAGATCTGTGGCTATATCCAGTGATTCAGAGTTCATCGTATCGGGAAGTTCAGATTAGACGGTGAGACTATGGGACGTCAAGACAGGTACCTGTAAGACCATGAGTGGTCACACTAGATATGTAAGATCTGTGGCTATATCCAGTGATTCAGAGTTCATCGTATCGGGAAGTTCAGATTAGACGGTGAGGACTATGGGACGTCAAGACAGGTACCTGTAAGACCATGAGTGGTCACACTAATTCTGTATGATCTGTGGCTATATCCAGTGATTCAGAGTTCATCGTATCGGGAAGTTCAGATTAGACGGTGAGACTATGGGACGTCAAGACAGGTACCTGTAAGACCATGAGTGGTCACACAGATTATGTATCTTCTGTGGCTATATCCAGTGATTCAGAGTTCATCGTATTGGGAAGTAGAGATTGCACGGTGAGACTATGGGACGTCAAGACAGGTACCTGTAAGACCATGAGTGGTCACACTAGTCAAGTATGATCTGTGGCTATATCCAGTGATTCAGAGTTCATCGTATCGGGAAGTTATGATAAAACGGTGAGACTATGGGACGTCAAGACAGGTACCTGTAAGACCATGAGTGGTCACACTAATTCTGTATGATCTGTGGCTATATCCAGTGATTCAGAGTTCATCGTATCGGGAAGTTATGATAAAACGGTGAGACTATGGGACGTCAAGACAGGTACCTGTAAGACCATGAGTGGTCACACTAATTCTGTATGATCTGTGGCTATATCCAGTGATTCAGAGTTCATCGTATCGGGAAGTTATGATAAAACGGTGAGACTATGGGACGTCAAGACAGGTACCTGTAAGACCATGAGTGGTCACACTAATTCTGTATGATCTGTGGCTATATCCAGTGATTCAGATTTCATCGTATCGGGAAGTTCAGATTAGACGGTGAGACTATGGGACGTCAAGACAGGTACCTGTAAGACCATGAGTGGTCACACTAGATATGTAAGATCTGTGGCTATATCCAGTGATTCAGAGTTCATCGTATCGGGAAGTTATGATAAAACGGTGAGACTATGGGACGTCAAGACAGGTACCTGTAAGACCATGAGTGGTCACACTAATTCTGTATGATCTGTGGCTATATCCAGTGATTCAGAGTTCATCGTATCGGGAAGTTATGATAAAACGGTGAGACTATGGGACGTCAAGACAGGTACCTGTAAGACCATGAGTGGTCACACTAATTCTGTATGATCTGTGGCTATATCCAGTGATTCAGAGTTCATCGTATCGGGAAGTTATGATAATACGGTGAGACTATGGGACGTCAAGACAGGTACCTGTAAGACCATGAGTGGTCACACTAGATATGTAAGATCTGTGGCTATATCCAGTGATTCAGAGTTCATCGTATCGGGAAGTTATGATAATACGGTGAGACTATGGGACGTCAAGACAGGTACCTGTAAGACCATGAGTGGTCACACTAGATATGTAAGATCTGTGGCTATATCCAGTGATTCAGAGTTCATCGTATCGGGAAGTTATGATAAAACGGTGAGACTATGGGACGTCAAGACAGGTACCTGTAAGACCATGAGTGGTCACACTAGATATGTAAGATCTGTGGCTATATCCAGTGATTCAGAGTTCATCGTATCGGGAAGTTATGATAAAACGGTGAGACTATGGGACGTCAAGACAGGTACCTGTAAGACCATGAGTGGTCACACTAGATATGTAAGATCTGTGGCTATATCCAGTGATTCAGAGTTCATCGTATCGGGAAGTTAAGATAAAACGGTGAGACTATGGGACGTCAAGACAGGTACCTGTAAGACCATGAGTGGTCACACTAATTCTGTAAGATCTGTGGCTATATCCAGTGATTCAGAGTTCATCGTATCGGGAAGTTATGATAATACGGTGAGACTATGGGACGTCAAGACAGGTACCTGTAAGACCATGAGTGGTCACACTAATTCTGTATGATCTGTGGCTATATCCAGTGATTCAGAGTTCATCGTATCGGGAAGTTATGATAAAACGGTGAGACTATGGGACGTCAAGACAGGTACCTGTAAGACCATGAGTGGTCACACTAGATATGTAAGATTTGTGGCTATATCCAGTGATTCAGAGTTCATCGTATCGGGAAGTTATGATAAAACGGTGAGACTATGGGACGTCAAGACAGGTACCTGTAAGACCATGAGTGGTCACACTAATTCTGTATGATCTGTGGCTATATCCAGTGATTCAGAGTTCATCGTATCGGGAAGTTATGATAAAACGGTGAGACCATGGGACGTCAAGACAGGTACCTGTAAGACCATGAGTGGTCACACTAGATATGTAAGATCTGTGCTATATCCAGTCATTCAGAGTTCATCGTATCGGGAAGTTATGATTTATCGGTGAGACTATGGGACGTCAAGACAGGTACCTGTAAGACCATGAGTGGTCACACTAATTCTGTATGATCTGTGGCTATATCCAGTGATTCAGAGTTCATCGTATCGGGAAGTTATGATAAAACGGTGAGACTATGGGACGTCAAGACAGGTACCTGTAAGACCATGAGTGGTCACACTAATTCTGTATGATCTGTGCTATATCAAGTGATTCAGAGTTCATCGTATCGGGAAGTTATGATAATACGGTGAGACTATGGGACGTCAAGACAGGTACCTGTAAGACCATGAGTGGTCACACTAGATATGTAAGATCTGTGCTATATCAAGTGATTCAGAGTTCATCGTATCGGGAAGTTATGATAAAACGGTGAGACTATGGGACGTCAAGACAGGTACCTGTAAGACCATGAGTGGTCACACTAGATATGTAAGATCTGTGGCTATATCCAGTGATTCAGAGTTCATCGTATCGGGAAGTTATGATAAAACGGTGAGACTATGGGACGTCAAGACAGGTACCTGTAAGACCATGAGTGGTCACACTAATTCTGTATGATCTGTGGCTATATCCAGTGATTCAGAGTTCATCGTATCGGGAAGTGCAGATTAGACGGTGAGACTATGGGACGTCAAGACAGGTACCTGTAAGACCATGAGTGGTCACACTAATTCTGTATGATCTGTGGCTATATCCAGTGATTCAGAGTTCATCGTATCGGGAAGTTATGATAAAACGGTGAGACTATGGGACGTCAAGACAGGTACCTGTAAGACCATGAGTGGTCACACTAATTCTGTATGATCTGTGGCTATATCCAGTGATTCAGAGTTCATCGTATCGGGAAGTGCAGATTAGACGGTGAGACTATGGGACGTCAAGACAGGTACCTGTAAGACCATGAGTGGTCACACTAATTCTGTATGATCTGTGGCTATATCCAGTGATTCAGAGTTCATCGTATCGGGAAGTTATGATAAAACGGTGAGACTATGGGACGTCAAGACAGGTACCTGTAAGACCATGAGTGGTCACACTAATTCTGTATGATCTGTGGCTATATCCAGTGATTCAGAGTTCATCGTATCGGGAAGTGCAGATTAGACGGTGAGACTATGGGACGTCAAGACAGGTACCTGTAAGACCATGAGTGGTCACACTAATTCTGTATGATCTGTGGCTATATCCAGTGATTCAGAGTTCATCGTATCGGGAAGTTATGATAAAACGGTGAGACTATGGGACGTCAAGACAGGTACCTGTAAGACCATGAGTGGTCACACTAATTCTGTATGATCTGTGGCTATATCCAGTGATTCAGAGTTCATCGTATCGGGAAGTTATGATAAAACGGTGAGACTATGGGACGTCAAGACAGGTACCTGTAAGACCATGAGTGGTCACACTAATTCTGTATGATCTGTGGCTATATCCAGTGATTCAGAGTTCATCGTATCGGGAAGTTATGATAAAACGGTGAGACTATGGGACGTCAAGACAGGTACCTGTAAGACCATGAGTGGTCACACTAATTCTGTATGATCTGTGGCTATATCCAGTGATTCAGAGTTCATCGTATCGGGAAGTTATGATAAAACGGTGAGACTATGGGACGTCAAGACAGGTACCTGTAAGACCATGAGTGGTCACACTAATTCTGTATGATCTGTGGCTATATCCAGTGATTCAGAGTTCATCGTATCGGGAAGTTATGATAAAACGGTGAGACTATGGGACGTCAAGACAGGTACCTGTAAGACCATGAGTGGTCACACTAGATATGTAAGATCTGTGGCTATATCCAGTGATTCAGAGTTCATCGTATCGGGAAGTTATGATAAAACGGTGAGACTATGGGACGTCAAGACAGGTACCTGTAAGACCATGAGTGGTCACACTAGATATGTAAGATCTGTGGCTATATCCAGTGATTCAGAGTTCATCGTATCGGGAAGTTCAGATTAGACGGTGAGACTATGGGACGTCAAGACAGGTACCTGTAAGACCATGAGTGGTCACACTAATTCTGTATGATCTGTGCTATATCAAGTGATTCAGAGTTCATCGTATCGGGAAGTTATGATAAAACGGTGAGACTATGGGACGTCAAGACAGGTACCTGTAAGACCATGAGTGGTCACACTAGATATGTAAGATCTGTGGCTATATCCAGTGATTCAGAGTTCATCGTATCGGGAAGTTATGATAAAACGGTGAGACTATGGGACGTCAAGACAGGTACCTGTAAGACCATGAGTGGTCACACTAATTCTGTATGATCTGTGGCTATATCCAGTGATTCAGAGTTCATCGTATCGGGAAGTGCAGATTAGACGGTGAGACTATGGGACGTCAAGACAGGTACCTGTAAGACCATGAGTGGTCACACTAATTCTGTATGATCTGTGGCTATATCCAGTGATTCAGAGTTCATCGTATCGGGAAGTTATGATAAAACGGTGAGACTATGGGACGTCAAGACAGGTACCTGTAAGACCATGAGTGGTCACACTAATTCTGTATGATCTGTGGCTATATCCAGTGATTCAGAGTTCATCGTATCGGGAAGTGCAGATTAGACGGTGAGACTATGGGACGTCAAGACAGGTACCTGTAAGACCATGAGTGGTCACACTAATTCTGTATGATCTGTGGCTATATCCAGTGATTCAGAGTTCATCGTATCGGGAAGTTATGATAAAACGGTGAGACTATGGGACGTCAAGACAGGTACCTGTAAGACCATGAGTGGTCACACTAATTCTGTATGATCTGTGGCTATATCCAGTGATTCAGAGTTCATCGTATCGGGAAGTGCAGATTAGACGGTGAGACTATGGGACGTCAAGACAGGTACCTGTAAGACCATGAGTGGTCACACTAATTCTGTATGATCTGTGGCTATATCCAGTGATTCAGAGTTCATCGTATCGGGAAGTTATGATAAAACGGTGAGACTATGGGACGTCAAGACAGGTACCTGTAAGACCATGAGTGGTCACACTAATTCTGTATGATCTGTGGCTATATCCAGTGATTCAGAGTTCATCGTATCGGGAAGTTATGATAAAACGGTGAGACTATGGGACGTCAAGACAGGTACCTGTAAGACCATGAGTGGTCACACTAATTCTGTATGATCTGTGGCTATATCCAGTGATTCAGAGTTCATCGTATCGGGAAGTTATGATAAAACGGTGAGACTATGGGACGTCAAGACAGGTACCTGTAAGACCATGAGTGGTCACACTAATTCTGTATGATCTGTGGCTATATCCAGTGATTCAGAGTTCATCGTATCGGGAAGTTCAGATTAGACGGTGAGACTATGGGACGTCAAGACAGGTACCTGTAAGACCATGAGTGGTCACACTAATTCTGTATGATCTGTGGCTATATCCAGTGATTCAGAGTTCATCGTATCGGGAAGTGCAGATTAGACGGTGAGACTATGGGACGTCAAGACAGGTACCTGTAAGACCATGAGTGGTCACACTAATTCTGTATGATCTGTGGCTATATCCAGTGATTCAGAGTTCATCGTATCGGGAAGTTATGATAAAACGGTGAGACTATGGGACGTCAAGACAGGTACCTGTAAGACCATGAGTGGTCACACTAGATATGTAAGATCTGTGGCTATATCCAGTGATTCAGAGTTCATCGTATCGGGAAGTTATGATAAAACGGTGAGACTATGGGACGTCAAGACAGGTACCTGTAAGACCATGAGTGGTCACACTAATTCTGTATGATCTGTGGCTATATCCAGTGATTCAGAGTTCATCGTATCGGGAAGTTATGATAAAACGGTGAGACTATGGGACGTCAAGACAGGTACCTGTAAGACCATGAGTGGTCACACTAATTCTGTATGATCTGTGGCTATATCCAGTGATTCAGATTTCATCGTATCGGGAAGTTATGATAAAACGGTGAGACTATGGGACGTCAAGACAGGTACCTGTAAGACCATGAGTGGTCACACTAATTCTGTATGATCTGTGGCTATATCCAGTGATTCAGAGTTCATCGTATCGGGAAGTTATGATAAAACGGTGAGACTATGGGACGTCAAGACAGGTACCTGTAAGACCATGAGTGGTCACACTAATTCTGTATGATCTGTGGCTATATCCAGTGATTCAGAGTTCATCGTATCGGGAAGTTATGATAAAACGGTGAGATTATGGGACGTCAAGACAGGTACCTGTAAGACCATGAGTGGTCACACTAATTCTGTATGATCTGTGGCTATATCCAGTGATTCAGATTTCATCGTATCGGGAAGTGCAGATTAGACGGTGAGACTATGGGACGTCAAGACAGGTACCTGTAAGACCATGAGTGGTCACACTAATTCTGTATGATCTGTGGCTATATCCAGTGATTCAGAGTTCATCGTATCGGGAAGTTATGATAAAACGGTGAGACTATGGGACGTCAAGACAGGTACCTGTAAGACCATGAGTGGTCACACTAATTCTGTATGATCTGTGGCTATATCCAGTGATTCAGAGTTCATCGTATCGGGAAGTTATGATAAAACGGTGAGACTATGGGACGTCAAGACAGGTACCTGTAAGACCATGAGTGGTCACACTAGATATGTAAGATCTGTGGCTATATCCAGTGATTCAGAGTTCATCGTATCGGGAAGTTATGATAAAACGGTGAGACTATGGGACGTCAAGACAGGTACCTGTAAGACCATGAGTGGTCACACTAATTCTGTATGATCTGTGCTATATCAAGTGATTCAGAGTTCATCGTATCGGGAAGTTATGATAAAACGGTGAGACTATGGGACGTCAAGACAGGTACCTGTAAGACCATGAGTGGTCACACTAATTCTGTATGATCTGTGGCTATATCCAGTGATTCAGAGTTCATCGTATCGGGAAGTGCAGATTAGACGGTGAGACTATGGGACGTCAAGACAGGTACCTGTAAGACCATGAGTGGTCACACTAGATATGTAAGATCTGTGGCTATATCCAGTGATTCAGAGTTCATCGTATCGGGAAGTTATGATAAAACGGTGAGACTATGGGACGTCAAGACAGGTACCTGTAAGACCATGAGTGGTCACACTAGATATGTAAGATCTGTGGCTATATCCAGTGATTCAGAGTTCATCGTATCGGGAAGTTATGATAAAACGGTGAGACTATGGGACGTCAAGACAGGTACCCTGTAAGACCATGAGTGGTCACACTAATTCTGTATGATCTGTGGCTATATCCAGTGATTCAGAGTTCATCGTATCGGGAAGTTATGATAAAACGGTGAGACTATGGGACGTCAAGACAGGTACCTGTAAGACCATGAGTGGTCACACTAATTCTGTATGATCTGTGGCTATATCCAGTGATTCAGAGTTCATCGTATCGGGAAGTTATGATAAAACGGTGAGACTATGGGACGTCAAGACAGGTACCTGTAAGACCATGAGTGGTCACACTAATTCTGTATGATCTGTGGCTATATCCAGTGATTCAGATTTCATCGTATCGGGAAGTTATGATAAAACGGTGAGACTATGGGGACGTCAAGACAGGTACCTGTAAGACCATGAGTGGTCACACTAATTCTGTATGATCTGTGGCTATATCCAGTGATTCAGAGTTCATCGTATCGGGAAGTTATGATAAAACGGTGAGACTATGGGACGTCAAGACAGGTACCTGTAAGACCATGAGTGGTCACACTAATTCTGTATGATCTGTGCTATATCAAGTGATTCAGAGTTCATCGTATCGGGAAGTTATGATAAAACGGTGAGACTATGGGACGTCAAGACAGGTACCTGTAAGACCATGAGTGGTCACACTAGATATGTAAGATCTGTGGCTATATCCAGTGATTCAGAGTTCATCGTATCGGGAAGTTCAGATTAGACGGTGAGACTATGGGACGTCAAGACAGGTACCTGTAAGACCATGAGTGGTCACACTAATTCTGTATGATCTGTGGCTATATCCAGTGATTCAGAGTTCATCGTATCGGGAAGTGCAGATTAGACGGTGAGACTATGGGACGTCAAGACAGGTACCTGTAAGACCATGAGTGGTCACACTAATTCTGTATGATCTGTGGCTATATCCAGTGATTCAGAGTTCATCGTATCGGGAAGTTATGATAAAACGGTGAGACTATGGGACGTCAAGACAGGTACCTGTAAGACCATGAGTGGTCACACTAATTCTGTATGATCTGTGGCTATATCCAGTGATTCAGAGTTCATCGTATCGGGAAGTGCAGATTAGACGGTGAGACTATGGGACGTCAAGACAGGTACCTGTAAGACCATGAGTGGTCACACTAATTCTGTATGATCTGTGGCTATATCCAGTGATTCAGAGTTTCATCGTATCGGGAAGTTATGATAAAACGGTGAGACTATGGGACGTCAAGACAGGTACCTGTAAGACCATGAGTGGTCACACTAATTCTGTATGATCTGTGGCTATATCCAGTGATTCAGAGTTCATCGTATCGGGAAGTGCAGATTAGACGGTGAGACTATGGGACGTCAAGACAGGTACCTGTAAGACCATGAGTGGTCACACTAATTCTGTATGATCTGTGGCTATATCCAGTGATTCAGAGTTCATCGTATCGGGAAGTTATGATAAAACGGTGAGACTATGGGACGTCAAGACAGGTACCTGTAAGACCATGAGTGGTCACACTAATTCTGTATGATCTGTGGCTATATCCAGTGATTCAGAGTTCATCGTATCGGGAAGTTATGATAAAACGGTGAGACTATGGGACGTCAAGACAGGTACCTGTAAGACCATGAGTGGTCACACTAATTCTGTATGATCTGTGGCTATATCCAGTGATTCAGAGTTCATCGTATCGGGAAGTTATGATAAAACGGTGAGACTATGGGACGTCAAGACAGGTACCTGTAAGACCATGAGTGGTCACACTAATTCTGTATGATCTGTGGCTATATCCAGTGATTCAGAGTTCATCGTATCGGGAAGTTATGATAAAACGGTGAGACTATGGGACGTCAAGACAGGTACCTGTAAGACCATGAGTGGTCACACTAATTCTGTATGATCTGTGGCTATATCCAGTGATTCAGAGTTCATCGTATCGGGAAGTTATGATAAAACGGTGAGACTATGGGACGTCAAGACAGGTACCTGTAAGACCATGAGTGGTCACACTAGATATGTAAGATCTGTGGCTATATCCAGTGATTCAGAGTTCATCGTATCGGGAAGTTATGATAAAACGGTGAGACTATGGGACGTCAAGACAGGTACCTGTAAGACCATGAGTGGTCACACTAGATATGTAAGATCTGTGGCTATATCCAGTGATTCAGAGTTCATCGTATCGGGAAGTTCAGATTAGACGGTGAGACTATGGGACGTCAAGACAGGTACCTGTAAGACCATGAGTGGTCACACTAATTCTGTATGATCTGTGCTATATCAAGTGATTCAGAGTTCATCGTATCGGGAAGTTATGATAAAACGGTGAGACTATGGGACGTCAAGACAGGTACCTGTAAGACCATGAGTGGTCACACTAGATATGTAAGATCTGTGGCTATATCCAGTGATTCAGAGTTCATCGTATCGGGAAGTTATGATAAAACGGTGAGACTATGGGACGTCAAGACAGGTACCTGTAAGACCATGAGTGGTCACACTAATTCTGTATGATCTGTGGCTATATCCAGTGATTCAGAGTTCATCGTATCGGGAAGTTATGATAAAACGGTGAGACTATGGGACGTCAAGACAGGTACCTGTAAGACCATGAGTGGTCACACTAATTCTGTATGATCTGTGGCTATATCCAGTGATTCAGAGTTCATCGTATCGGGAAGTTATGATAAAACGGTGAGACTATGGGACGTCAAGACAGGTACCTGTAAGACCATGAGTGGTCACACTAATTCTGTATGATCTGTGGCTATATCCAGTGATTCAGAGTTCATCGTATCGGGAAGTTATGATAAAACGGTGAGACTATGGGACGTCAAGACAGGTACCTGTAAGACCATGAGTGGTCACACTAGATATGTAAGATCTGTGGCTATATCCAGTGATTCAGAGTTCATCGTATCGGGAAGTTATGATAAAACGGTGAGACTATGGGACGTCAAGACAGGTACCTGTAAGACCATGAGTGGTCACACTAGATATGTAAGATCTGTGGCTATATCCAGTGATTCAGAGTTCATCGTATCGGGAAGTTCAGATTAGACGGTGAGACTATGGGACGTCAAGACAGGTACCTGTAAGACCATGAGTGGTCACACTAATTCTGTATGATCTGTGCTATATCAAGTGATTCAGAGTTCATCGTATCGGGAAGTTATGATAAAACGGTGAGACTATGGGACGTCAAGACAGGTACCTGTAAGACCATGAGTGGTCACACTAGATATGTAAGATCTGTGGCTATATCCAGTGATTCAGAGTTCATCGTATCGGGAAGTTATGATAAAACGGTGAGACTATGGGACGTCAAGACAGGTACCTGTAAGACCATGAGTGGTCACACTAATTCTGTATGATCTGTGGCTATATCCAGTGATTCAGAGTTCATCGTATCGGAAGTGCAGATTAGACGGTGAGACTATGGGACGTCAAGACAGGTACCTGTAAGACCATGAGTGGTCACACTAATTCCTGTATGATCTGTGGCTATATCCAGTGATTCAGAGTTCATCGTATCGGGAAGTTATGATAAAACGGTGAGGACTATGGGACGTCAAGACAGGTACCTGTAAGACCATGAGTGGTCACACTAATTCTGTATGATCTGTGGCTATATCCAGTGATTCAGAGTTCATCGTATCGGGAAGTGCAGATTAGACGGTGAGACTATGGGACGTCAAGACAGGTACCTGTAAGACCATGAGTGGTCACACTAATTCTGTATGATCTGTGGCTATATCCAGTGATTCAGAGTTCATCGTATCGGGAAGTTATGATAAAACGGTGAGACTATGGGACGTCAAGACAGGTACCTGTAAGACCATGAGTGGTCACACTAATTCTGTATGATCTGTGGCTATATCCAGTGATTCAGAGTTCATCGTATCGGGAAGTGCAGATTAGACGGTGAGACTATGGGACGTCAAGACAGGTACCTGTAAGACCATGAGTGGTCACACTAATTCTGTATGATCTGTGGCTATATCCAGTGATTCAGAGTTCATCGTATCGGGAAGTTATGATAAAACGGTGAGACTATGGGACGTCAAGACAGGTACCTGTAAGACCATGAGTGGTCACACTAATTCTGTATGATCTGTGGCTATATCCAGTGATTCAGAGTTCATCGTATCGGGAAGTGCAGATTAGGACGGTGAGACTATGGGACGTCAAGACAGGTACCTGTAAGACCATGAGTGGTCACACTAATTCTGTATGATCTGTGGCTATATCCAGTGATTCAGAGTTCATCGTATCGGGAAGTTATGATAAAACGGTGAGACTATGGGACGTCAAGACAGGTACCTGTAAGACCATGAGTGGTCACACTAATTCCTGTATGATCTGTGGCTATATCCAGTGATTCAGAGTTCATCGTATCGGGAAGTTATGATAAAACGGTGAGACTATGGGACGTCAAGACAGGTACCTGTAAGGACCATGAGTGGTCACACTAATTCTGTATGATCTGTGGCTATATCCAGTGATTCAGAGTTCATCGTATCGGGAAGTTATGATAAAACGGTGAGACTATGGACGTCAAGACAGGTACCTGTAAGACCATGAGTGGTCACACTAATTCTGTATGATCTGTGGCTATATCCAGTGATTCAGAGTTCATCGTATCGGGAAGTTCAGATTAGACGGTGAGGACTATGGGACGTCAAGACAGGTACCTGTAAGACCATGAGTGGTCACACTAATTCTGTATGATCTGTGGCTATATCCAGTGATTCAGAGTTCATCGTATCGGGAAGTGCAGATTAGACGGTGAGACTATGGGACGTCAAGACAGGTACCTGTAAGACCATGAGTGGTCACACTAATTCTGTATGATCTGTGGCTATATCCAGTGATTCAGAGTTCATCGTATCGGGAAGTTATGATAAAACGGTGAGACTATGGGACGTCAAGACAGGTACCTGTAAGACCATGAGTGGTCACACTAGATATGTAAGATCTGTGGCTATATCCAGTGATTCAGAGTTCATCGTATCGGGAAGTTATGATAAAACGGTGAGACTATGGGACGTCAAGACAGGTACCTGTAAGACCATGAGTGGTCACACTAATTCTGTATGATCTGTGGCTATATCCAGTGATTCAGAGTTCATCGTATCGGGAAGTTATGATAAAAACGGTGAGACTATGGGACGTCAAGACAGGTACCTGTAAGACCATGAGTGGTCACACTAATTCTGTATGATCTGTGGCTATATCCAGTGATTCAGATTTCATCGTATCGGGAAGTTATGATAAAACGGTGAGACTATGGGACGTCAAGACAGGTACCTGTAAGACCATGAGTGGTCACACTAATTCTGTATGATCTGTGGCTATATCCAGTGATTCAGAGTTCATCGTATCGGGAAGTTATGATAAAACGGTGAGACTATGGGACGTCAAGACAGGTACCTGTAAGACCATGAGTGGTCACACTAATTCTGTATGATCTGTGGCTATATCCAGTGATTCAGAGTTCATCGTATCGGGAAGTTATGATAAAACGGTGAGATTATGGGACGTCAAGACAGGGTACCTGTAAGACCATGAGTGGTCACACTAATTCTGTATGATCTGTGGCTATATCCAGTGATTCAGATTTCATCGTATCGTGGAAGTGCAGATTAGACGGTGAGACTATGGGACGTCAAGACAGGTACCTGTAAGACCATGAGTGGTCACACTAATTCTGTATGATCTGTGGCTATATCCAGTGATTCAGAGTTCATCGTATCGGAAGTTATGATAAAACGGTGAGACTATGGGACGTCAAGACAGGTACCTGTAAGACCATGAGTGGTCACACTAATTCTGTATGATCTGTGGCTATATCCAGTGATTCAGAGTTCATCGTATCGGGAAGTTATGATAAAACGGTGAGACTATGGGACGTCAAGACAGGTACCTGTAAGACCATGAGTGGTCACACTAGATATGTAAGATCTGTGGCTATATCCAGTGATTCAGAGTTCATCGTATCGGGAAGTTATGATAAAACGGTGAGACTATGGGACGTCAAGACAGGTACCTGTAAGACCATGAGTGGTCACACTAATTCTGTATGATCTGTGCTATATCAAGTGATTCAGAGTTCATCGTATCGGGAAGTTATGATAAAACGGTGAGACTATGGACGTCAAGACAGGTACCTGTAAGACCATGAGTGGTCACACTAATTCTGTATGATCTGTGGCTATATCCAGTGATTCAGAGTTCATCGTATCGGGAAGTGCAGATTAGACGGTGAGACTATGGGACGTCAAGACAGGTACCTGTAAGACCATGAGTGGTCACACTAGATATGTAAGATCTGTGGCTATATCCAGTGATTCAGAGTTCATCGTATCGGGAAGTTATGATAAAACGGTGAGACTATGGGACGTCAAGACAGGTACCTGTAAGACCATGAGTGGTCCACACTAGATATGTAAGATCTGTGGCTATATCCAGTGATTCAGAGTTCATCGTATCGGGAAGTTATGATAAAACGGTGAGACTATGGGACGTCAAGACAGGTACCTGTAAGACCATGAGTGGTCACACTAATTCTGTATGATCTGTGGCTATATCCAGTGATTCAGAGTTCATCGTATCGGGAAGTTATGATAAAAACGGTGAGACTATGGGACGTCAAGACAGGTACCTGTAAGACCATGAGTGGTCACACTAATTCTGTATGATCTGTGGCTATATCCAGTGATTCAGAGTTCATCGTATCGGGAAGTTATGATAAAACGGTGAGACTATGGGACGTCAAGACAGGTACCTGTAAGACCATGAGTGGTCACACTAATTCTGTATGATCTGTGGCTATATCCAGTGATTCAGATTTCATCGTATCGGGAAGTTATGATAAAACGGTGAGACTATGGGACGTCAAGACAGGTACCTGTAAGACCATGAGTGGTCACACTAATTCTGTATGATCTGTGGCTATATCCAGTGATTCAGAGTTCATCGTATCGGGAAGTTATGATAAAACGGTGAGACTATGGGACGTCAAGACAGGTACCTGTAAGACCATGAGTGGTCACACTAATTCTGTATGATCTGTGCTATATCAAGTGATTCAGAGTTCATCGTATCGGGAAGTTATGATAAAACGGTGAGACTATGGGACGTCAAGACAGGTACCTGTAAGACCATGAGTGGTCACACTAGATATGTAAGATCTGTGGCTATATCCAGTGATTCAGAGTTCATCGTATCGGGAAGTTCAGATTAGACGGTGAGACTATGGGACGTCAAGACAGGTACCTGTAAGACCATGAGTGGTCACACTAATTCTGTATGATTCTGTGGCTATATCCAGTGATTCAGAGTTCATCGTATCGGGAAGTTATGATAAAACGGTGAGACTATGGGACGTCAAGACAGGTACCTGTAAGACCATGAGTGGTCACACTAATTCTGTATGATCTGTGGCTATATCCAGTGATTCAGAGTTCATCGTATCGGGAAGTGCAGATTAGACGGTGAGACTATGGGACGTCAAGACAGGTACCTGTAAGACCATGAGTGGTCACACTAGATATGTAAGATCTGTGGCTATATCCAGTGATTCAGAGTTCATCGTATCGGGAAGTTATGATAAAACGGTGAGACTATGGGACGTCAAGACAGGTACCTGTAAGACCATGAGTGGTCACACTAATTCTGTATGATCTGTGCTATATCAAGTGATTCAGAGTTCATCGTATCGGGAAGTTATGATAAAACGGTGAGACTATGGGACGTCAAGACAGGTACCTGTAAGACCATGAGTGGTCACACTAATTCTGTATGATCTGTGGCTATATCCAGTGATTCAGAGTTCATCGTATCGGGAAGTTATGATAAAACGGTGAGGACTATGGGACGTCAAGACAGGTACCTGTAAGACCATGAGTGGTCACACTAATTCTGTATGATCTGTGGCTATATCCAGTGATTCAGAGTTCATCGTATCGGGAAGTGCAGATTAGACGGTGAGACTATGGGACGTCAAGACAGGTACCTGTAAGACCATGAGTGGTCACACTAGATATGTAAGATCTGTGGCTATATCCAGTGATTCAGAGTTCATCGTATCGGGAAGTTATGATAAAACGGTGAGACTATGGGACGTCAAGACAGGTACCTGTAAGACCATGAGTGGTCACACTAATTCTGTATGATCTGTGGCTATATCCAGTGATTCAGAGTTCATCGTATCGGGAAGTTATGATAAAACGGTGAGACTATGGGACGTCAAGACAGGTACCTGTAAGACCATGAGTGGTCACACTAATTCTGTATGATCTGTGGCTATATCCAGTGATTCAGAGTTCATCGTATCGGGAAGTGCAGATTAGACGGTGAGACTATGGGACGTCAAGACAGGTACCTGTAAGACCATGAGTGGTCACACTAGATATGTAAGATCTGTGGCTATATCCAGTGATTCAGAGTTCATCGTATCGGGAAGTTATGATAAAACGGTGAGACTATGGGACGTCAAGACAGGTACCTGTAAGACCATGAGTGGTCACACTAATTCTGTATGATCTGTGGCTATATCCAGTGATTCAGAGTTCATCGTATCGGGAAGTTATGATAAAACGGTGAGACTATGGGACGTCAAGACAGGTACCTGTAAGACCATGAGTGGTCACACTAGATATGTAAGATCTGTGGCTATATCCAGTGATTCAGAGTTCATCGTATCGGGAAGTTATGATAAAACGGTGAGACTATGGGACGTCAAGACAGGTACCTGTAAGACCATGAGTGGTCACACTAATTCTGTATGATCTGTGGCTATATCCAGTGATTCAGAGTTCATCGTATCGGGAAGTGCAGATTAGACGGTGAGACTATGGGACGTCAAGACAGGTACCTGTAAGACCATGAGTGGTCACACTAATTCTGTATGATCTGTGGCTATATCCAGTGATTCAGAGTTCATCGTATCGGGAAGTTATGATAAAACGGTGAGACTATGGGACGTCAAGACAGGTACCTGTAAGACCATGAGTGGTCACACTAATTCTGTATGATCTGTGGCTATATCCAGTGATTCAGAGTTCATCGTATCGGGAAGTTATGATAAAACGGTGAGACTATGGGACGTCAAGACAGGTACCTGTAAGACCATGAGTGGTCACACTAATTCTGTATGATCTGTGGCTATATCCAGTGATTCAGAGTTCATCGTATCGGGAAGTGCAGATTAGACGGTGAGACTATGGGACGTCAAGACAGGTACCTGTAAGACCATGAGTGGTCACACTAATTCTGTATGATCTGTGGCTATATCCAGTGATTCAGAGTTCATCGTATCGGGAAGTTATGATAAAACGGTGAGACTATGGGACGTCAAGACAGGTACCTGTAAGACCATGAGTGGTCACACTAATTCTGTATGATCTGTGGCTATATCCAGTGATTCAGAGTTCATCGTATCGGGAAGTTATGATAAAACGGTGAGACTATGGGACGTCAAGACAGGTACCTGTAAGACCATGAGTGGTCACACTAATTCTGTATGATCTGTGGCTATATCCAGTGATTCAGAGTTCATCGTATCGGGAAGTTATGATAAAACGGTGAGACTATGGGACGTCAAGACAGGTACCTGTAAGACCATGAGTGGTCACACTAATTCTGTATGATCTGTGGCTATATCCAGTGATTCAGAGTTCATCGTATCGGGAAGTTATGATAAAACGGTGAGACTATGGGACGTCAAGACAGGTACCTGTAAGACCATGAGTGGTCACACTAATTCTGTATGATCTGTGCTATATCAAGTGATTCAGAGTTCATCGTATCGGGAAGTTATGATAAAACGGTGAGACTATGGGACGTCAAGACAGGTACCTGTAAGACCATGAGTGGTCACACTAATTCTGTATGATCTGTGGCTATATCCAGTGATTCAGAGTTCATCGTATCGGGAAGTGCAGATTAGACGGTGAGACTATGGGACGTCAAGACAGGTACCTGTAAGACCATGAGTGGTCACACTAGATATGTAAGATCTGTGGCTATATCCAGTGATTCAGAGTTCATCGTATCGGGAAGTTATGATAAAACGGTGAGACTATGGGACGTCAAGACAGGTACCTGTAAGACCATGAGTGGTCACACTAATTCTGTATGATCTGTGCTATATCAAGTGATTCAGAGTTCATCGTATCGGGAAGTTATGATAAAACGGTGAGACTATGGGACGTCAAGACAGGTACCTGTAAGACCATGAGTGGTCACACTAATTCTGTATGATCTGTGGCTATATCCAGTGATTCAGAGTTCATCGTATCGGGAAGTTATGATAAAACGGTGAGACTATGGGACGTCAAGACAGGTACCTGTAAGACCATGAGTGGTCACACTAATTCTGTATGATCTGTGGCTATATCCAGTGATTCAGAGTTCATCGTATCGGGAAGTGCAGATTAGACGGTGAGACTATGGGACGTCAAGACAGGTACCTGTAAGACCATGAGTGGTCACACTAGATATGTAAGATCTGTGGCTATATCCAGTGATTCAGAGTTCATCGTATCGGGAAGTTATGATAAAACGGTGAGACTATGGGACGTCAAGACAGGTACCTGTAAGACCATGAGTGGTCACACTAATTCTGTATGATCTGTGGCTATATCCAGTGATTCAGAGTTCATCGTATCGGGAAGTTATGATAAAACGGTGAGACTATGGGACGTCAAGACAGGTACCTGTAAGACCATGAGTGGTCACACTAATTCTGTATGATCTGTGGCTATATCCAGTGATTCAGAGTTCATCGTATCGGGAAGTGCAGATTAGACGGTGAGACTATGGGACGTCAAGACAGGTACCTGTAAGACCATGAGTGGTCACACTAGATATGTAAGATCTGTGGCTATATCCAGTGATTCAGAGTTCATCGTATCGGGAAGTTATGATAAAACGGTGAGACTATGGGACGTCAAGACAGGTACCTGTAAGACCATGAGTGGTCACACTAATTCTGTATGATCTGTGGCTATATCCAGTGATTCAGAGTTCATCGTATCGGGAAGTTATGATAAAACGGTGAGACTATGGGACGTCAAGACAGGTACCTGTAAGACCATGAGTGGTCACACTAGATATGTAAGATCTGTGGCTATATCCAGTGATTCAGAGTTCATCGTATCGGGAAGTTATGATAAAACGGTGAGACTATGGGACGTCAAGACAGGTACCTGTAAGACCATGAGTGGTCACACTAATTCTGTATGATCTGTGGCTATATCCAGTGATTCAGAGTTCATCGTATCGGGAAGTGCAGATTAGACGGTGAGACTATGGGACGTCAAGACAGGTACCTGTAAGACCATGAGTGGTCACACTAATTCTGTATGATCTGTGGCTATATCCAGTGATTCAGAGTTCATCGTATCGGGAAGTTATGATAAAACGGTGAGACTATGGGACGTCAAGACAGGTACCTGTAAGACCATGAGTGGTCACACTAATTCTGTATGATCTGTGGCTATATCCAGTGATTCAGAGTTCATCGTATCGGGAAGTTATGATAAAACGGTGAGACTATGGGACGTCAAGACAGGTACCTGTAAGACCATGAGTGGTCACACTAATTCTGTATGATCTGTGGCTATATCCAGTGATTCAGAGTTCATCGTATCGGGAAGTTCAGATTAGACGGTGAGACTATGGGACGTCAAGACAGGTACCTGTAAGACCATGAGTGGTCACACTAGATATGTAAGATCTGTGGCTATATCCAGTGATTCAGAGTTCATCGTATCGGGAAGTTATGATAAAACGGTGAGACTATGGGACGTCAAGACAGGTACCTGTAAGACCATGAGTGGTCACACTAATTCTGTATGATCTGTGGCTATATCCAGTGATTCAGAGTTCATCGTATCGGGAAGTTATGATAAAACGGTGAGACTATGGGACGTCAAGACAGGTACCTGTAAGACCATGAGTGGTCACACTAGATATGTAAGATCTGTGGCTATATCCAGTGATTCAGAGTTCATCGTATCGGGAAGTTCAGATTAGACGGTGAGACTATGGGACGTCAAGACAGGTACCTGTAAGACCATGAGTGGTCACACTAGATATGTAAGATCTGTGGCTATATCCAGTGATTCAGAGTTCATCGTATCGGGAAGTTATGATAAAACGGTGAGACTATGGGACGTCAAGACAGGTACCTGTAAGACCATGAGTGGTCACACTAATTCTGTATGATCTGTGGCTATATCCAGTGATTCAGAGTTCATCGTATCGGGAAGTTATGATAAAACGGTGAGACTATGGGACGTCAAGACAGGTACCTGTAAGACCATGAGTGGTCACACTAATTCTGTATGATCTGTGGCTATATCCAGTGATTCAGAGTTCATCGTATCGGGAAGTTATGATAAAACGGTGAGACTATGGGACGTCAAGACAGGTACCTGTAAGACCATGAGTGGTCACACTAATTCTGTATGATCTGTGGCTATATCCAGTGATTCAGAGTTCATCGTATCGGGAAGTGCAGATTAGACGGTGAGACTATGGGACGTCAAGACAGGTACCTGTAAGACCATGAGTGGTCACACTAATTCTGTATGATCTGTGCTATATCAAGTGATTCAGAGTTCATCGTATCGGGAAGTTCAGATTAGACGGTGAGACTATGGGACGTCAAGACAGGTACCTGTAAGACCATGAGTGGTCACACTAATTCTGTATGATCTGTGGCTATATCCAGTGATTCAGAGTTCATCGTATCGGGAAGTTATGATAAAACGGTGAGACTATGGGACGTCAAGACAGGTACCTGTAAGACCATGAGTGGTCACACTAGATATGTAAGATCTGTGGCTATATCCAGTGATTCAGAGTTCATCGTATCGGGAAGTTATGATAAAACGGTGAGACTATGGGACGTCAAGACAGGTACCTGTAAGACCATGAGTGGTCACACTAGATATGTAAGATCTGTGGCTATATCCAGTGATTCAGAGTTCATCGTATCGGGAAGTTATGATAAAACGGTGAGACTATGGGACGTCAAGACAGGTACCTGTAAGACCATGAGTGGTCACACTAGATATGTAAGATCTGTGGCTATATCCAGTGATTCAGAGTTCATCGTATCGGGAAGTTATGATAAAACGGTGAGACTATGGGACGTCAAGACAGGTACCTGTAAGACCATGAGTGGTCACACTAGATATGTAAGATCTGTGGCTATATCCAGTGATTCAGAGTTCATCGTATCGGGAAGTTATGATAAAACGGTGAGACTATGGGACGTCAAGACAGGTACCTGTAAGACCATGAGTGGTCACACTAATTCTGTATGATCTGTGGCTATATCCAGTGATTCAGAGTTCATCGTATCGGGAAGTTATGATAAAACGGTGAGACTATGGGACGTCAAGACAGGTACCTGTAAGACCATGAGTGGCCACACTAATTCTGTATGATCTGTGGCTATATCCAGTGATTCAGAGTTCATCGTATCGGGAAGTTATGATAAAACGGTGAGACTATGGGACGTCAAGACAGGTACCTGTAAGACCATGAGTGGTCACACTAGATATGTAAGATCTGTGGCTATATCCAGTGATTCAGAGTTCATCGTATCGGGAAGTTATGATAAAACGGTGAGACTATGGGACGTCAAGACAGGTACCTGTAAGACCATGAGTGGTCACACTAGATATGTAAGATCTGTGGCTATATCCAGTGATTCAGAGTTCATCGTATCGGGAAGTTCAGATTAGACGGTGAGACTATGGGACGTCAAGACAGGTACCTGTAAGACCATGAGTGGTCACACTAATTCTGTATGATCTGTGCTATATCAAGTGATTCAGAGTTCATCGTATCGGGAAGTTATGATAAAACGGTGAGACTATGGGACGTCAAGACAGGTACCTGTAAGACCATGAGTGGTCACACTAGATATGTAAGATCTGTGGCTATATCCAGTGATTCAGAGTTCATCGTATCGGGAAGTTATGATAAAACGGTGAGACTATGGGACGTCAAGACAGGTACCTGTAAGACCATGAGTGGTCACACTAATTCTGTAAGATCTGTGGCTATATCCAGTGATTCAGAGTTCATCGTATCGGGAAGTGCAGATTAGACGGTGAGACTATGGGACGTCAAGACAGGTACCTGTAAGACCATGAGTGGTCACACTAATTCTGTATGATCTGTGGCTATATCCAGTGATTCAGAGTTCATCGTATCGGGAAGTTATGATAAAACGGTGAGACTATTGGACGTCAAGACAGGTACCTGTAAGACCATGAGTGGTCACACTAATTCTGTATGATCTGTGGCTATATCCAGTGATTCAGAGTTCATCGTATCGGGAAGTTATGATAAAACGGTGAGACTATGGGACGTCAAGACAGGTACCTGTAAGACCATGAGTGGTCACACTAATTCTGTATGATCTGTGGCTATATCCAGTGATTCAGAGTTCATCGTATCGGGAAGTTATGATAAAACGGTGAGACTATGGGACGTCAAGACAGGTACCTGTAAGACCATGAGTGGTCACACTAATTCTGTATGATCTGTGGCTATATCCAGTGATTCAGATTTCATCGTATCGGGAAGTTATGATAAAACGGTGAGACTATGGGACGTCAAGACAGGTACCTGTAAGACCATGAGTGGTCACACTAATTCTGTATGATCTGTGCTATATCAAGTGATTCAGAGTTCATCGTATCGGGAAGTTATGATAAAACGGTGAGACTATGGGACGTCAAGACAGGTACCTGTAAGACCATGAGTGGTCACACTAGATATGTAAGATCTGTGGCTATATCCAGTGATTCAGAGTTCATCGTATCGGGAAGTTATGATAAAACGGTGAGACTATGGGACGTCAAGACAGGTACCTGTAAGACCATGAGTGGTCACACTAATTCTGTAAGATCTGTGGCTATATCCAGTGATTCAGAGTTCATCGTATCGGGAAGTGCAGATTAGACGGTGAGACTATGGGACGTCAAGACAGGTACCTGTAAGACCATGAGTGGTCACACTAATTCTGTATGATCTGTGGCTATATCCAGTGATTCAGAGTTCATCGTATCGGGAAGTTATGATAAAACGGTGAGACTATGGGACGTCAAGACAGGTACCTGTAAGACCATGAGTGGTCACACTAATTCTGTATGATCTGTGGCTATATCCAGTGATTCAGAGTTCATCGTATCGGGAAGTTATGATAAAACGGTGAGACTATGGGACGTCAAGACAGGTACCTGTAAGACCATGAGTGGTCACACTAGATATGTAAGATCTGTGGCTATATCCAGTGATTCAGAGTTCATCGTATCGGGAAGTTATGATAAAACGGTGAGACTATGGGACGTCAAGACAGGTACCTGTAAGACCATGAGTGGTCACACTAATTCTGTAAGATCTGTGGCTATATCCAGTGATTCAGAGTTCATCGTATCGGGAAGTGCAGATTAGACGGTGAGACTATGGGACGTCAAGACAGGTACCTGTAAGACCATGAGTGGTCACACTAATTCTGTATGATCTGTGGCTATATCCAGTGATTCAGAGTTCATCGTATCGGGAAGTTATGATAAAACGGTGAGACTATGGGACGTCAAGACAGGTACCTGTAAGACCATGAGTGGTCACACTAATTCTGTATGATCTGTGGCTATATCCAGTGATTCAGAGTTCATCGTATCGGGAAGTTATGATAAAACGGTGAGACTATGGGACGTCAAGACAGGTACCTGTAAGACCATGAGTGGTCACACTAATTCTGTATGATCTGTGGCTATATCCAGTGATTCAGAGTTCATCGTATCGGGAAGTTATGATAAAACGGTGAGACTATGGGACGTCAAGACAGGTACCTGTAAGACCATGAGTGGTCACACTAATTCTGTATGATCTGTGGCTATATCCAGTGATTCAGAGTTCATCGTATCGGGAAGTTATGATAAAACGGTGAGACTATGGGACGTCAAGACAGGTACCTGTAAGACCATGAGTGGCCACACTAATTCTGTATGATCTGTGGCTATATCCAGTGATTCAGAGTTCATCGTATCGGGAAGTTATGATAAAACGGTGAGACTATGGGACGTCAAGACAGGTACCTGTAAGACCATGAGTGGTCACACTAGATATGTAAGATCTGTGGCTATATCCAGTGATTCAGAGTTCATCGTATCGGGAAGTTCAGATTAGACGGTGAGACTATGGGACGTCAAGACAGGTACCTGTAAGACCATGAGTGGTCACACTAGATATGTAAGATCTGTGGCTATATCCAGTGATTCAGAGTTCATCGTATCGGGAAGTTCAGATTAGACGGTGAGACTATGGGACGTCAAGACAGGTACCTGTAAGACCATGAGTGGTCACACTAATTCTGTATGATCTGTGCTATATCAAGTGATTCAGAGTTCATCGTATCGGGAAGTTATGATAAAACGGTGAGACTATGGGACGTCAAGACAGGTACCTGTAAGACCATGAGTGGTCACACTAATTCTGTATGATCTGTGGCTATATCCAGTGATTCAGAGTTCATCGTATCGGGAAGTGCAGATTAGACGGTGAGACTATGGGACGTCAAGACAGGTACCTGTAAGACCATGAGTGGTCACACTAATTCTGTATGATCTGTGGCTATATCCAGTGATTCAGAGTTCATCGTATCGGGAAGTTATGATAAAACGGTGAGACTATGGGACGTCAAGACAGGTACCTGTAAGACCATGAGTGGTCACACTAATTCTGTATGATCTGTGGCTATATCCAGTGATTCAGAGTTCATCGTATCGGGAAGTTCAGATTAGACGGTGAGACTATGGGACGTCAAGACAGGTACCTGTAAGACCATGAGTGGCCACACTAATTCTGTATGATCTGTGGCTATATCCAGTGATTCAGAGTTCATCGTATCGGGAAGTGCAGATTAGACGGTGAGACTATGGGACGTCAAGACAGGTACCTGTAAGACCATGAGTGGTCACACTAATTCTGTATGATCTGTGGCTATATCCAGTGATTCAGAGTTCATCGTATCGGGAAGTTATGATAAAACGGTGAGACTATGGGACGTCAAGACAGGTACCTGTAAGACCATGAGTGGTCACACTAATTCTGTATGATCTGTGGCTATATCCAGTGATTCAGAGTTCATCGTATCGGGAAGTGCAGATTAGACGGTGAGACTATGGGACGTCAAGACAGGTACCTGTAAGACCATGAGTGGTCACACTAATTCTGTATGATCTGTGGCTATATCCAGTGATTCAGAGTTCATCGTATCGGGAAGTTATGATAAAACGGTGAGACTATGGGACGTCAAGACAGGTACCTGTAAGACCATGAGTGGTCACACTAATTCTGTATGATCTGTGGCTATATCCAGTGATTCAGAGTTCATCGTATCGGGAAGTGCAGATTAGACGGTGAGACTATGGGACGTCAAGACAGGTACCTGTAAGACCATGAGTGGTCACACTAATTCTGTATGATCTGTGGCTATATCAAGTGATTCAGAGTTCATCGTATCGGGAAGTTATGATAAAACGGTGAGACTATGGGACGTCAAGACAGGTACCTGTAAGACCATGAGTGGTCACACTAATTCTGTATGATCTGTGCTATATCCTGTGATTCAGAGTTCATCGTATCGGGAAGTTATGATAAAACGGTGAGACTATGGGACGTCAAGACAGGTACCTGTAAGACCATGAGTGGCCACACTAATTCTGTATGATCTGTGGCTATATCCAGTGATTCAGAGTTCATCGTATCGGGAAGTTATGATAAAACGGTGAGACTATGGGACGTCAAGACAGGTACCTGTAAGACCATGAGTGGTCACACTAGATATGTAAGATCTGTGGCTATATCCTGTGATTCAGAGTTCATCGTATCGGGAAGTGCAGATTAGACGGTGAGACTATGGGACGTCAAGACAGGTACCTGTAAGACCATGAGTGGTCACACTAATTCTGTATGATCTGTGCTATATCAAGTGATTCAGAGTTCATCGTATCGGGAAGTTATGATAAAACGGTGAGACTATGGGAAGTCAAGACAGGTACCTGTAAGACCATGAGTGGTCACACTAGATATGTAAGATCTGTGGCTATATCCAGTGATTCAGAGTTCATCGTATCGGGAAGTTATGATAAAACGGTGAGACTATGGGACGTCAAGACAGGTACCTGTAAGACCATGAGTGGTCACACTAATTCTGTATGATCTGTGCTATATCCTGTGATTCAGAGTTCATCGTATCGGGAAGTTATGATAAAACGGTGAGACTATGGGACGTCAAGACAGGTACCTGTAAGACCATGAGTGGTCACACTAATTCTGTAAGATCTGTGGCTATATCCAGTGATTCAGAGTTCATCGTATCGGGAAGTTATGATAAAACGGTGAGACTATGGGACGTCAAGACAGGTACCTGTAAGACCATGAGTGGTCACACTAATTCTGTATGATCTGTGGCTATATCCAGTGATTCAGAGTTCATCGTATCGGGAAGTTATGATAAAACGGTGAGACTATGGGACGTCAAGACAGGTACCTGTAAGACCATGAGTGGTCACACTAGATATGTAAGATCTGTGGCTATATCCAGTGATTCAGAGTTCATCGTATCGGGAAGTTCAGATTAGACGGTGAGACTATGGGACGTCAAGACAGGTACCTGTAAGACCATGAGTGGTCACACTAGTTCTGTATGATCAGTGGCTATATCCAGTGATTCAGAGTTCATCGTATCGGGAAGTTATGATAAAACGGTGAGACTATGGGACGTCAAGACAGGCACCTGTAAGACCATGAGTGGTCACACAAGCTCTGTATATGCTGTGGCTATATCCAGTGATTAAGAGTTCATCGTATCGGGAAGTAATGATTATACGGTGAGACTATGGGACGTCAAGACAGGTACCTGTAAGACCATGAGTGGTCACACTAATTCTGTATGATCTGTGGCTATATCCAGTGATTCAGAGTTCATCGTATCGGGAAGTTATGATAAAACGGTGAGACTATGGGACGTCAAGACAGGTACCTGTAAGACCATGAGTGGTCACACTAATTCTGTATGATCTGTGCTATATCCTGTGATTCAGAGTTCATCGTATCGGGAAGTTATGATAAAACGGTGAGACTATGGGACGTCAAGACAGGTACCTGTAAGACCATGAGTGGTCACACTAATTCTGTATGATCTGTGCTATATCAAGTGATTCAGAGTTCATCGTATCGGGAAGTTATGATAAAACGGTGAGACTATGGGACGTCAAGACAGGTACCTGTAAGACCATGAGTGGTCACACTAGATATGTAAGATCTGTGGCTATATCCAGTGATTCAGAGTTCATCGTATCGGGAAGTTATGATAAAACGGTGAGACTATGGGACGTCAAGACAGGTACCTGTAAGACCATGAGTGGTCACACTAGATATGTAAGATCTGTGGCTATATCCAGTGATTCAGAGTTCATCGTATCGGGAAGTTCAGATTAGACGGTGAGACTATGGGACGTCAAGACAGGTACCTGTAAGACCATGAGTGGTCACACTAATTCTGTATGATCTGTGCTATATCAAGTGATTCAGAGTTCATCGTATCGGGAAGTTATGATAAAACGGTGAGACTATGGGACGTCAAGACAGGTACCTGTAAGACCATGAGTGGTCACACTAATTCTGTATGATCTGTGCTATATCAAGTGATTCAGAGTTCATCGTATCGGGAAGTTATGATAAAACGGTGAGACTATGGGACGTCAAGACAGGTACCTGTAAGACCATGAGTGGTCACACTAATTCTGTATGATCTGTGGCTATATCCAGTGATTCAGAGTTCATCGTATCGGGAAGTTGAGATTATACGGTGAGACTATGGGACGTCAAGACAGGTACCTGTAAGACCATGAGTGGTCACACTAGTTCTGTATGATCAGTGGCTATATCCAGTGATTCAGAGTTCATCGTATCGGGAAGTTATGATAAAACGGTGAGACTATGGGACGTCAAGACAGGCACCTGTAAGACCATGAGTGGTCACACAAGCTCTGTATATGCTGTGGCTATATCCAGTGATTAAGAGTTCATCGTATCGGGAAGTAATGATTATACGGTGAGACTATGGGACGTCAAGACAGGTACCTGTAAGACCATGAGTGGTCACACTAATTCTGTATGATCTGTGGCTATATCCAGTGATTCAGAGTTCATCGTATCGGGAAGTTATGATAAAACGGTGAGACTATGGGACGTCAAGACAGGTACCTGTAAGACCATGAGTGGTCACACTAATTCTGTATGATCTGTGGCTATATCCAGTGATTCAGAGTTCATCGTATCGGGAAGTTATGATAAAACGGTGAGACTATGGGACGTCAAGACAGGTACCTGTAAGACCATGAGTGGTCACACTAATTCTGTATGATCTGTGGCTATATCCAGTGAATCAGAGTTCATCGTATCGGGAAGTTATGATAAAACGGTGAGACTATGGGACGTCAAGACAGGTACCTGTAAGACCATGAGTGGCCACACTAATTCTGTATGATCTGTGGCTATATCCTGTGATTCAGAGTTCATCGTATCGGGAAGTTATGATAAAACGGTGAGACTATGGGACGTCAAGACAGGTACCTGTAAGACCATGAGTGGTCACACTAATTCTGTATGATCTGTGGCTATATCCAGTGATTCAGAGTTCATCGTATCGGGAAGTTATGATAAAACGGTGAGACTATGGGACGTCAAGACAGGTACCTGTAAGACCATGAGTGGTCACACTAGATATGTAAGATCTGTGGCTATATCCAGTGATTCAGAGTTCATCGTATCGGGAAGTTCAGATTAGACGGTGAGACTATGGGACGTCAAGACAGGTACCTGTAAGACCATGAGTGGTCACACTAATTCTGTATGATCTGTGCTATATCAAGTGATTCAGAGTTCATCGTATCGGGAAGTTATGATAAAACGGTGAGACTATGGGACGTCAAGACAGGTACCTGTAAGACCATGAGTGGTCACACTAGATATGTAAGATCTGTGGCTATATCCAGTGATTCAGAGTTCATCGTATCGGGAAGTTATGATAAAACGGTGAGACTATGGGACGTCAAGACAGGTACCTGTAAGACCATGAGTGGTCACACTAGATATGTAAGATCTGTGGCTATATCCAGTGATTCAGAGTTCATCGTATCGGGAAGTGCAGATTAGACGGTGAGACTATGGGACGTCAAGACAGGTACCTGTAAGACCATGAGTGGTCACACTAATTCTGTATGATCTGTGGCTATATCCAGTGATTCAGAGTTCATCGTATCGGGAAGTGCAGATTAGACGGTGAGACTATGGGACGTCAAGACAGGTACCTGTAAGACCATGAGTGGTCACACTAATTCTGTATGATCTGTGGCTATATCAAGTGATTCAGAGTTCATCGTATCGGGAAGTTATGATAAAACGGTGAGACTATGGGACGTCAAGACAGGTACCTGTAAGACCATGAGTGGTCACACTAATTCTGTATGATCTGTGCTATATCCTGTGATTCAGAGTTCATCGTATCGGGAAGTTATGATAAAACGGTGAGACTATGGGACGTCAAGACAGGTACCTGTAAGACCATGAGTGGCCACACTAATTCTGTATGATCTGTGGCTATATCCAGTGATTCAGAGTTCATCGTATCGGGAAGTTATGATAAAACGGTGAGACTATGGGACGTCAAGACAGGTACCTGTAAGACCATGAGTGGTCACACTAATTCTGTATGATCTGTGGCTATATCCAGTGATTCAGAGTTCATCGTATCGGGAAGTTATGATAAAACGGTGAGACTATGGGACGTCAAGACAGGTACCTGTAAGACCATGAGTGGTCACACTAATTCTGTATGATCTGTGGCTATATCCAGTGAATCAGAGTTCATCGTATCGGGAAGTTATGATAAAACGGTGAGACTATGGGACGTCAAGACAGGTACCTGTAAGACCATGAGTGGCCACACTAATTCTGTATGATCTGTGGCTATATCCTGTGATTCAGAGTTCATCGTATCGGGAAGTTATGATAAAACGGTGAGACTATGGGACGTCAAGACAGGTACCTGTAAGACCATGAGTGGTCACACTAATTCTGTATGATCTGTGGCTATATCCAGTGATTCAGAGTTCATCGTATCGGGAAGTTATGATAAAACGGTGAGACTATGGGACGTCAAGACAGGTACCTGTAAGACCATGAGTGGTCACACTAGATATGTAAGATCTGTGGCTATATCCAGTGATTCAGAGTTCATCGTATCGGGAAGTTCAGATTAGACGGTGAGACTATGGGACGTCAAGACAGGTACCTGTAAGACCATGAGTGGTCACACTAATTCTGTATGATCTGTGCTATATCAAGTGATTCAGAGTTCATCGTATCGGGAAGTTATGATAAAACGGTGAGACTATGGGACGTCAAGACAGGTACCTGTAAGACCATGAGTGGTCACACTAGATATGTAAGATCTGTGGCTATATCCAGTGATTCAGAGTTCATCGTATCGGGAAGTTATGATAAAACGGTGAGACTATGGGACGTCAAGACAGGTACCTGTAAGACCATGAGTGGTCACACTAGATATGTAAGATCTGTGGCTATATCCAGTGATTCAGAGTTCATCGTATCGGGAAGTGCAGATTAGACGGTGAGACTATGGGACGTCAAGACAGGTACCTGTAAGACCATGAGTGGTCACACTAATTCTGTATGATCTGTGGCTATATCCAGTGATTCAGAGTTCATCGTATCGGGAAGTGCAGATTAGACGGTGAGACTATGGGACGTCAAGACAGGTACCTGTAAGACCATGAGTGGTCACACTAATTCTGTATGATCTGTGGCTATATCAAGTGATTCAGAGTTCATCGTATCGGGAAGTTATGATAAAACGGTGAGACTATGGGACGTCAAGACAGGTACCTGTAAGACCATGAGTGGTCACACTAATTCTGTATGATCTGTGCTATATCCTGTGATTCAGAGTTCATCGTATCGGGAAGTTATGATAAAACGGTGAGACTATGGGACGTCAAGACAGGTACCTGTAAGACCATGAGTGGCCACACTAATTCTGTATGATCTGTGGCTATATCCAGTGATTCAGAGTTCATCGTATCGGGAAGTTATGATAAAACGGTGAGACTATGGGACGTCAAGACAGGTACCTGTAAGACCATGAGTGGTCACACTAATTCTGTATGATCTGTGGCTATATCCAGTGATTCAGAGTTCATCGTATCGGGAAGTTATGATAAAACGGTGAGACTATGGGACGTCAAGACAGGTACCTGTAAGACCATGAGTGGTCACACTAATTCTGTATGATCTGTGGCTATATCCAGTGATTCAGAGTTCATCGTATCGGGAAGTGCAGATTAGACGGTGAGACTATGGGACGTCAAGACAGGTACCTGTAAGACCATGAGTGGTCACACTAATTCTGTATGATCTGTGGCTATATCAAGTGATTCAGAGTTCATCGTATCGGGAAGTTATGATAAAACGGTGAGACTATGGGACGTCAAGACAGGTACCTGTAAGACCATGAGTGGTCACACTAATTCTGTATGATCTGTGCTATATCCTGTGATTCAGAGTTCATCGTATCGGGAAGTTATGATAAAACGGTGAGACTATGGGACGTCAAGACAGGTACCTGTAAGACCATGAGTGGCCACACTAATTCTGTATGATCTGTGGCTATATCCAGTGATTCAGAGTTCATCGTATCGGGAAGTTATGATAAAACGGTGAGACTATGGGACGTCAAGACAGGTACCTGTAAGACCATGAGTGGTCACACTAATTCTGTATGATCTGTGGCTATATCCAGTGATTCAGAGTTCATCGTATCGGGAAGTTATGATAAAACGGTGAGACTATGGGACGTCAAGACAGGTACCTGTAAGACCATGAGTGGTCACACTAGATATGTAAGATCTGTGGCTATATCCAGTGATTCAGAGTTCATCGTATCGGGAAGTTCAGATTAGACGGTGAGACTATGGGACGTCAAGACAGGTACCTGTAAGACCATGAGTGGTCACACTAATTCTGTATGATCTGTGCTATATCAAGTGATTCAGAGTTCATCGTATCGGGAAGTTATGATAAAACGGTGAGACTATGGGACGTCAAGACAGGTACCTGTAAGACCATGAGTGGTCACACTAGATATGTAAGATCTGTGGCTATATCCAGTGATTCAGAGTTCATCGTATCGGGAAGTTATGATAAAACGGTGAGACTATGGGACGTCAAGACAGGTACCTGTAAGACCATGAGTGGTCACACTAATTCTGTATGATCTGTGGCTATATCCAGTGATTCAGAGTTCATCGTATCGGGAAGTGCAGATTAGACGGTGAGACTATGGGACGTCAAGACAGGTACCTGTAAGACCATGAGTGGTCACACTAATTCTGTATGATCTGTGGCTATATCCAGTGATTCAGAGTTCATCGTATCGGGAAGTTATGATAAAACGGTGAGACTATGGGACGTCAAGACAGGTACCTGTAAGACCATGAGTGGTCACACTAATTCTGTATGATCTGTGGCTATATCCAGTGATTCAGAGTTCATCGTATCGGGAAGTTATGATAAAACGGTGAGACTATGGGACGTCAAGACAGGTACCTGTAAGACCATGAGTGGTCACACTAATTCTGTATGATCTGTGCTATATCCTGTGATTCAGAGTTCATCGTATCGGGAAGTTATGATAAAACGGTGAGACTATGGGACGTCAAGACAGGTACCTGTAAGACCATGAGTGGCCACACTAATTCTGTATGATCTGTGGCTATATCCAGTGATTCAGAGTTCATCGTATCGGGAAGTGCAGATTAGACGGTGAGACTATGGGACGTCAAGACAGGTACCTGTAAGACCATGAGTGGTCACACTAATTCTGTATGATCTGTGGCTATATCCAGTGATTCAGAGTTCATCGTATCGGGAAGTTATGATAAAACGGTGAGACTATGGGACGTCAAGACAGGTACCTGTAAGACCATGAGTGGTCACACTAATTCTGTATGATCTGTGGCTATATCCAGTGAATCAGAGTTCATCGTATCGGGAAGTTATGATAAAACGGTGAGACTATGGGACGTCAAGACAGGTACCTGTAAGACCATGAGTGGCCACACTAATTCTGTATGATCTGTGGCTATATCCTGTGATTCAGAGTTCATCGTATCGGGAAGTTATGATAAAACGGTGAGACTATGGGACGTCAAGACAGGTACCTGTAAGACCATGAGTGGTCACACTAATTCTGTATGATCTGTGGCTATATCCAGTGATTCAGAGTTCATCGTATCGGGAAGTTATGATAAAACGGTGAGACTATGGGACGTCAAGACAGGTACCTGTAAGACCATGAGTGGTCACACTAGATATGTAAGATCTGTGGCTATATCCAGTGATTCAGAGTTCATCGTATCGGGAAGTTCAGATTAGACGGTGAGACTATGGGACGTCAAGACAGGTACCTGTAAGACCATGAGTGGTCACACTAATTCTGTATGATCTGTGGCTATATCCAGTGATTCAGAGTTCATCGTATCGGGAAGTTATGATAAAACGGTGAGACTATGGGACGTCAAGACAGGTACCTGTAAGACCATGAGTGGTCACACTAGATATGTAAGATCTGTGGCTATATCCAGTGATTCAGAGTTCATCGTATCGGGAAGTTATGATAAAACGGTGAGACTATGGGACGTCAAGACAGGTACCTGTAAGACCATGAGTGGTCACACTAGATATGTAAGATCTGTGGCTATATCCAGTGATTCAGAGTTCATCGTATCGGGAAGTGCAGATTAGACGGTGAGACTATGGGACGTCAAGACAGGTACCTGTAAGACCATGAGTGGTCACACTAGATATGTAAGATCTGTGGCTATATCCAGTGATTCAGAGTTCATCGTATCGGGAAGTGCAGATTAGACGGTGAGACTATGGGACGTCAAGACAGGTACCTGTAAGACCATGAGTGGTCACACTAATTCTGTATGATCTGTGGCTATATCAAGTGATTCAGAGTTCATCGTATCGGGAAGTTATGATAAAACGGTGAGACTATGGGACGTCAAGACAGGTACCTGTAAGACCATGAGTGGTCACACTAATTCTGTATGATCTGTGCTATATCCTGTGATTCAGAGTTCATCGTATCGGGAAGTTATGATAAAACGGTGAGACTATGGGACGTCAAGACAGGTACCTGTAAGACCATGAGTGGCCACACTAATTCTGTATGATCTGTGGCTATATCCAGTGATTCAGAGTTCATCGTATCGGGAAGTTATGATAAAACGGTGAGACTATGGGACGTCAAGACAGGTACCTGTAAGACCATGAGTGGTCACACTAATTCTGTATGATCTGTGGCTATATCCAGTGATTCAGAGTTCATCGTATCGGGAAGTTATGATAAAACGGTGAGACTATGGGACGTCAAGACAGGTACCTGTAAGACCATGAGTGGTCACACTAGATATGTAAGATCTGTGGCTATATCCAGTGATTCAGAGTTCATCGTATCGGGAAGTTCAGATTAGACGGTGAGACTATGGGACGTCAAGACAGGTACCTGTAAGACCATGAGTGGTCACACTAATTCTGTATGATCTGTGCTATATCAAGTGATTCAGAGTTCATCGTATCGGGAAGTTATGATAAAACGGTGAGACTATGGGACGTCAAGACAGGTACCTGTAAGACCATGAGTGGTCACACTAGATATGTAAGATCTGTGGCTATATCCAGTGATTCAGAGTTCATCGTATCGGGAAGTTATGATAAAACGGTGAGACTATGGGACGTCAAGACAGGTACCTGTAAGACCATGAGTGGTCACACTAATTCTGTATGATCTGTGGCTATATCCAGTGATTCAGAGTTCATCGTATCGGGAAGTGCAGATTAGACGGTGAGACTATGGGACGTCAAGACAGGTACCTGTAAGACCATGAGTGGTCACACTAATTCTGTATGATCTGTGGCTATATCCAGTGATTCAGAGTTCATCGTATCGGGAAGTTATGATAAAACGGTGAGACTATGGGACGTCAAGACAGGTACCTGTAAGACCATGAGTGGTCACACTAATTCTGTATGATCTGTGGCTATATCCAGTGATTCAGAGTTCATCGTATCGGGAAGTTATGATAAAACGGTGAGACTATGGGACGTCAAGACAGGTACCTGTAAGACCATGAGTGGTCACACTAATTCTGTATGATCTGTGCTATATCCTGTGATTCAGAGTTCATCGTATCGGGAAGTTATGATAAAACGGTGAGACTATGGGACGTCAAGACAGGTACCTGTAAGACCATGAGTGGCCACACTAATTCTGTATGATCTGTGGCTATATCCAGTGATTCAGAGTTCATCGTATCGGGAAGTTATGATAAAACGGTGAGACTATGGGACGTCAAGACAGGTACCTGTAAGACCATGAGTGGTCACACTAATTCTGTATGATCTGTGGCTATATCCAGTGATTCAGAGTTCATCGTATCGGGAAGTTATGATAAAACGGTGAGACTATGGGACGTCAAGACAGGTACCTGTAAGACCATGAGTGGTCACACTAATTCTGTATGATCTGTGGCTATATCCAGTGATTCAGAGTTCATCGTATCGGGAAGTTATGATAAAACGGTGAGACTATGGGACGTCAAGACAGGTACCTGTAAGACCATGAGTGGTCACACTAATTCTGTATGATCTGTGCTATATCCTGTGATTCAGAGTTCATCGTATCGGGAAGTTATGATAAAACGGTGAGACTATGGGACGTCAAGACAGGTACCTGTAAGACCATGAGTGGTCACACTAATTCTGTATGATCTGTGCTATATCAAGTGATTCAGAGTTCATCGTATCGGGAAGTTATGATAAAACGGTGAGACTATGGGACGTCAAGACAGGTACCTGTAAGACCATGAGTGGTCACACTAGATATGTAAGATCTGTGGCTATATCCAGTGATTCAGAGTTCATCGTATCGGGAAGTTATGATAAAACGGTGAGACTATGGGACGTCAAGACAGGTACCTGTAAGACCATGAGTGGTCACACTAGATATGTAAGATCTGTGGCTATATCCAGTGATTCAGAGTTCATCGTATCGGGAAGTTCAGATTAGACGGTGAGACTATGGGACGTCAAGACAGGTACCTGTAAGACCATGAGTGGTCACACTAATTCTGTATGATCTGTGCTATATCAAGTGATTCAGAGTTCATCGTATCGGGAAGTTATGATAAAACGGTGAGACTATGGGACGTCAAGACAGGTACCTGTAAGACCATGAGTGGTCACACTAATTCTGTATGATCTGTGCTATATCAAGTGATTCAGAGTTCATCGTATCGGGAAGTTATGATAAAACGGTGAGACTATGGGACGTCAAGACAGGTACCTGTAAGACCATGAGTGGTCACACTAATTCTGTATGATCTGTGGCTATATCCAGTGATTCAGAGTTCATCGTATCGGGAAGTTGAGATTATACGGTGAGACTATGGGACGTCAAGACAGGTACCTGTAAGACCATGAGTGGTCACACTAGTTCTGTATGATCAGTGGCTATATCCAGTGATTCAGAGTTCATCGTATCGGGAAGTTATGATAAAACGGTGAGACTATGGGACGTCAAGACAGGCACCTGTAAGACCATGAGTGGTCACACAAGCTCTGTATATGCTGTGGCTATATCCAGTGATTAAGAGTTCATCGTATCGGGAAGTAATGATTATACGGTGAGACTATGGGACGTCAAGACAGGTACCTGTAAGACCATGAGTGGTCACACTAATTCTGTATGATCTGTGGCTATATCCAGTGATTCAGAGTTCATCGTATCGGGAAGTTATGATAAAACGGTGAGACTATGGGACGTCAAGACAGGTACCTGTAAGACCATGAGTGGTCACACTAATTCTGTATGATCTGTGGCTATATCCAGTGATTCAGAGTTCATCGTATCGGGAAGTGCAGATTAGACGGTGAGACTATGGGACGTCAAGACAGGTACCTGTAAGACCATGAGTGGTCACACTAATTCTGTATGATCTGTGGCTATATCAAGTGATTCAGAGTTCATCGTATCGGGAAGTTATGATAAAACGGTGAGACTATGGGACGTCAAGACAGGTACCTGTAAGACCATGAGTGGTCACACTAATTCTGTATGATCTGTGCTATATCCTGTGATTCAGAGTTCATCGTATCGGGAAGTTATGATAAAACGGTGAGACTATGGGACGTCAAGACAGGTACCTGTAAGACCATGAGTGGCCACACTAATTCTGTATGATCTGTGGCTATATCCAGTGATTCAGAGTTCATCGTATCGGGAAGTTATGATAAAACGGTGAGACTATGGGACGTCAAGACAGGTACCTGTAAGACCATGAGTGGTCACACTAATTCTGTATGATCTGTGGCTATATCCAGTGATTCAGAGTTCATCGTATCGGGAAGTTATGATAAAACGGTGAGACTATGGGACGTCAAGACAGGTACCTGTAAGACCATGAGTGGTCACACTAATTCTGTATGATCTGTGGCTATATCCAGTGATTCAGAGTTCATCGTATCGGGAAGTGCAGATTAGACGGTGAGACTATGGGACGTCAAGACAGGTACCTGTAAGACCATGAGTGGTCACACTAATTCTGTATGATCTGTGGCTATATCAAGTGATTCAGAGTTCATCGTATCGGGAAGTTATGATAAAACGGTGAGACTATGGGACGTCAAGACAGGTACCTGTAAGACCATGAGTGGTCACACTAGATATGTAAGATCTGTGGCTATATCCAGTGATTCAGAGTTCATCGTATCGGGAAGTTATGATAAAACGGTGAGACTATGGGACGTCAAGACAGGTACCTGTAAGACCATGAGTGGTCACACTAGATATGTAAGATCTGTGGCTATATCCAGTGATTCAGAGTTCATCGTATCGGGAAGTTATGATAAAACGGTGAGACTATGGGACGTCAAGACAGGTACCTGTAAGACCATGAGTGGTCACACTAGATATGTAAGATCTGTGGCTATATCCAGTGATTCAGAGTTCATCGTATCGGGAAGTTATGATAAAACGGTGAGACTATGGGACGTCAAGACAGGTACCTGTAAGACCATGAGTGGTCACACTAGATATGTAAGATCTGTGGCTATATCCAGTGATTCAGAGTTCATCGTATCGGGAAGTGCAGATTAGACGGTGAGACTATGGGACGTCAAGACAGGTACCTGTAAGACCATGAGTGGTCACACTAATTCTGTATGATCTGTGGCTATATCCAGTGATTCAGAGTTCATCGTATCGGGAAGTGCAGATTAGACGGTGAGACTATGGGACGTCAAGACAGGTACCTGTAAGACCATGAGTGGTCACACTAATTCTGTATGATCTGTGGCTATATCAAGTGATTCAGAGTTCATCGTATCGGGAAGTTATGATAAAACGGTGAGACTATGGGACGTCAAGACAGGTACCTGTAAGACCATGAGTGGTCACACTAATTCTGTATGATCTGTGCTATATCCTGTGATTCAGAGTTCATCGTATCGGGAAGTTATGATAAAACGGTGAGACTATGGGACGTCAAGACAGGTACCTGTAAGACCATGAGTGGCCACACTAATTCTGTATGATCTGTGGCTATATCCAGTGATTCAGAGTTCATCGTATCGGGAAGTTATGATAAAACGGTGAGACTATGGGACGTCAAGACAGGTACCTGTAAGACCATGAGTGGTCACACTAATTCTGTATGATCTGTGGCTATATCCAGTGATTCAGAGTTCATCGTATCGGGAAGTTATGATAAAACGGTGAGACTATGGGACGTCAAGACAGGTACCTGTAAGACCATGAGTGGTCACACTAGATATGTAAGATCTGTGGCTATATCCAGTGATTCAGAGTTCATCGTATCGGGAAGTTCAGATTAGACGGTGAGACTATGGGACGTCAAGACAGGTACCTGTAAGACCATGAGTGGTCACACTAATTCTGTATGATCTGTGCTATATCAAGTGATTCAGAGTTCATCGTATCGGGAAGTTATGATAAAACGGTGAGACTATGGGACGTCAAGACAGGTACCTGTAAGACCATGAGTGGTCACACTAGATATGTAAGATCTGTGGCTATATCCAGTGATTCAGAGTTCATCGTATCGGGAAGTTATGATAAAACGGTGAGACTATGGGACGTCAAGACAGGTACCTGTAAGACCATGAGTGGTCACACTAATTCTGTATGATCTGTGGCTATATCCAGTGATTCAGAGTTCATCGTATCGGGAAGTGCAGATTAGACGGTGAGACTATGGGACGTCAAGACAGGTACCTGTAAGACCATGAGTGGTCACACTAATTCTGTATGATCTGTGGCTATATCCAGTGATTCAGAGTTCATCGTATCGGGAAGTTATGATAAAACGGTGAGACTATGGGACGTCAAGACAGGTACCTGTAAGACCATGAGTGGTCACACTAATTCTGTATGATCTGTGGCTATATCCAGTGATTCAGAGTTCATCGTATCGGGAAGTTATGATAAAACGGTGAGACTATGGGACGTCAAGACAGGTACCTGTAAGACCATGAGTGGTCACACTAATTCTGTATGATCTGTGCTATATCCAGTGATTCAGAGTTCATCGTATCGGGAAGTTATGATAAAACGGTGAGACTATGGGACGTCAAGACAGGTACCTGTAAGACCATGAGTGGCCACACTAATTCTGTATGATCTGTGGCTATATCCAGTGATTCAGAGTTCATCGTATCGGGAAGTTATGATAAAACGGTGAGACTATGGGACGTCAAGACAGGTACCTGTAAGACCATGAGTGGTCACACTAATTCTGTATGATCTGTGGCTATATCCAGTGATTCAGAGTTCATCGTATCGGGAAGTTATGATAAAACGGTGAGACTATGGGACGTCAAGACAGGTACCTGTAAGACCATGAGTGGTCACACTAGATATGTAAGATCTGTGGCTATATCCAGTGATTCAGAGTTCATCGTATCGGGAAGTTCAGATTAGACGGTGAGACTATGGGACGTCAAGACAGGTACCTGTAAGACCATGAGTGGTCACACTAATTCTGTATGATCTGTGCTATATCAAGTGATTCAGAGTTCATCGTATCGGGAAGTTATGATAAAACGGTGAGACTATGGGACGTCAAGACAGGTACCTGTAAGACCATGAGTGGTCACACTAGATATGTAAGATCTGTGGCTATATCCAGTGATTCAGAGTTCATCGTATCGGGAAGTTATGATAAAACGGTGAGACTATGGGACGTCAAGACAGGTACCTGTAAGACCATGAGTGGTCACACTAATTCTGTATGATCTGTGGCTATATCCAGTGATTCAGAGTTCATCGTATCGGGAAGTGCAGATTAGACGGTGAGACTATGGGACGTCAAGACAGGTACCTGTAAGACCATGAGTGGTCACACTAATTCTGTATGATCTGTGGCTATATCCAGTGATTCAGAGTTCATCGTATCGGGAAGTTATGATAAAACGGTGAGACTATGGGACGTCAAGACAGGTACCTGTAAGACCATGAGTGGTCACACTAATTCTGTATGATCTGTGGCTATATCCAGTGATTCAGAGTTCATCGTATCGGGAAGTTATGATAAAACGGTGAGACTATGGGACGTCAAGACAGGTACCTGTAAGACCATGAGTGGTCACACTAATTCTGTATGATCTGTGGCTATATCCAGTGATTCAGAGTTCATCGTATCGGGAAGTTATGATAAAACGGTGAGACTATGGGACGTCAAGACAGGTACCTGTAAGACCATGAGTGGTCACACTAATTCTGTATGATCTGTGGCTATATCCAGTGATTCAGAGTTCATCGTATCGGGAAGTTATGATAAAACGGTGAGACTATGGGACGTCAAGACAGGTACCTGTAAGACCATGAGTGGTCACACTAATTCTGTATGATCTGTGGCTATATCCAGTGATTCAGAGTTCATCGTATCGGGAAGTTATGATAAAACGGTGAGACTATGGGACGTCAAGACAGGTACCTGTAAGACCATGAGTGGTCACACTAGATATGTAAGATCTGTGGCTATATCCAGTGATTCAGAGTTCATCGTATCGGGAAGTTCAGATTAGACGGTGAGACTATGGGACGTCAAGACAGGTACCTGTAAGACCATGAGTGGTCACACTAATTCTGTATGATCTGTGGCTATATCCAGTGATTCAGAGTTCATCGTATCGGGAAGTTATGATAAAACGGTGAGACTATGGGACGTCAAGACAGGTACCTGTAAGACCATGAGTGGTCACACTAGATATGTAAGATCTGTGGCTATATCCAGTGATTCAGAGTTCATCGTATCGGGAAGTTATGATAAAACGGTGAGACTATGGGACGTCAAGACAGGTACCTGTAAGACCATGAGTGGTCACACTAATTCTGTAAGATCTGTGGCTATATCCAGTGATTCAGAGTTCATCGTATCGGGAAGTTATGATAAAACGGTGAGACTATGGGACGTCAAGACAGGTACCTGTAAGACCATGAGTGGTCACACTAATTCTGTATGATCTGTGGCTATATCCAGTGATTCAGAGTTCATCGTATCGGGAAGTTATGATAAAACGGTGAGACTATGGGACGTCAAGACAGGTACCTGTAAGACCATGAGTGGTCACACTAATTCTGTATGATCTGTGGCTATATCCAGTGATTCAGAGTTCATCGTATCGGGAAGTTATGATAAAACGGTGAGACTATGGGACGTCAAGACAGGTACCTGTAAGACCATGAGTGGTCACACTAATTCTGTATGATCTGTGGCTATATCCAGTGATTCAGAGTTCATCGTATCGGGAAGTTATGATAAAACGGTGAGACTATGGGACGTCAAGACAGGTACCTGTAAGACCATGAGTGGTCACACTAATTCTGTATGATCTGTGGCTATATCCAGTGATTCAGAGTTCATCGTATCGGGAAGTGCAGATTAGACGGTGAGACTATGGGACGTCAAGACAGGTACCTGTAAGACCATGAGTGGTCACACTAATTCTGTATGATCTGTGGCTATATCAAGTGATTCAGAGTTCATCGTATCGGGAAGTTATGATAAAACGGTGAGACTATGGGACGTCAAGACAGGTACCTGTAAGACCATGAGTGGTCACACTAATTCTGTATGATCTGTGCTATATCCTGTGATTCAGAGTTCATCGTATCGGGAAGTTATGATAAAACGGTGAGACTATGGGACGTCAAGACAGGTACCTGTAAGACCATGAGTGGCCACACTAATTCTGTATGATCTGTGGCTATATCCAGTGATTCAGAGTTCATCGTATCGGGAAGTTATGATAAAACGGTGAGACTATGGGACGTCAAGACAGGTACCTGTAAGACCATGAGTGGTCACACTAGATATGTAAGATCTGTGGCTATATCCAGTGATTCAGAGTTCATCGTATCGGGAAGTGCAGATTAGACGGTGAGACTATGGGACGTCAAGACAGGTACCTGTAAGACCATGAGTGGTCACACTAATTCTGTATGATCTGTGCTATATCAAGTGATTCAGAGTTCATCGTATCGGGAAGTTATGATAAAACGGTGAGACTATGGGAAGTCAAGACAGGTACCTGTAAGACCATGAGTGGTCACACTAGATATGTAAGATCTGTGGCTATATCCAGTGATTCAGAGTTCATCGTATCGGGAAGTTATGATAAAACGGTGAGACTATGGGACGTCAAGACAGGTACCTGTAAGACCATGAGTGGTCACACTAATTCTGTATGATCTGTGCTATATCCTGTGATTCAGAGTTCATCGTATCGGGAAGTTATGATAAAACGGTGAGACTATGGGACGTCAAGACAGGTACCTGTAAGACCATGAGTGGCCACACTAATTCTGTATGATCTGTGGCTATATCCAGTGATTCAGAGTTCATCGTATCGGGAAGTTATGATAAAACGGTGAGACTATGGGACGTCAAGACAGGTACCTGTAAGACCATGAGTGGTCACACTAATTCTGTATGATCTGTGGCTATATCCAGTGATTCAGAGTTCATCGTATCGGGAAGTTATGATAAAACGGTGAGACTATGGGACGTCAAGACAGGTACCTGTAAGACCATGAGTGGTCACACTAGATATGTAAGATCTGTGGCTATATCCAGTGATTCAGAGTTCATCGTATCGGGAAGTTCAGATTAGACGGTGAGACTATGGGACGTCAAGACAGGTACCTGTAAGACCATGAGTGGTCACACTAATTCTGTATGATCTGTGCTATATCAAGTGATTCAGAGTTCATCGTATCGGGAAGTTATGATAAAACGGTGAGACTATGGGACGTCAAGACAGGTACCTGTAAGACCATGAGTGGTCACACTAGATATGTAAGATCTGTGGCTATATCCAGTGATTCAGAGTTCATCGTATCGGGAAGTTATGATAAAACGGTGAGACTATGGGACGTCAAGACAGGTACCTGTAAGACCATGAGTGGTCACACTAATTCTGTATGATCTGTGGCTATATCCAGTGATTCAGAGTTCATCGTATCGGGAAGTGCAGATTAGACGGTGAGACTATGGGACGTCAAGACAGGTACCTGTAAGACCATGAGTGGTCACACTAATTCTGTATGATCTGTGGCTATATCCAGTGATTCAGAGTTCATCGTATCGGGAAGTTATGATAAAACGGTGAGACTATGGGACGTCAAGACAGGTACCTGTAAGACCATGAGTGGTCACACTAATTCTGTATGATCTGTGGCTATATCCAGTGATTCAGAGTTCATCGTATCGGGAAGTTATGATAGGACGGTGAGACTATGTGACGTCAAGACAGGTACCTGTAAGACCATGAGTGGTCACACAGATTATGTATATGCTGTGGCTATATCCAGTGATTCAGAGTTCATCGTATCGGGAAGTTATGATTAGACGGTGAGACTATGGGACGTCAAGACAGGTACCTGTAAGACCATGAGTGGTCACACTAATTATCTATGATCTGTGGCTATATCCAGTGATTCAGAGTTCATCGTATCGGGAAGTCATGATTAGACGGTGAGACTATGGGACGTCAAGACAGGTACCTATAAGACAATGAGTGGTCACACTAGTTATGTATATGCTGTGGCTATATCCAGTGATTCAGAGTTCATCGTATCGGGAAGTCATGATTATACGGTGAGACTATGGGACGTCAAGACAGGTACCTGTAAGACCATGAGTGGTCACACTAGTTATGTATATGCTGTGGCTATATCCAGTGATTCAGAGTTCATCGTATCGGGAAGTTATGATTAGACGGTGAGACTATGGGACGTCAAGACATGTACCTGTAAGACCATGAGTGGTCACACTAGTTATGTATCATCTGTGGCTATATCCAGTGATTCAGAGTTCATCGTATCGGAAAGTTATGATAAGACGGTGAGACTATGGGACGTCAAGACAGGTACCTGTAAGACCATGAGTGGTCACACTAGTTATGTATATGCTGTGGCTATATCCAGTGATTCAGAGTTCATCGTATCGGGAAGTCATGATTATACGGTGAGACTATGGGACGTCAAGACAGGTACCTGTAAGACCATGAGTGGTCACACAGATTATGTATATGCTGTGGCTATATCCAGTGATTCAGAGTTCATCGTATCGGGAAGTTATGATTAGACGGTGAGACTATGGGACGTCAAGACAGGTACCTGTAAGACCATGAGTGGTCACACACATTATGTATATGCTGTGGCTATATCCAGTGATTCAGAGTTCATCGTATCGGAAAGTTATGATAATACGGTGAGACTATGGGACGTCAAGACAGGTACCTGTAAGACCATGAGTGGTCACACACATTATGTATATGCTGTGGCTATATCCAGTGATTCAGAGTTCATCGTATCGGGAAGTTATGATTAGACGGTGAGACTATGGGACGTCAAGACAGGTACCTGTAAGACCATGAGTGGTCACACAGATTATGTATATGCTGTGGCTATATCCAGTGATTCAGAGTTCATCGTATCGGGAAGTCATGATTATACGGTGAGACTATGGGACGTCAAGACAGGTACCTGTAAGACCATGAGTGGTCACACTAGTTATGTATATGCTGTGGCTATATCCAGTGATTCAGAGTTCATCGTATCGGGAAGTTATGATTATACGGTGAGACTATGGGACGTCAAGACAGGTACCTGTAAGACCATGAGTGGTCACACTAGTTATGTATATGCTGTGGCTATATCCAGTGATTCAGAGTTCATCGTATCGGGAAGTCATGATTATACGGTGAGACTATGGGACGTCAAGACAGGTACCTGTAAGACCATGAGTGGTCACACAGATTATGTATATGCTGTGGCTATATCCAGTGATTCAGAGTTCATCGTATCGGGAAGTTATGATAGGACGGTGAGACTATGTGACGTCAAGACAGGTACCTGTAAGACCATGAGTGGTCACACACATTATGTATATGCTGTGGCTATATCCAGTGATTCAGAGTTCATCGTATCGGGAAGTCATGATTATACGGTGAGACTATGGGACGTCAAGACAGGTACCTGTAAGACCATGAGTGGTCACACAAATTCAGTATTATCTGTGGCTATATCCAGTGATTCAGAGTTCATCGTATCGGGAAGTGGAGATTATACGGTGAGACTATGGGACGTCAAGACATGTACCTGTAAGACCATGAGTGGTCACACAAATTCAGTATTATCTGTGGCTATATCCAGTGATTCAGAGTTCATCGTATCGGGAAGTCAGATTATACGGTGAGACTATGGGACGTCAAGACATGTACCTGTAAGACCATGAGTGGTCACACAAATTCAGTATTATCTGTGTCTATATCCAGTGATTCAGAGTTCATCGTATCGGGAAGTTATGATTAGACGGTGAGACTATGGGACGTCAAGACAGGTACCTGTAAGACCATGAGTGGTCACACAAATTCAGTATTATCTGTGGCTATATCCAGTGATTCAGAGTTCATCGTATCGGGAAGTTATGATAGGACGGTGAGACTATGTGACGTCAAGACAGGGTACCTGTAAGACCATGAGTGGTCACACAATTATGTATGATGCTGTGGCTATATCCAGTGATTCAGAGTTCATCGTATCGGGAAGTCATGATTATACGGTGAGACTATGGGACGTCAAGACAGGTACCTGTAAGACCATGAGTGGGTCACACTAATTATGTATATCTGTGGCTATATCCAGTGATTCAGAGTTCATCGTATCGGGAAGTTATGATAAAACGGTGAGACTATGGGACGTCAAGACAGGTACCTGTAAGACCATGAGTGGTCACACTAATTATGTATATGCTGTGGCTATATCCAGTGATTCAGAGTTCATCGTATCGGGAAGTTATGATAAAACGGTGAGACTATGGGACGTCAAGACAGGTACCTGTAAGACCATGAGTGGTCACACTAATTATGTATCATCTGTGGCTATATCCAGTGATTCAGAGTTCATCGTATCGGGAAGTGGAGATTAAACGGTGAGACTATGGGAAGTCAAGACAGGTACCTGTAAGACCATGAGTGGTCACACTAGTTATGTAGATCTGTGGCTATATCCAGTGATTCAGAGTTCATCGTATCGGGAAGTTATGATTAGACGGTGAGACTATGGGACGTCAAGACATGTACCTGTAAGACCATGAGTGGTCACACAAATTCAGTATTATCTGTGGCTATATCCAGTGATTCAGAGTTCATCGTATCGGAAAGTTATGATAAACGGTGAGACTATGGGACGTCAAGACATGTACCTGTAAGACCATGAGTGGTCACACTAAATTCAGTATTATCTTTGTCTATATCCAGTGATTCAGAGTTCATCGTATCGGGAAGTTATGATTAGACGGTGAGACTATGGGACGTCAAGACAGGTACCTGTAAGACCATGAGTGGTCACACTAATTCAGTATTATCTGTGGCTATATCCAGTGATTCAGAGTTCATCGTATCGGGAAGTTATGATAGGACGGTGAGACTATGTGACGTCAAGACAGGTACCTGTAAGACCATGAGTGGTCACACTAGTTCTGTATATGCTGTGGCTATATCCAGTGATTCAGAGTTCATCGTATCGGGAAGTTATGATTAGACGGTGAGACTATGGGACGTCAAGACAGGTACCTGTAAGACCATGAGTGGTCACACTAATTATGTATATGCTGTGGCTATATCCAGTGATTCAGAGTTCATCGTATCGGGAAGTGATGATAAGACGGTGAGACTATGGGACGTCAAGACAGGTACCTGTAAGACCATGAGTGGTCACACTAATTATGTATGATCTGTGGCTATATCCAGTGATTCAGAGTTCATCGTATCGGGAAGTTATGATTAGACGGTGAGACTATGGGACGTCAAGACAGGTACCTGTAAGACCATGAGTGGTCACACTAATTATGTATATGCTGTGTCTATATCCAGTGATTCAGAGTTCATCGTATCGGGAAGTTATGATAAGACGGTGAGACTATGGGACGTCAAGACATGTACCTGTAAGACCATGAGTGGTCACACTAATTCAGTATTATCTGTGGCTATATCCAGTGATTCAGAGTTCATCGTATCGGAAAGTTATGATAAGACGGTGAGACTATGGGACGTCAAGACATGTACCTGTAAGACCATGAGTGGTCACACTAGATTCTGTATGATCTGTGGCTATATCCAGTGATTCAGAGTTCATCGTATCGGGAAGTTAAGATTATACGGTGAGACTATGGGACGTCAAGACAGGTACCTGTAAGACCATGAGTGGTCACACTAGATATGTAAGATCTGTGGCTATATCCAGTGATTCAGAGTTCATCGCATCGGGAAGTTAAGATAAAACGGTGAGACTATGGGACGTCAAGACAGGTACCTGTAAGACCATGAGTGGTCACACTAGTTATGTAAGATCTGTGGCTATATCCAGTGATTCAGAGTTCATCGTATCGGGAAGTTATGATTAGACGGTGAGACTATGGGACGTCAAGACAGGTACCTGTAAGACCATGAGTGGTCACACAGATTATGTATATCTGTGGCTATATCCAGTGATTCAGAGTTCATCGTATCGGGAAGTCATGATAAAACGGTGAGACTATGGGACGTCAAGACAGGTACCTGTAAGACCATGAGTGGTCACACTAGTTATGTATATCTGTGGCTATATCCAGTGATTCAGAGTTCATCGTATCGGGAAGTTATGATAAAACGGTGAGACTATGGGACGTCAAGACAGGTACCTGTAAGACCATGAGTGGTCACACTAATTCTGTATGATCTGTGGCTATATCCAGTGATTCAGAGTTCATCGTATCGGGAAGTTATGATTAAACGGTGAGACTATGGGACGTCAAGACAGGTACCTGTAAGACCATGAGTGGTCACACTAATTCTGTATGATCTGTGGCTATATCCAGTGATTCAGAGTTCATCGTATCGGGAAGTTAAGATAAAACGGTGAGACTATGGGACGTCAAGACAGGTACCTGTAAGACCATGAGTGGTCACACTAATTCTGTATGATCTGTGGCTATATCCAGTGATTCAGAGTTCATCGTATCGGGAAGTTATGATAAAACGGTGAGACTATGGGACGTCAAGACAGGTACCTGTAAGACCATGAGTGGTCACACTAATTCTGTATGATCTGTGGCTATATCCAGTGATTCAGAGTTCATCGTATCGGGAAGTTATGATAAAACGGTGAGACTATGGGACGTCAAGACAGGTACCTGTAAGACCATGAGTGGTCACACTAATTCTGTATGATCTGTGGCTATATCCAGTGATTCAGAGTTCATCGTATCGGGAAGTTATGATAAAACGGTGAGACTATGGGACGTCAAGACAGGTACCTGTAAGACCATGAGTGGTCACACTAATTCTGTAAGATCTGTGGCTATATCCAGTGATTCAGAGTTCATCGTATCGGGAAGTTAAGATAAAACGGTGAGACTATGGGACGTCAAGACAGGTACCTGTAAGACCATGAGTGGTCACACTAATTCTGTATGATCTGTGGCTATATCCAGTGATTCAGAGTTCATCGTATCGGGAAGTTATGATAAAACGGTGAGACTATGGGACGTCAAGACAGGTACCTGTAAGACCATGAGTGGTCACACTAGATCTGTATGATCTGTGGCTATATCCAGTGATTCAGAGTTCATCGTATCGGGAAGTTATGATAAAACGGTGAGACTATGGGACGTCAAGACAGGTACCTGTAAGACCATGAGTGGTCACACTAATTCTGTATGATCTGTGGCTATATCCAGTGATTCAGAGTTCATCGTATCGGGAAGTTATGATAAAACGGTGAGACTATGGGACGTCAAGACAGGTACCTGTAAGACCATGAGTGGTCACACTAATTCTGTATGATCTGTGGCTATATCCAGTGATTCAGAGTTCATCGTATCGGGAAGTTATGATAAAACGGTGAGACTATGGGACGTCAAGACAGGTACCTGTAAGACCATGAGTGGTCACACTAATTCTGTATGATCTGTGGCTATATCCAGTGATTCAGAGTTCATCGTATCGGGAAGTTATGATAAAACGGTGAGACTATGGGACGTCAAGACAGGTACCTGTAAGACCATGAGTGGTCACACTAATTCTGTATGATCTGTGCTATATCCAGTGATTCAGAGTTCATCGTATCGGGAAGTTATGATAAAACGGTGAGACTATGGGACGTCAAGACAGGTACCTGTAAGACCATGAGTGGTCACACTAATTCTGTATGATCTGTGGCTATATCCAGTGATTCAGAGTTCATCGTATCGGGAAGTTATGATAAAACGGTGAGACTATGGGACGTCAAGACAGGTACCTGTAAGACCATGAGTGGTCACACTAATTCTGTATGATCTGTGGCTATATCCAGTGATTCAGAGTTCATCGTATCGGGAAGTTATGATAAAACGGTGAGACTATGGGACGTCAAGACAGGTACCTGTAAGACCATGAGTGGTCCACACTAATTCTGTATGATCTGTGGCTATATCCAGTGATTCAGAGTTCATCGTATCGGGAAGTTCAGATAAGACGGTGAGACTATGGGACGTCAAGACAGGTACCTGTAAGACCATGAGTGGTCACACTAATTCTGTATGATCTGTGGCTATATCCAGTGATTCAGAGTTCATCGTATCGGGAAGTTATGATTAAACGGTGAGACTATGGGACGTCAAGACAGGTACCTGTAAGACCATGAGTGGTCACACTAGATATGTAAGATCTGTGGCTATATCCAGTGATTCAGAGTTCATCGTATCGGGAAGTTCAGATTAGACGGTGAGACTATGGGACGTCAAGACAGGTACCTGTAAGACCATGAGTGGTCACACTAATTCTGTATGATCTGTGCTATATCCAGTGATTCAGAGTTCATCGTATCGGGAAGTTAAGATAAAACGGTGAGACTATGGGACGTCAAGACAGGTACCTGTAAGACCATGAGTGGTCACACTAATTCTGTATGATCTGTGGCTATATCCAGTGATTCAGAGTTCATCGTATCGGGAAGTTATGATAAAGACGGTGAGACTATGGGACGTCAAGACAGGTACCTGTAAGACCATGAGTGGTCACACTAATTCTGTATGATCTGTGCTATATCAAGTGATTCAGAGTTCATCGTATCGGGAAGTTATGATAAAACGGTGAGACTATGGGACGTCAAGACAGGTACCTGTAAGACCATGAGTGGTCACACTAGATTTGTAAGATCTGTGCTATATCCAGTGATTCAGAGTTCATCGTATCGGGAAGTTATGATAAAACGGTGAGACTATGGGACGTCAAGACAGGTACCTGTAAGACCATGAGTGGTCACACCTAATTCTGTAAGATCTGTGGCTATATCCTGTGATTCAGAGTTCATTCGTATCGGGAAGTTATGATAAAACGGTGAGACTATGGGGACGTCAAGACAGGTACCTGTAAGACCATGAGTGGTCACACTAATTCTGTATGATCTGTGCTATATCAAGTGATTCAGAGTTCATCGTATCGGGAAGTTATGATAAAACGGTGAGACTATGGGACGTCAAGACAGGTACCTGTAAGACCATGAGTGGCCACACTAAATTCTGTATGATCTGTGGCTATATCCAGTGATTCAGAGTTCATCGTATCGGGAAGTTATGATAAAACGGTGAGACTATGGGACGTCAAGACAGGTACCTGTAAGACCATGAGTGGCCACACTAATTCTGTATGATCTGTGGCTATATCCAGTGATTCAGAGTTCATCGTATCGGGAAGTTATGATAAAACGGTGAGACTATGGGACGTCAAGACAGGTACCTGTAAGACCATGAGTGGTCACACTAATTCTGTATGATCTGTGGCTATATCCAGTGATTCAGAGTTCATCGTATCGGGAAGTTATGATAAAACGGTGAGACTATGGGACGTCAAGACAGGTACCTGTAAGACCATGAGTGGTCACACTAGATATGTAAGATCTGTGGCTATATCCAGTGATTCAGAGTTCATCGTATCGGGAAGTTCAGATTAGACGGTGAGACTATGGGACGTCAAGACAGGTACCTGTAAGACCATGAGTGGTCACACTAATTCTGTATGATCTGTGCTATATCAAGTGATTCAGAGTTTCATCGTATCGGGAAGTTATGATAAAACGGTGAGACTATGGGACGTCAAGACAGGTACCTGTAAGACCATGAGTGGTCACACTAGATATGTAAGATCTGTGGCTATATCCAGTGATTCAGAGTTCATCGTATCGGGAAGTTATGATAAAACGGTGAGACTATGGGACGTCAAGACAGGTACCTGTAAGACCATGAGTGGTCACACTAATTCTGTATGATCTGTGGCTATATCCAGTGATTCAGAGTTCATCGTATCGGGAAGTGCAGATTAGACGGTGAGACTATGGGACGTCAAGACAGGTACCTGTAAGACCATGAGTGGTCACACTAATTCTGTATGATCTGTGGCTATATCCAGTGATTCAGAGTTCATCGTATCGGGAAGTTATGATAAAACGGTGGAGCTATGGACGTCAAGACAGGTACCTGTAAGACCATGAGTGGTCCACACTAATTCTGTATGATCTGTGGCTATATCCAGTGATTCAGAGTTCATCGTATCGGGAAGTTATGATAAAACGGTGAGACTATGGGACGTCAAGACAGGTACCTGTAAGACCATGAGTGGTCACACTAATTCTGTATGATCTGTGGCTATATCCAGTGATTCAGAGTTCATCGTATCGGGAAGTTATGATAAAACGGTGAGACTATGGGACGTCAAGACAGGTACCTGTAAGACCATGAGTGGTCACACTAATTCTGTATGATCTGTGGCTATATCCAGTGATTCAGAGTTCATCGTATCGGGAAGTTATGATAAAACGGTGAGACTATGGGACGTCAAGACAGGTACCTGTAAGACCATGAGTGGTCACACTAATTCTGTATGATCTGTGGCTATATCCAGTGATTCAGAGTTCATCGTATCGGGAAGTTATGATAAAACGGTGAGACTATGGGACGTCAAGACAGGTACCTGTAAGACCATGAGTGGTCACACTAATTCTGTATGATCTGTGGCTATATCCAGTGATTCAGAGTTCATCGTATCGGGAAGTGCAGATTAGACGGTGAGACTATGGGACGTCAAGACAGGTACCTGTAAAGACCATGAGTGGTCACACTAATTCTGTATGATCTGTGGCTATATCCAGTGAATCAGAGTTCATCGTATCGGGAAGTTATGATAAAACGGTGAGAATATGGGACGTCAAGACAGGTACCTGTAAGACCATGAGTGGCCACACTAATTCTGTATGATCTGTGGCTATATCCAGTGATTCAGAGTTCATCGTATCGGGAAGTTATGATAAAACGGTGAGGACTATGGGACGTCAAGACAGGTACCTGTAAGACCATGAGTGGTCACACTAATTCTGTATGATCTGTGGCTATATCCAGTGATTCAGAGTTCATCGTATCGGGAAGTTATGATAAAACGGTGAGACTATGGGACGTCAAGACAGGTACCTGTAAGACCATGAGTGGTCACACTAATTCTGTATGATCTGTGGCTATATCCAGTGATTCAGAGTTCATCGTATCGGGAAGTTATGATAAAACGGTGAGACTATGGGACGTCAAGACAGGTACCTGTAAGACCATGAGTGGTCACACTAATTCTGTATGATCTGTGGCTATATCCAGTGATTCAGAGTTCATCGTATCGGGAAGTTCAGATTAGACGGTGAGACTATGGGACGTCAAGACAGGTACCTGTAAGACCATGAGTGGTCACACTAATTCTGTACGATCTGTGGCTATATCCAGTGATTCAGAGTTCATCGTATCGGGAAGTGCAGATTAGACGGTGAGACTATGGGACGTCAAGACAGGTACCTGTAAGACCATGAGTGGTCACACTAATTCTGTATGATCTGTGGCTATATCAAGTGATTCAGAGTTCATCGTATCGGGAAGTTATGATAAACGGTGAGACTATGGGACGTCAAGACAGGTACCTGTAAGACCATGAGTGGTCACACTAGATATGTAAGATCTGTGGCTATATCCAGTGATTCAGAGTTCATCGTATCGGGAAGTTATGATAAAACGGTGAGACTATGGGACGTCAAGACAGGTACCTGTAAGACCATGAGTGGTCACACTAATTCTGTATGATCTGTGCTATATCCTGTGATTCAGAGTTCATCGTATCGGGAAGTTATGATAAAAACGGTGAGACTAATGGGACGTCAAGACAGGTACCTGTAAGACCATGAGTGGTCACACTAATTCTGTAAGATCTGTGCTATATCAAGTGATTCAGAGTTCATCGTATCGGGAAGTGCAGATTAGACGGTGAGACTATGGGACGTCAAGACAGGTACCTGTAAGACCATGAGTGGTCACACTAGATATGTAAGATCTGTGGCTATATCAGTGATTCAGAGTTCATCGTATCGGGAAGTTATGATAAAACGGTGAGACTATGGGACGTCAAGACAGGTACCTGTAAGACCATGAGTGGTCACACTAGATATGTAAGATCTGTGGCTATATCCAGTGATTCAGAGTTCATCGTATCGGGAAGTTATGATAAAACGGTGAGACTATGGGACGTCAAGACAGGTACCTGTAAGACCATGAGTGGCCACACTAATTCTGTATGATCTGTGGCTATATCCAGTGATTCAGAGTTCATCGTATCGGGAAGTTCAGATTAGACGGTGAGACTATGGGACGTCAAGACAGGTACCTGTAAGACCATGAGTGGTCACACTAATTCTGTATGATCTGTGCTATATCAAGTGATTCAGAGTTCATCGTATCGGGAAGTTATGATAAAACGGTGAGACTATGGGACGTCAAGACAGGTACCTGTAAGACCATGAGTGGTCACACTAGATATGTAAGATCTGTGGCTATATCCAGTGATTCAGAGTTCATCGTATCGGAAGTTATGATAAAACGGTGAGACTATGGGACGTCAAGACAGGTACCTGTAAGACCATGAGTGGTCACACTAATTCTGTATGATCTGTGCTATATCCTGTGATTCAGAGTTCATCGTATCGGGAAGTTATGATAAAACGGTGAGACTATGGGACGTCAAGACAGGTACCTGTAAGACCATGAGTGGTCACACTAATTCTGTAAGATCTGTGGCTATATCCAGTGATTCAGAGTTCATCGTATCGGGAAGTGCAGATTAGACGGTGAGACTATGGGACGTCAAGACAGGTACCTGTAAGACCATGAGTGGTCACACTAATTCTGTAAGATCTGTGGCTATATCCAGTGATTCAGAGTTCATCGTATCGGGAAGTTCAGATTAGACGGTGAGACTATGGGACGTCAAGACAGGTACCTGTAAGACCATGAGTGGTCACACTAATTCTGTAAGATCTGTGGCTATATCCAGTGATTCAGAGTTCATCGTATCGGGAAGTTCAGATTAGACGGTGAGACTATGGGACGTCAAGACAGTACCTGTAAGACCATGAGTGGTCACACTAATTCTGTATGATCTGTGGCTATATCCAGTGATTCAGAGTTCATCGTATCGGGAAGTTATGATAAAACGGTGAGACTATGGGACGTCAAGACAGGTACCTGTAAGACCATGAGTGGTCACACTAATTCTGTATGATCTGTGGCTATATCCAGTGATTCAGAGTTCATCGTATCGGGGAAGTGCAGATTAGACGGTGAGACTATGGGACGTCAAGACAGGTACCTGTAAGACCATGAGTGGTCACACTAGATATGTAAGATCTGTGGCTATATCCAGTGATTCAGAGTTCATCGTATCGGGAAGTTCAGATTAGACGGTGAGACTATGGGACGTCAAGACAGGTACCTGTAAGACCATGAGTGGTCACACTAATTCTGTATGATCTGTGCTATATCAAGTGATTCAGAGTTCATCGTATCGGGAAGTTATGATAAAACGGTGAGACTATGGGACGTCAAGACAGGTACCTGTAAGACCATGAGTGGTCACACTAGATATGTAAGATCTGTGGCTATATCCAGTGATTCAGAGTTCATCGTATCGGGAAGTTCAGATTAGACGGTGAGACTATGGGACGTCAAGACAGGTACCTGTAAGACCATGAGTGGTCACACTAATTCTGTATGATCTGTGGCTATATCCAGTGATTCAGAGTTCATCGTATCGGGAAGTTATGATAAAACGGTGAGACTATGGGACGTCAAGACAGGTACCTGTAAGACCATGAGTGGTCACACTAATTCTGTATGATCTGTGGCTATATCCAGTGATTCAGAGTTCATCGTATCGGGAAGTGCAGATTAGACGGTGAGACTATGGGACGTCAAGACAGGTACCTGTAAGACCATGAGTGGTCACACTAATTCTGTATGATCTGTGGCTATATCCAGTGATTCAGAGTTCATCGTATCGGGAAGTGCAGATTAGACGGTGAGACTATGGACGTCAAGACAGGTACCTGTAAGACCATGAGTGGTCACACTAATTCTGTATGATCTGTGGCTATATCCAGTGAATCAGAGTTCATCGTATCGGGAAGTTATGATAAAACGGTGAGACTATGGGACGTCAAGACAGGTACCTGTAAGACCATGAGTGGCCACACTAATTCTGTATGATCTGTGGCTATATCCAGTGATTCAGAGTTCATCGTATCGGGAAGTTATGATAAAACGGTGAGACTATGGGACGTCAAGACAGGTACCTGTAAGACCATGAGTGGTCACACTAATTCTGTATGATCTGTGGCTATATCCAGTGATTCAGAGTTCATCGTATCGGGAAGTTATGATAAAACGGTGAGACTATGGGACGTCAAGACAGGTACCTGTAAGACCATGAGTGGTCACACTAGATATGTAAGATCTGTGGCTATATCCAGTGATTCAGAGTTTCATCGTATCGGGAAGTTATGATAAAACGGTGAGACTATGGGACGTCAAGACAGGTACCTGTAAGACCATGAGTGGTCACACTAATTCTGTATGATCTGTGGCTATATCCAGTGATTCAGAGTTCATCGTATCGGGAAGTGCAGATTAGACGGTGAGACTATGGGACGTCAAGACAGGTACCTGTAAGACCATGAGTGGTCACACTAATTCTGTATGATCTGTGGCTATATCCAGTGATTCAGAGTTCATCGTATCGGGAAGTGCAGATTAGACGGTGAGACTATGGGACGTCAAGACAGGTACCTGTAAGACCATGAGTGGTCACACTAATTCTGTATGATCTGTGCTATATCAAGTGATTCAGAGTTCATCGTATCGGGAAGTTATGATAAAACGGTGAGACTATGGGACGTCAAGACAGGTACCTGTAAGACCATGAGTGGTCACACTAGATATGTAAGATCTGTGGCTATATCCAGTGATTCAGAGTTCATCGTATCGGGAAGTTATGATAAAACGGTGAGACTATGGGACGTCAAGACAGGTACCTGTAAGACCATGAGTGGTCACACTAATTCTGTATGATCTGTTGCTATATCCAGTGATTCAGAGTTCATCGTATCGGGAAGTTATGATAAAACGGTGAGACTATGGGACGTCAAGACAGGTACCTGTAAGACCATGAGTGGTCACACTAATTCTGTATGATCTGTGCTATATCAAGTGATTCAGAGTTTCATCGTATCGGGAAGTTATGATAAAACGGTGGAGACTATGGGACGTCAAGACAGGTACCTGTAAGACCATGAGTGGTCACACTAGATATGTAAGATCTGTGGCTATATCCAGTGATTCAGAGTTCATCGTATCGGGAAGTTATGATAAAACGGTGAGACTATGGGACGTCAAGACAGGTACCTGTAAGACCATGAGTGGTCACACTAGATATGTAAGATCTGTGGCTATATCCAGTGATTCAGAGTTCATCGTATCGGGAAGTTATGATAAAACGGTGAGACTATGGGACGTCAAGACAGGTACCTGTAAGACCATGAGTGGTCACACTAGATATGTAAGATCTGTGGCTATATCCAGTGATTCAGAGTTCATCGTATCGGGAAGTTCAGATTAGACGGTGAGACTATGGGACGTCAAGACAGGTACCTGTAAGACCATGAGTGGTCACACTAATTCTGTATGATCTGTGCTATATCAAGTGATTCAGAGTTCATCGTATCGGGAGTTATGATAAAACGGTGAGACTATGGGACGTCAAGACAGGTACCTGTAAGACCATGAGTGGTCACACTAGATATGTAAGATCTGTGGCTATATCCAGTGATTCAGAGTTCATCGTATCGGGAAGTGCAGATTAGACGGTGAGACTATGGGACGTCAAGACAGGTACCTGTAAGACCATGAGTGGTCACACTAATTCTGTATGATCTGTGGCTATATCCAGTGATTCAGAGTTCATCGTATCGGGAAGTGCAGATTAGACGGTGAGACTATGGGACGTCAAGACAGGTACCTGTAAGACCATGAGTGTTCACACTAATTCTGTATGATCTGTGGCTATATCCAGTGATTCAGAGTTCATCGTATCGGGAAGTTCAGATTAGACGGTGAGACTATGGGACGTCAAGACAGGTACCTGTAAGACCATGAGTGGTCACACTAATTCTGTAAGATCTGTGGCTATATCCAGTGATTCAGAGTTCATCGTATCGGGAAGTTCAGATTAGACGGTGAGGACTATGGGACGTCAAGACAGGTACCTGTAAGACCATGAGTGGTCACACTAATTCTGTAAGATCTGTGGCTATATCCAGTGATTCAGAGTTCATCGTATCGGGAAGTTCAGATTAGACGGTGAGACTATGGGACGTCAAGACAGGTACCTGTAAGACCATGAGTGGTCACACTAATTCTGTATGATCTGTGGCTATATCCAGTGATTCAGAGTTCATCGTATCGGGAAGTTATGATAAAACGGTGAGACTATGGGACGTCAAGACAGGTACCTGTAAGACCATGAGTGGTCACACTAATTCTGTATGATCTGTGGCTATATCCAGTGATTCAGAGTTCATCGTATCGGGAAGTGCAGATTAGACGGTGAGACTATGGGACGTCAAGACAGGTACCTGTAAGACCATGAGTGGTCACACTAATTCTGTATGATCTGTGGCTATATCCAGTGATTCAGAGTTCATCGTATCGGGAAGTTATGATATAAAACGGTGAGACTATGGGACGTCAAGACAGGTACCTGTAAGACCATGAGTGGTCACACTAGATATGTAAGATCTGTGGCTATATCCAGTGATTCAGAGTTCATCGTATCGGGAAGTTCAGATTAGACGGTGAGACTATGGGACGTCAAGACAGGTACCTGTAAGACCATGAGTGGTCACACTAATTCTGTAAGATCTGTGGCTATATCCAGTGATTCAGAGTTCATCGTATCGGGAAGTTATGATAAAACGGTGAGACTATGGGACGTCAAGACAGGTACCTGTAAGACCATGAGTGGTCACACTAGATATGTAAGATCTGTGGCTATATCCAGTTGATTCAGAGTTCATCGTATCGGGAAGTTATGATTAGACGGTGAGACTATGGGACGTCAAGACAGGTACCTGTAAGACCATGAGTGGTCACACTAATTCTGTATGATCTGTGCTATATCCAGTGATTCAGAGTTCATCGTATCGGGAAGTTATGATAAAACGGTGAGACTATGGGACGTCAAGACAGGTACCTGTAAGACCATGAGTGGTCACACTAATTCTGTAAGATCTGTGGCTATATCCAGTGATTCAGAGTTCATCGTATCGGGAAGTTATGATAAAACGGTGAGACTATGGGACGTCAAGACAGGTACCTGTAAGACCATGAGTGGTCACACTAATTCTGTAAGATCTGTGGCTATATCCAGTGATTCAGAGTTCATCGTATCGGGAAGTTATGATAAAACGGTGAGACTATGGGACGTCAAGACAGGTACCTGTAAGACCATGAGTGGTCACACTAGATATGTAAGATCTGTGGCTATATCCAGTGATTCAGAGTTCATCGTATCGGGAAGTTATGATAAAACGGTGAGACTATGGGACGTCAAGACAGGTACCTGTAAGACCATGAGTGGTCACACTAATTCTGTATGATCTGTGGCTATATCCAGTGATTCAGAGTTCATCGTATCGGGAAGTTATGATAAAACGGTGAGACTATGGGACGTCAAGACAGGTACCTGTAAGACCATGAGTGGTCACACTAATTCTGTATGATCTGTGGCTATATCCAGTGATTCAGAGTTCATCGTATCGGGAAGTTATGATAAAACGGTGAGACTATGGGACGTCAAGACAGGTACCTGTAAGACCATGAGTGGCCACACTAATTCTGTAAGATCTGTGGCTATATCCAGTGATTCAGAGTTCATCGTATCGGGAAGTGCAGATTAGACGGTGAGACTATGGGACGTCAAGACAGGTACCTGTAAGACCATGAGTGGTCACACTAATTCTGTATGATCTGTGGCTATATCCAGTGATTCAGAGTTCATCGTATCGGGAAGTTATGATAAAACGGTGAGACTATGGGACGTCAAGACAGGTACCTGTAAGACCATGAGTGGTCACACTAGATATGTAAGATCTGTGGCTATATCCAGTGATTCAGAGTTCATCGTATCGGGAAGTTCAGATTAGACGGTGAGACTATGGACGTCAAGACAGGTACCTGTAAGACCATGAGTGGTCACACTAATTCTGTAAGATCTGTGGCTATATCCAGTGATTCAGAGTTCATCGTATCGGGAAGTTATGATAAAACGGTGAGACTATGGGACGTCAAGACAGGTACCTGTAAGACCATGAGTGGTCACACTAGATATGTAAGATCTGTGGCTATATCCAGTGATTCAGAGTTCATCGTATCGGGAAGTTATGATTAGACGGTGAGACTATGGGACGTCAAGACAGGTACCTGTAAGACCATGAGTGGTCACACTAATTCTGTATGATCTGTGCTATATCCAGTGATTCAGAGTTCATCGTATCGGGAAGTTATGATAAAACGGTGAGACTATGGGACGTCAAGACAGGTACCTGTAAGACCATGAGTGGTCACACTAATTCTGTATGATCTGTGCTATATCCAGTGATTCAGAGTTCATCGTATCGGGAAGTTATGATAAAACGGTGAGACTATGGGACGTCAAGACAGGTACCTGTAAGACCATGAGTGGTCACACTAGATATGTAAGATCTGTGGCTATATCCAGTGATTCAGAGTTCATCGTATCGGGAAGTTCAGATTAGACGGTGAGACTATGGGACGTCAAGACAGGTACCTGTAAGACCATGAGTGGTCACACTAATTCTGTATGATCTGTGCTATATCCAGTGATTCAGAGTTCATCGTATCGGGAAGTTATGATAAAACGGTGAGACTATGGGACGTCAAGACAGGTACCTGTAAGACCATGAGTGGTCACACTAATTCTGTATGATCTGTGGCTATATCCAGTGATTCAGAGTTCATCGTATCGGGAAGTTATGATAAAACGGTGAGACTATGGGACGTCAAGACAGGTACCTGTAAGACCATGAGTGGTCACACTAATTCTGTATGATCTGTGGCTATATCCAGTGATTCAGAGTTCATCGTATCGGGAAGTTATGATAAAACGGTGAGACTATGGGACGTCAAGACAGGTACCTGTAAGACCATGAGTGGTCACACTAATTCTGTAAGATCTGTGGCTATATCCAGTGATTCAGAGTTCATCGTATCGGGAAGTTATGATAAAACGGTGAGACTATGGGACGTCAAGACAGGTACCTGTAAGACCATGAGTGGTCACACTAATTCTGTAAGATCTGTGGCTATATCCAGTGATTCAGAGTTCATCGTATCGGGAAGTTCAGATTAGACGGTGAGACTATGGGGACGTCAAGACAGGTACCTGTAAGACCATGAGTGGTCACACTAATTCTGTAAGATCTGTGGCTATATCCAGTGATTCAGAGTTCATCGTATCGGGAAGTTATGATAAAACGGTGAGACTATGGGACGTCAAGACAGGTACCTGTAAGACCATGAGTGGTCACACTAGATATGTAAGATCTGTGGCTATATCCAGTGATTCAGAGTTCATCGTATCGGGAAGTTCAGATTAGACGGTGAGACTATGGGACGTCAAGACAGGTACCTGTAAGACCATGAGTGGTCACACTAATTCTGTATGATCTGTGCTATATCCAGTGATTCAGAGTTCATCGTATCGGGAAGTTATGATAAAACGGTGAGACTATGGGACGTCAAGACAGGTACCTGTAAGACCATGAGTGGTCACACTAGATATGTAAGATCTGTGGCTATATCCAGTGATTCAGAGTTCATCGTATCGGGAAGTTATGATAAAACGGTGAGACTATGGGACGTCAAGACAGGTACCTGTAAGACCATGAGTGGTCACACTAATTCTGTAAGATCTGTGGCTATATCCAGTGATTCAGAGTTCATCGTATCGGGAAGTGCAGATTAGACGGTGAGACTTATGGGACGTCAAGACAGGTACCTGTAAGACCATGAGTGGTCACACTAATTCTGTATGATCTGTGGCTATATCCAGTGATTCAGAGTTCATCGTATCGGGAAGTTATGATAAAACGGTGAGACTATGGGACGTCAAGACAGGTACCTGTAAGACCATGAGTGGTCACACTAATTCTGTATGATCTGTGGCTATATCCAGTGATTCAGAGTTCATCGTATCGGGAAGTTCAGATAAAACGGTGAGGACTATGGGACGTCAAGACAGGTACCTGTAAGACCATGAGTGGCCACACTAATTCTGTATGATCTGTGGCTATATCCAGTGATTCAGAGTTCATCGTATCGGGAAGTTATGATAAAACGGTGAGACTATGGGACGTCAAGACAGGTACCTGTAAGACCATGAGTGGTCACACTAATTCTGTATGATCTGTGGCTATATCCAGTGATTCAGAGTTCATCGTATCGGGAAGTTCAGATTAGACGGTGAGACTATGGGACGTCAAGACAGGTACCTGTAAGACCATAGAGTGGTCACACTAATTCTGTAAGATCTGTGGCTATATCCAGTGATTCAGAGTTCATCGTATCGGGAAGTTATGATAAAACGGTGAGACTATGGGACGTCAAGACAGGTACCTGTAAGACCATGAGTGGTCACACTAGATATGTAAGATCTGTGGCTATATCCAGTGATTCAGAGTTCATCGTATCGGGAAGTTATGATAAAACGGTGAGACTATGGGACGTCAAGACAGGTACCTGTAAGACCATGAGTGGTCACACTAATTCTGTATGATCTGTGGCTATATCCAGTGATTCAGAGTTCATCGTATCGGGAAGTTCAGATTAGACGGTGAGACTATGGGACGTCAAGACAGGTACCTGTAAGACCATGAGTGGTCACACTAATTCTGTATGATCTGTGGCTATATCCAGTGATTCAGAGTTCATCGTATCGGGAAGTTATGATAAAACGGTGAGACTATGGGACGTCAAGACAGGTACCTGTAAGACCATGAGTGGTCACACTAATTCTGTATGATCTGTGGCTATATCCAGTGATTCAGAGTTCATCGTATCGGGAAGTTATGATAAAACGGTGAGACTATGGGACGTCAAGACAGGTACCTGTAAGACCATGAGTGGTCACACTAATTCTGTATGATCTGTGGCTATATCCAGTGATTCAGAGTTCATCGTATCGGGAAGTTCAGATTAGACGGTGAGACTATGGGACGTCAAGACAGGTACCTGTAAGACATGAGTGGTCACACTAATTCTGTAAGATCTGTGGCTATATCCAGTGATTCAGAGTTCATCGTATCGGGAAGTTCAGATTAGACGGTGAGACTATGGGACGTCAAGACAGGTACCTGTAAGACCATGAGTGGTCACACTAATTCTGTATGATCTGTGGCTATATCCAGTGATTCAGAGTTCATCGTATCGGGAAGTTATGATAAAACGGTGAGACTATGGGACGTCAAGACAGGTACCTGTAAGACCATGAGTGGCCACACTAATTCTGTAAGATCTGTGGCTATATCCAGTGATTCAGAGTTCATCGTATCGGGAAGTGCAGATTAGACGGTGAGACTATGGGACGTCAAGACAGGTACCTGTAAGACCATGAGTGGTCACACTAATTCTGTATGATCTGTGGCTATATCCAGTGATTCAGAGTTCATCGTATCGGGAAGTTATGATAAAACGGTGAGACTATGGGACGTCAAGACAGGTACCTGTAAGACCATGAGTGGTCACACTAGATATGTAAGATCTGTGGCTATATCCAGTGATTCAGAGTTCATCGTATCGGGAAGTTATGATAAAACGGTGAGACTATGGGACGTCAAGACAGGTACCTGTAAGACCATGAGTGGTCACACTAATTCTGTAAGATCTGTGGCTATATCCAGTGATTCAGAGTTCATCGTATCGGGAAGTGCAGATTAGACGGTGAGGACTATGGGACGTCAAGACAGGTACCTGTAAGACCATGAGTGGTCACACTAATTCTGTATGATCTGTGGCTATATCCAGTGATTCAGAGTTCATCGTATCGGGAAGTTATGATAAAACGGTGAGACTATGGGACGTCAAGACAGGTACCTGTAAGACCATGAGTGGTCACACTAGATATGTAAGATCTGTGGCTATATCCAGTGATTCAGAGTTCATCGTATCGGGAAGTTATGATAAAACGGTGAGACTATGGGACGTCAAGACAGGTACCTGTAAGACCATGAGTGGTCACACTAATTCTGTATGATCTGTGCTATATCCAGTGATTCAGAGTTCATCGTATCGGGAAGTTATGATAAAACGGTGAGACTATGGGACGTCAAGACAGGTACCTGTAAGACCATGAGTGGTCACACTAATTCTGTATGATCTGTGGCTATATCCAGTGATTCAGAGTTCATCGTATCGGGAAGTGCAGATTAGACGGTGAGACTATGGGACGTCAAGACAGGTACCTGTAAGACCATGAGTGGTCACACTAATTCTGTATGATCTGTGGCTATATCCAGTGATTCAGAGTTCATCGTATCGGGAAGTTATGATAAAACGGTGAGACTATGGGACGTCAAGACAGGTACCTGTAAGACCATGAGTGGTCACACTAATTCTGTATGATCTGTGGCTATATCCAGTGATTCAGAGTTCATCGTATCGGGAAGTTATGATAAAACGGTGAGACTATGGGACGTCAAGACAGGTACCTGTAAGACCATGAGTGGTCACACTAGATATGTAAGATCTGTGGCTATATCCAGTGATTCAGAGTTCATCGTATCGGGAAGTTCAGATTAGACGGTGAGACTATGGGACGTCCAAGACAGGTACCTGTAAGACCATGAGTGGTCACACTAATTCTGTATGATCTGTGCTATATCCAGTGATTCAGAGTTCATCGTATCGGGAAGTTATGATAAAACGGTGAGACTATGGGACGTCAAGACAGGTACCTGTAAGACCATGAGTGGTCACACTAATTCTGTAAGATCTGTGGCTATATCCAGTGATTCAGAGTTCATCGTATCGGGAAGTTCAGATTAGACGGTGAGACTATGGGACGTCAAGACAGGTACCTGTAAGACCATGAGTGGTCACACTAATTCTGTATGATCTGTGGCTATATCCAGTGATTCAGAGTTCATCGTATCGGGAAGTTATGATAAAACGGTGAGACTATGGGACGTCAAGACAGGTACCTGTAAGACCATGAGTGGTCACACTAGATATGTAAGATCTGTGGCTATATCCAGTGATTCAGAGTTCATCGTATCGGGAAGTTCAGATTAGACGGTGAGACTATGGGACGTCAAGACAGGTACCTGTAAGACCATGAGTGGTCACACTAATTCTGTATGATCTGTGCTATATCCAGTGATTCAGAGTTCATCGTATCGGGAAGTTATGATAAAACGGTGAGACTATGGGACGTCAAGACAGGTACCTGTAAGACCATGAGTGGTCACACTAGATATGTAAGATCTGTGGCTATATCCAGTGATTCAGAGTTCATCGTATCGGGAAGTTATGATAAAACGGTGAGACTATGGGACGTCAAGACAGGTACCTGTAAGACCATGAGTGGTCACACTAATTCTGTAAGATCTGTGGCTATATCCAGTGATTCAGAGTTCATCGTATCGGGAAGTGCAGATTAGACGGTGAGACTATGGGACGTCAAGACAGGTACCTGTAAGACCATGAGTGGTCACACTAATTCTGTATGATCTGTGGCTATATCCAGTGATTCAGAGTTCATCGTATCGGGAAGTTCAGATTAGACGGTGAGACTATGGGACGTCAAGACAGGTACCTGTAAGACCATGAGTGGTCACACTAATTCTGTATGATCTGTGCTATATCAAGTGATTCAGAGTTCATCGTATCGGGAAGTTATGATAAAACGGTGAGACTATGGGACGTCAAGACAGGTACCTGTAAGACCATGAGTGGTCACACTAGATATGTAAGATCTGTGGCTATATCCAGTGATTCAGAGTTCATCGTATCGGGAAGTTATGATAAAACGGTGAGACTATGGGACGTCAAGACAGGTACCTGTAAGACCATGAGTGGTCACACTAATTCTGTAAGATCTGTGGCTATATCCAGTGATTCAGAGTTCATCGTATCGGGAAGTTATGATAAAACGGTGAGACTATGGGACGTCAAGACAGGTACCTGTAAGACCATGAGTGGTCACACTAATTCTGTATGATCTGTGGCTATATCCAGTGATTCAGAGTTCATCGTATCGGGAAGTTATGATAAAACGGTGAGACTATGGGACGTCAAGACAGGTACCTGTAAGACCATGAGTGGTCACACTAATTCTGTATGATCTGTGGCTATATCCAGTGATTCAGAGTTCATCGTATCGGGAAGTTATGATAAAACGGTGAGACTATGGGACGTCAAGACAGGTACCTGTAAGACCATGAGTGGTCACACTAATTCTGTATGATCTGTGGCTATATCCAGTGATTCAGAGTTCATCGTATCGGGAAGTTATGATTAGACGGTGAGACTATGGGACGTCAAGACAGGTACCTGTAAGACCATGAGTGGTCACACTAATTCTGTATGATCTGTGCTATATCCAGTGATTCAGAGTTCATCGTATCGGGAAGTAGAGATTATACGGTGAGACTATGGGACGTCAAGACAGGTACCTGTAAGACCATGAGTGGTCACACTAATTCTGTAAGATCTGTGGCTATATCCAGTGATTCAGAGTTCATCGTATCGGGAAGTTCAGATTAGACGGTGAGACTATGGGACGTCAAGACAGGTACCTGTAAGACCATGAGTGGTCACACTAATTCTGTATGATCTGTGGCTATATCCAGTGATTCAGAGTTCATCGTATCGGGAAGTTATGATAAAACGGTGAGACTATGGGACGTCAAGACAGGTACCTGTAAGACCATGAGTGGTCACACTAATTCTGTATGATCTGTGGCTATATCCAGTGATTCAGAGTTTATCGTATCGGGAAGTTCAGATTAGACGGTGAGACTATGGGACGTCAAGACAGGTACCTGTAAGACCATGAGTGGTCACACTAATTCTGTATGATCTGTGGCTATATCCAGTGATTCAGAGTTCATCGTATCGGGAAGTTATGATAAAACGGTGAGACTATGGGACGTCAAGACAGGTACCTGTAAGACCATGAGTGGTCACACTAATTCTGTATGATCTGTGGCTATATCCAGTGATTCAGAGTTCATCGTATCGGGAAGTTCAGATTAGACGGTGAGACTATGGGACGTCAAGACAGGTACCTGTAAGACCATGAGTGGTCACACTAATTCTGTATGATCTGTGGCTATATCCAGTGATTCAGAGTTCATCGTATCGGGAAGTTATGATAAAACGGTGAGACTATGGGACGTCAAGACAGGTACCTGTAAGACCATGAGTGGTCACACTAATTCTGTATGATCTGTGGCTATATCCAGTGATTCAGAGTTCATCGTATCGGGAAGTTATGATAAAACGGTGAGACTATGGGACGTCAAGACAGGTACCTGTAAGACCATGAGTGGTCACACTAATTCTGTATGATCTGTGGCTATATCCAGTGATTCAGAGTTCATCGTATCGGGAAGTTATGATTAGACGGTGAGACTATGGGACGTCAAGACAGGTACCTGTAAGACCATGAGTGGTCACACTAATTCTGTATGATCTGTGCTATATCCAGTGATTCAGAGTTCATCGTATCGGGAAGTTATGATAAAACGGTGAGACTATGGGACGTCAAGACAGGTACCTGTAAGACCATGAGTGGTCACACTAATTCTGTAAGATCTGTGGCTATATCCAGTGATTCAGAGTTCATCGTATCGGGAAGTTCAGATTAGACGGTGAGACTATGGGACGTCAAGACAGGTACCTGTAAGACCATGAGTGGTCACACTAATTCTGTATGATCTGTGCTATATC